>NW_004624859.1:2867764-2916888 GCF_000247695.1 Heterocephalus glaber | reverse complement strand
CTATTGTTTTATCTGTGTCCTCTCTAGATTTATTAATCATGTCTTGCACCATGAGCAAAATCTTTGCTGTTATCTGAGTAATTATTTCTGATTCCTTTTTCCCAGATCCTCTTTTGTTGCCAGTTCAGAGAGTCCAGGTGGTTGACTATCAGATTGTTCCATCTCGTTTCCCTTTGAGTTTGCTGTAGGTGATCTGGAAGTCTGTTTTTGAGGCTTGTTTATGTGTTTTCTCATTTTCATGGCAGGGGGTGTGCTTCTGGTGCCCATGCGGCTCATCTTCTCTGCCCTAGGAGCTTGGGATAGCGGTGGGGGAGCTTCCTTCCAGGTACTAGGACCAGCTCACCTTCTCTGCCCTAGGACCCTGGGTTGGCGGCAGGGGAGCTTCCTTCCGGGTTCTGGGACCAGCTGAGCTCCTCTGCCCTGGGAGCCTGGGATGGAGGTGGGGAGCTTCCTTCCTGGTACCTTGTAGATTTTTTTTAAAGAGATAAAAATGGATGCAGAATGGTACAAGGAGACCAGAGGAAAATTAGTAAATTAAATGTGGCTTGTCTGAGAAGTAACAGACTGAGTAGCCTCAGTTTGCCTTACACTGAGGAAAAACAAATGGTGATAACCTTTATCCCTTTTCAGTTGGTAACCTGGAGCCCAGCCTCATGCCCTCTCCTACCACCTTCACTGTAGCTGCTGCTCTGGTTATACAGGACTTTGAAGGTGGACACAGTTACCAACTATAATACAGGATGGGGTATATAAAGTCTGCAGTTGCATACAGGGAATTTGCTTTTTCTCTCTTACCATTTTAGTTTTGATCGGCTTGTTTTTGTTTTATGGCCAGGGCAAACAGTAAGTAACACAGCAAAGCAGCGAAGCTGCCTGAGTGGAGTCCCTGTTTTTATTAACATAGCTGTAAACAGCAGCCAAATGAGGTGTTCTGAAGCAGGCCTTCCTTGCCTGCTCACCTAACTGAGGCAGTCTTCCTTCTCCCTTCAGACTCTGAAGCTGGCTGGGTACGCAGGATCTTCATTCAGTCTTCTGCTTCCGTCTTTGTGATGAGAGGTCCCTCCTTGAATTCTGGCTGAAAACCCTGAGCTAGACAACAAACAGGAAACCTCAATGTCACTCTCACTTCCTTCTCCTGAAGTAAGAAACCAGAACTAGTTCTCAGCCACTTTTGCTCTTCCTGGTGACCTTCATCAGTCAGTGGAAGTTTTCCATTGCACCCCGAGTGCAAAACTGAGAGAGCCAATCGAGAGCCCCGCACTGCCAATAGTCACACACACATTCACCGTCTTAGATTTTCCTTGATGAGACAGAATACACAACACCCACAAGTTAAAGGAAGAAAGATTTTTTTCAGCTAAAGTCCATACAGATTTTAATCCATAGTCAGCTGGCTCCAAGACAGGGTTTCATGACAAAGGGGCATCATAGAGGAGAAATAGTTCATGGAATGGCAAGCAGAAGGCAGCAAGCAGCAAACCTGCCTTCTTTCTGTTCCTTCATATTCTATCAAGGCTATAAACCTATTGAATGGTGCCACCCACACCCAGGGTGGGGCTTCCATTATCCACACCCAGAACTAATTTAGTTAAAGCTAAACCAATTTAATTATCACACACTCTTAATCCCAGTACCACATACCCTAGATCAGTGTTGGCACACCTGTGGGACACATGCCACAGTGGGCTGTTTGTATCATTGAAAGCTCTAAAAGGTTCACCATCACTGCCCTAGATCCAGCCACCTCCGAAAAGCCCCACCTATGAGCATATGAGGCTTTGAAGGTACATCTAGATACAAGCCATAACACCTCCAAACACTTCCTGGTCAATAAATACCAAATAGTACTTTGAACTAAACAGAAAAGAGATGGACTTCAATGAAAGTCCTGGCCCTCCCCCACCAACACATATAGATGAGTGAGTGATCTCACATAAGTCACTTTATCCCCCTTTCTCAGTGTGCAGTAGAGAAGATGAACCCTACCCCTACTTTCTTCAGATGGTACTTGTGAGTTCAAACTAAGTGACATAGGTAAAGATACTTTGTAACAGTAACGAATTCCAGTTTTGGTGTTTCTGCAGGATTGTGAGTGAAAGCTTTTAGTTCAGTATTTGAAATATCAGAATAATTTCTGACGTTGTAAGAATTAGACAGCTTTTATGAGTGGAAATATGTTAACATAAAGGATCCACCAAGTTCTCATTCTGGCTTTAGCTGCAAGACTTTGAGTAGATCAAGACATTCTTTGCTTTGGGCGGTTATCTATAAAATCAGATAATAACACTGGCTTTTCCCACCTTACTGAATGCTGTGAATCATACAAGCTGCTAATGTGTTGGCAAGTCGTTAAATTGATACACCAATTCAGCATATTACTGTGGTCACCTAGAAGAAGGACGTTGTAAGCAAGGGATTTATGAGGTAAAGCAAATAGTCAACCCCTTGTAATAAGCTAGCTTTGCTTTCTAGTCTGCTTTCCAGATGTTTTGTTCAGTAATCTAAATACATCTCAGCAAAAGCTGATTAACTGTCTCAGACAGCAGTGTCTTAACTGTTATTAATACTCAAGCTGATCAAATTACAATGCCACAGATCCTACTTGTGCTGTTAATATTAGATTTCGGATTCCGGTCTATAATGAATGATTTTTTTCCTCCATGCCTTGGAAAAATTGGTTAACAGAGTTCATAAGAAAGTTTAATTAGTAGGCTGTTTGTGAAAATAGCGGTTATGCGTCATCATTCAGCATGAGCTAACATTTCTCAGGCTGGAATTTGTTCTTCTGTTTTGGGAGCAGCTACATAGGATCCTTGTGTTTTGAAAGCTGGTGTCCGCATTCTGCCTGCTTGAACTATACCATGTAATAGACTAATAACAAAAGCATCAAATTCTTAAAATGAGAGAGAGAGAGGAAGAGAAGGTGCAGGGTGTCTGTATATCTGTGTATGTGTCTGTGTCTTCCAGAGGAATGTCCTGGACTTACTGGAATCCATTATTAGCTGTGTAACAGGCAAATTTTCACCCTCTCTGTACCTATTTCCTCATTTCTAAAATTGAGATATTGATAGGTTATTGTGAGCTTTAATACATGTAAGATACTTAGTAAACACCTAGCATGCAATAATATAACTCTTATAACAGTTATTTGAAGTGTAGATATTATTAGCCCTATTCTATGTGTCAGGAGATGGGCTCAGAAAAATTAAGTAACTTGTTCAAGGTCACACTGCTTCTAAGTAGCAGAGCACAGCTGAGCCCATGTATGTTTGACTCCAAAGCCTCTGTTTTTATCTGCTATACTATACTACTTCGTAGGGTCATATGCCCAGTTAATTAAATATAGATACTGCATGTAGGTCTTCCAATGTGTACCTATAAGTGTGTGCTCTGATCCATGTAGCCATAGAATTATGGCTCCCCCTGCCAGGGATTGGGGGGGGGCACCTTTGGTTATCTACTTGAGCTCATTTCATGCTGACTTCTGATACTTAGTGAGCTGGTACAACTAGTACCAATGTGAAAACACGTCTTCAGGTATCTGACTCCCCTCACCATTATGCATCTCTGTCCTGTAGAATCGGGACTGTGTGATGTCTTCTGAGAAAGAAAATCACAGACTGTCACAGTGAAAAAAGACCTTAGAAGTATTCTCTGGGATGCTCTCCTCATTTTCTCATGGCCCCTCTGCCATCTTAGGAACTGTATATAGCTTAGCACTGGTGACCAAACTCTTTACCTTAGAGTGATTGCATCCCTAGACAGCATCAGTCCTGTTTCAGAGGGTAAAATGTTCCCTTGGGATTCCTGTCTAAAAATTTTTCCCAAAGATGTTTCATCTATAATATGTTTTTTGAAAGGGAGTTCTGTGACAAAATAAGTTTAAGAAGCTAAAGTGAATCAATCAAAGGAGTTTCTTTTATCACTACTTTTTGAGTTTGTACTAACATGCATTATAAAACTTAAAAGGAGGGAAGAATGAGGCTCCATGAGGGATATGTTTGGAGGAGGGAGAGGGGCCAGTTTGGGATAGTCCCTTCCTGATTCCCTCCTTTATTAAGGAAGGTGTGAGGTCCTCTGCTGCCTGTGGGTGGGCAAGTGGAGGCCTTGGTGCGCTGGGAAAGTCTCACCCACTCCCAGGAGGTACAGTCAGTGGTGCCACATGGATCCATTTCTCTAGTAGTAGCACAGTCCCATCACACACTAGGCAGTTTCTGAGCACTGAGCACCTTCTGGACATGATTAAAACCATGGGTTCATTTAGTGTCTTGGTTGTTGGGATGACATTTTATTTTCCATTGCCTGAAAAAAAGGGCTGAGCCATTAATTATTCACATTTTGCAATCTTGCATATATTCATTTTCACGTCTACCACATATACCAGTGTACCAGAGCTGCTCATTCTTGCTTGGAGATTCCTTTAACTTTTTAGCAAACCCCAAAAGATGATTTTCCTCTTCAGTTCTTGCCCCACAGACTTATTTCTGCATGATTTCTTTTATTTGGGGGTTATTTATTATTTCTTCATTTTATCTTATTTCCTACCTGCAAGCCAACTAGTGATTTAAAAAAAAAACACATACTTTTGTTTCTTGGTTATTTTCTTTTTCATGTAGAATTTCTTTCTTTTAAAAAAAAAATGTGTTCGAATCAAACTAAGCTGTCAGGCCGCAGTGGTGAGCTTCATGTCTGGTATCTCACTATCAGTGGGCTCCTTGGTGAAGAGAATAGAGATGTTCGTCCTTGCATTTCACACAACTTCTAGTGGTCATCCCAAAGCCAGAGAACCTCCAAGCCCATACATCAGAAAGGACATACTGACCGAGGTTTACAGATGAACTCTTCCTTTAGCTAACACTGGATATCCTGATTTATCTCTGCACAGGCAAGTTAGTTACCTCATCTCCTTCAGTGAGAACTATGAATTTTCTTTTACTTTGAATAAAAGCAGTTTTAAAACATTTACATTCTTTTAATATTTATAGACCATTACTTTGTGCCAATCCCTCTCACATAATTTATCTCATTTAATCTAAATCTGAATACAGTATCAGGAACTTTCTCATGCCTCTGTAAGAATGTTGACTGGTGGACCAAGGACTTAGCTCAGTGGAACTGCGCCTGCCTCCCAAGCGCAAGGTCCTGAGTTCAGTCGATCCCCGGGATCAAAAAAAAATAGAATGTTGACTGGTGGGAGTTTGGAAAGTTGTTGTCTTAGTGTTAAAAATGACAGTTCCATTCATCCACAGACATTTCACACACAGAAAATCTCATCTTGGGCTGGGGATTTAGCTCAGTGTTTTCGCCGCCTACTGCGCAAGAACCCAAGTTCAAATCCCTGGTACCAAAAAAAAAGAAAAGAAAATCTCATCTTGCCCCAAGGCTAATTACACTGTACATAATTAGTATTAACCTGATAGTTTTTTACCTAACTCTTCCTTTGTTGCTAACCCCATCATCTTTAACATTAGTTGCATATCTGGAATTACCTATTGGTTTGCCTCCACTCTGGGTGGAAATCCTTGTCTATCTGACATCCTAACTTTTGTTTCATGTGAGAATAAGCCAATGAAGAGTTAAGAATTATGGTTCATTTCTATGGCTAAGATTTTGCCAAAATCCTCCTCTTTTTGTTTCAACCTTTGTTAGAAATATTTTTAAATGTGAAACTATTCTTTCCTATTTTGTAAGAATATTCTGAACATAATTCAGTGTAGCTTCAATTAAGAACCTTTCATTGCCCCAGATTCATCCATCTCGGCATTCCTTCTTTTTGTGTAATAAATGCTGAAGGCGAGATAGTTGTCATTGAGGCTTTTGTTATCTCTGGTACATGATCTAGAATATTTTTTCCTTTGTTTTCTTTTGTTTTGTTTTGTTATTTTGTACCAAGTACTTGATACTAGCTTTTTATCTTATCAATTTCCCTTCTTTCCTGGGCAAACAGAAGCAAAATAGGACTCAGGTTAGGTCTTTTTTTTCATTTATTGAGGTATATTATTAAAATTTATATTTGAAGACTTAACCATTTGGAACAACTTATTTCATAGGATAAACCAAAAGAGATTTTTTTAAATCTCTTTTGAGAATTGATTGGTTGACTTTTCTTTTTGCCTAATCCACCTTTCTGTTTTGGGAACTGCTGGAAATGAGTGTATATACTCTGAATTTCCATATGTCTCACCATAGTAATAGAGGCATCATTTTACATCAGTGTGAATGGCTGAGTTGATACATACTCTGCAATCAGTAATCTCTTTTAAAAGTCTGTGTGAGCTTTGGAGATGGATGGATTTATTTTGGAATCTGAGGCTCTGAACATAAGTCTCTGATTTTAAATAGCAGTAATAATGCCAACCTTGCATGATTGTTTTAGGAAGTAGGAGATAGAAATACAGTACTTGGTATGATGACTGGCACTCAAAAAGTGATAAGTTTTTTGTTACTATTCATTCATTTATCTGTTCAAAATAGCTTTATTGAAAGTCTACTATGTGCCAGACAGTGGTCACACCAAGATTAATAAGGCCCATATGTCCCTGCCCTTAAGAAACTTGAGTCCATTGAGAAATACATTCAGATCAGCAAGCTTATTGAATGCCTCATGTGGGCCAAGTGCTTTCCTTGTTGCTATCTTGATTCCATGTGATGAGTGGAAATAACATATACTTAGAAAGGCAGAATGTGGCTTCTGGAAATAACCATGGACTGGCTCAAAATAATTTTAAATACTTTGGATATTCAGTATAAGGAAGCCTGGGTCCTGTGTTTTTTCAACAGTGTTGTTGGCAGAGTGCAGACACACTCAGAATTTCAGATTCCTAAGTAATTCCTGACTCTCTGCCAGGAGTATAGGTAGCTCTCCTATACACACCTGAAGATAGATTCAGCTAGATATGGGATTGACAGCACAGGTTGAGATCAACAACCAGTAGCCTCCTGAAAGTGGTAGCTGTTAATTTAGTGGCGGTTCTTCCTCCTTGAGGATAGATACTCATATTTTCCCTTCTTTCTGGAATTCCCTTCTTTGACTTGTCCTTGACTACTTCTTGCCTGGCTACTTCTTATCAATCTTTTCAAACTAGCCTCAGCGAAAGCATCACATCCTCCAGAAAGCCTCTTTCCTCGCTATCATGACACCAAACCGTACCCTGCTATCCTTGTTAATACACGGGTCTGACTTTCCTGCTAGATCATAAACTTCTTGCTCCTTCCTTGGTCCTCAGTTCCTAAACACTGGTCTCTACACTCAGTTCCTTGATACTGAAGTCGTCTTTTCCAAGCCTGGCATTTTCTGATGCACCAGATCCAGTTTGACTTGCACAACCAACCTGGGAGAGGGGAATGGGATACTCAGGTTATATTGGAACTAAGTGGAAAGAACAGGACTTGGAGATAGTGCTAGAAAACCCAGGCTTTCTCAAAGTCTCAGGTACACTGTGCTATTTCAGGACAGATGTTTAGCATACAAATGTGCACATGTTCAAGAAACTGGGGCATGGAAGAAAGTCCACTGGCTCTGAAGTCAGATGGGCCTGGCTGCTGTTCTCTAGCCAGATAACCTTGGGTGAGTTACATCTCCCTCTGCACCTTAGTTTTCCCCTCTGTAAAGGAAAGGATAGAAATGCTGGCTTCAGAGGATTATAAAGATGTGTGAAATAATATGGGTAAGGTGCTGGGCCATAGTAGGTGCTTTAAAAATATTCCGTTATGTTTGTTTTCTCAGTTAGAAATCAGGATAAACTGAAACTGTGAACACAGAGTCTAATATAAATAGAACTTTTGAATCCTAGCATTAGAGAGGATCTTATGGGTACACCTTATCAACTGCTCTAGCATCTCCTGACAAAAGGTCAGAACGCTCTGGCTTCTGTTTGCATATTTCTAATCCTGGGGCCCTGAGGACCTCACAAGGCAGCCCCAAACCCTTATAAAATCATTATTAGAAAGTTCTTCCTTTTATCACAGCAAAAATTTTCTCCCTAACTTCTTTCTTCAGCCTGAGCCTTTTCCTCTCCTTTGGATCACCACGTAAGTGTGCCCATGACAGCCTTTCTAATATTAGAGGGGATCTGAGCACCTCTAGAGTCTTCTCTCCATCAGACAAATGCCCACAGGTGTTTCAGGTGTGACTTATGGCATCTGATTCCTCATCTCTTGTCAGCTGCCTCTGGACACAGGTGAGGCTCTGGCAGAAAGATTTTCCTGCTCTTCATGTCCCTTTCTTTTTAGTGTGTGGGATTATTGAGAGTGATTAAGAAGATGTAAATAGGCATGTGAATAGATAATATTCAGTTAGTCATTCACCCAACGGCATTTACTTAATACCCAGTAATGTCATCAATCTTTTTGTATATAGTGGGGCACAGAGACAAATAAGACATTATCTTGGTCACGAGTTGCTCACAGTCTAATGGGGAACCAAAGCATACTAAGAGGTTATTTTTAAATAGTGTGTCAATGAGAGTGCGCACCTGATGGGCAAAACTGAGGAGTAGTTTCCACATAGGTCTTATTCAGCAGTATTGTAGAACCAGCACAAAGAAATCGTGATGCCCCTTTCTTCTTTCCAGTCATTTGACAAGTGTCTTGGTGGGTTGCAGAAACTTCACTTATGCCACATCTCCAACATGCAGTGTTCCTGCCTCAGGGCCTTTGCACATGAATTCCTCTCTACCTGGATGCCCTTACCTCAGATGGGGGTCACTGTCTATCTCCTCTCCCTCAAATTTTTGTGTTTATGTCATCTTAGCAGCGAGGCCTTTTCTGACTACTTTGACAAAAATTTGCAACCCTACTCTGGTATTGCCTTTTCCTCTTCTCTGCTTTATTTTCTCCCTAGAATTCATCAGCATCTGACAAACTTTATATTTTATTTATATATTTCTTGTCTGTCTTCCACACCCTCAATCAAAATATAAATTCAGTAATGGAAAAAACTAAATGTGTTTTGTTCTCTTCTATATTCCCAGTGATTGGAACTGTGCCTGGCTCATAACAGATGCCCAATAAGTATCTCTGGGATAAATTTAGTGCTTGGAACCCAGTGTGTTGGTGCACACCTAGAATCCCAGCACTTGGGAGGCTGAGTCAGGAGGATCCCTGTGAGTTGGAGGTCAGCCTGAGGTACATAGTGAGTTCAAAGCCGTCCTGAACCACACAGCAATTTTTTAACCTTAAAAAAAGTAATAATAATGATAATTTAGTGTTGGATTCAGCTCTTAAATTGGAATGCCATGCCTTTGATAGGGGAACCCTATCAAAACTCTACTCCTTTGTTAAAGCTCAGCTCAAATGCCCCTGCTTCAGGAAGCCTGCCTTCCTCTGCAGAGTCAGAATCAGTTCCCACTTCCTCTCTGTGTATAGCTCCTCTTATATATAGCTTTGTAAGAAAAATCTAACCCAATGTGGTGGTACATGCCTATAATCCCAGCACTCTGAGATGTTGAGGCAGGAGGATCACTAGTTCAAGCCTAGCTTGTAGCAAGATACTCCTCGAAATAAAAATAAATAAAAAGGACTGGGATTGTAGCCCAGTGCACAGGTCCTGGGTTTGATCGCCAGTACTGCCAAAAAAAAAAGAAAGAAAGAAAAAGAAAAGAAGGGAGGGATGAAAGGAGGAAAGGAGGGAGGAATTCCTCTGCTGTACAGTAAGTCTCCAGCTTATGAAGGAGTTCCATTCTGGGAGAACAGTTCTAAATCAGATTTGTTTCTAAGTCCGACAAAGTGAGTTTTAAACACCTTTGATACAAATATACAATATGTATTGCTTTGTGCTTCTTAGCAGTCCCCTCCACATCACTACTGCTTTGCCTCTTGCTTCTGGACACTCCAAGCTCTGATTGAGCACCATGTCACACTGTACAGTAAGCACACAGCAGCACAACTGTGACAGTGTCTTGCAGACATGAGCTACTTGCATGATTTGTTAGCATCTACAAGTGCTTGTAATGCAAGGTTTGTTCATACCTGTGAAAGTTCACAACTCGAATGTTCATAAGTCGGGGACTTACAGAATCTATTATTTTTTCTGGGCTATAATTAGCTTTTAGATCTGTTGTTGCCTTTAACATGATAAGCTTCCAGAAGGCAAGAACAATTTCATTATCATTTCAGGATCCATCCATAGAGTCTAGCATGTAGCAGGTCCCGGTTTATGTGAAATTCTCCACCTTCAGGGAGGTTTGGCCCACATCAAGGAGACAGCATGCATATAGACAATAGTGTAAGGCAACATCTAACACAGTATGAGGAAAAAAGGAAAAGGATCTTTATATGCTAGCACTTCACATACATTATCATTTTTCATCTTCCCAATAAGCTGTTGAAAAAAAGTAATAATGATATTAAACATAAGAATACCAAAGCAGAAAGAGAGAGAATGCAAAATTGGGGGACAAAAAAGAAATAGCATATATGAAGAAATTCTGAGAACTTTCCTGTAAGACCTTCCTTTCTCCCTGTTGCTATGAGTTGGGTGTATAGTTTTCCAAGAAACAAAAGCCAGAGCCACATAGCTATAAGCAGAAAAACTGAGATTCAGACCTACATCTGATCTACTCCAGGTCCCCAGTGCATCGCAGTCTTACACTTTTAAATCATCAGGAACTTGTTGAAGTAAAGACACTGATTGAGTAGTTCTATGACAGGACCTTTGTATCTGCATTTCTCACAAATCTCTTAGTGATACCAGTGATATGGGTACGGGGAGCACATTTGAAGTAGCAGGCTTTAAATTGTAAAGCCTAGTTTGAGGCAGTTGTATAAACCACACCACCACCACCACCACCATCATCATCATCATCATCATCGGCATCATTTCTGAGTAGTTGGGTGTAGTAACACTGGGTTTTCAGGAGAAAAACCAAGGCTTAGACTGACCAAAACTGTTAAACCCCAAGAGGAGGGGGGAGAGGAACAGAGTCATCAGTGCTCCAGAACACCAAGGTGTCCTCAGTCTTAGAGCCCCCGGTGCAGGGTCAAGGTGCCCCTTCTGTACTTACCCAGTGCCACACACTGCTGAGCACTTACCCCAAGGCCAACCCTTGTGGAGAGAAAACATGAGCTGTCACACAGACCTGAATTCACTCAAGTCCCAGCACTGGAGCCTATTTGCTAGTTGACTTTGGGCACCTTACTTTATTATTTCTTAAACTTCATTTTCTGTTTCTGTACAATGGGCTCAACGAAACCCATTTCACACCGGATTAAATTAGGTAACATGAATAAGCCACTTTGCGCAGTGCCTGGCACAAAGTGACACTGAATAAATTGTAGCTGTGATTAGTCTCCAATTTATTCTAATCCTCACAGAGATCCTTTGATTGTGAGGATTAAGGGATTATCTCTATTTTCCCAGATAAGGGAACAAGCTGATGAAGCTTAAATGATTTAACCAAGGTTGTACAGCAAGTGTGGTTTTGAGCCACACACTCACATTTATATATGCAATAACAACCACATATCTCTCTGATCCTCTTTTGGGTGTGTTCAGTTAGGTTCAGAGCAGTTTAAAGCAGGGAATGGCGTCTCAGAATTGGCAGTGAGGACGTCCTAGGATTTGGAGCTGGCTGCAGTTAACCTGGTATTCGAATTATCACCAAGCAGATGATCTTGAGGTGACTAGGGATTTTATCATGTGCTTTGAAAATAGGATTTCAGCCTGAGCTTACGGTTCTAACAACTACAAAAATTCCTTACTCAACTCATGGTTTTCATCAACAGCAACTCCCCATCTGGCTACCTCCTCAGGGGCTTTGCAGATGAGGGGAATAACTATTAGGGTTCTGGAAAATGATAATTTTTAGAGAGAGAAAAAGCAAAGTATGGATGTTGACAGTGCAGAAATGCTAAGATTCTTTCAGACCAGCTTCTTCTGTGATTGACCATGAGGATGTCAGCATCAGAGTGATCTCTAGGACCCTAAGTGCAAAGAAGACCCACTTCTATCCAGAATCCTGGGGAGAAAAAAGAGTTAGAATCAGCTATGATCAGTACACTTTCTGGAGATCGAATACAATAAAAGTGCTTAACACAAACTAAATATAATTTACTTTTTCTTAGATGATTCAATAAAAGCCCCTGAAGTATTTCTGAGCCTCAAAATAGTTGTTAATAAATAACATTTTAGTTCAAATGAGGTAACTGATTATGGTAAATGCATAAAGATAATTCAATGAATGTAACCTTGATAACCCCAAAGATCTAGACAAGGAGATGAGTAAACTATGGCCTAAGGGCCAAATTAGGCTTGCTGCCTGCTTTTTAGACAAAGTTTTATTGGACCACAGCCATACTACTTATTTATATAGCGTCTCTAGCTGCTACACAGTGGCAGAGCTGTCATAACAAGGACCGTGGAAACCACCAAACCTAAAGTATTTACTATCTTACCCTACACATTTAAAAACAAAAAATGCCTAACCTTCATCTAGAATGAGATTAGGCTCTGTGATATTGGGCAAATTACAGTTCTCTCTTAGCTTTAGTTTCTCCATCTGTAATGATGATTTTTCTTTTTTCACATCACATTGTCCTAAGAATCAGTGCAGTGGAGTGGATGGGAAAACACTTTGTAAATTCAAAATCACGGTGGAATTTGTGCAGGCATGATTTTGTAGTTCTGATCTGTGCTAGAGGAGAATCTACCCAGGACATTGTGCTTTGTTTTCCAGTCCCTGGAGTCAGTGTGTTGTTGTGTTCTCTCCTCCCTCACAAATGCAAAATGAATTCCCCAGGTACTCCCTCTTTGCCCCTTTTTCCTACAAATGTACAAACCATTCTGGTCATATACTTCCAGAAGTGGAAGATTAATACAAATGCCTACAGTGATTCTTTAAGTTATTAAGCATTTTTGAGTACCTACTATGTGCAAGGATGGAAACTTTTGTAAGGTAGTTCTTGTGAAATATTTGGTTTCTTAGGGGAGAAATTAAATATAAAAATTATTTTAACAGAATAAAAATCTTGCCTTGTCATACTGGAATACATTGTGTGTGTGTGTGTGTGTGTGTGTGTGTGTGTGCGCGCACGCGCACACATGCCTAGGCTTTATAAAAACAGAAATATTTGGTTCAGATTTAAGAACACCTTGTTAGATGGTTGTAGTGGCGCATACCTGTAATTCCAGCACTCTGGGAGGCTGAGGCAGGAGGATAGCACATTTGAGCCCAGCCTGGGCAATTTAGCAACCTAAGTGAGACTGTGTCTCAAAATTTAAAAAGTGCTGGGGATTTAGCTCAGTACAAAGGCCTTGGGTTCAATCCCAAGTGTACCACCTAGAGGAAAAAAAAAAAGAACAGTTTATTCAAAACAAGAACCTGTAAACTTTAGTCCAAAATACTGAAGGGCTTTTAAATGTAGCAATTATGTACAACAATTTTCTCTTGAAAATTACATTCTGAATTATAAATTC
The DNA here is from genome assembly GCF_000247695.1 of Heterocephalus glaber. The sequence continues at coordinate 2,903,474 of NW_004624859.1, read as the reverse complement.
TCACCCCAGCCTGCCATGAATATATTTCCTGCTAGAACATGCTAAGCTTGCCTATGCCAGCTGGACAGGATTATTAGGGACTAATCAAATGTAAGGGTTATAGGCCATGCCGGCATCAAGGAGCCAGATATTCATTATAGCTTCTAAATCTTGGAGTCTTTATTTCATATCTTATTTTTTCAACAAAGATAATTCAATTAATGTAATCTTGATCATTTTGTTTTTTATTTGTTCAACTTGCCACAAAATAAACTTATAAATTGGAAACAAAAGTAAAGTTTGTTTTAATTTTCTGTTCTTAAAACACTGTTGAGTATCTGTATGATCAAATCTTGTTACTGTTGATAAAGGGAGACGATACAGCTGTTTGAAAAAGATAAAAACAATAATGAGAAGATATTATTTGCTTATGAAATGTAGGTACATGCGCACTTAGCTCTAGGCTCCAGACTAGGTCCACTGGGGCCTCCCAGCATGATGACTCTTTGGTCCTTACCGAAAAAGTGTTGATATTCTTTATGAATATGTTTCATCTATAGTTTTCCATGTAAATTTAAATACAGAACTGCAGATCCCAAACCCATCACCAGTAGATAGTCACCAAAACTAAAACAAAATTTTTTCTCCTTTTACTCTCCCCCTTTATTTAAACAGTTTCTAAAGAAATGAGGCTTGAGTGTTTATGTTTTCTATCTAGAGATTTAATTTTCTATAGGGCATTTTAAAAGACAAAGCTAGAGGGCTGGGGATTTACCTCAGCAGCACTGTGCCTGCCTTGCAAGCACAAGGTCCTGTGTTTTATCCCCGGTACCAAAAAAATTAAAATAAAATAAGAGAGAAAACTAGATCCAAGAATAGTTTTATTAGACATAGCTGGACTCCTCCTGTGATGGTGAGAAGCAAGTGAAGAGAACCTGCTTGTGAACTAGGCTAACCACAGGTGTTTCATTGTGCTGCCAGTGTATGTTATGTCTTTCAATTCACAGGCAAGTTTTTCTCTCCTCTTGTTCAATCCAGTACTCTGTTTTAGAGTTTGCAGTTCATTATTTTACATGAAGAAGAGTCTCTATTGTTTCCCCCTTCCTTTCTGAAATGGCATTCATCTGATTTTCAGTTTTCTTCAAAGCACCTTCATTCTTGATGTTAAATTCAGTCTTTCTAAACCTAGGGCAGATGGTGATAACAACACAGCACTTATTATAATCAGGAGCACAGGTGATGGTGGATTTGGGACTCATATAGGCACATGGGTTGATATGATATATCTTGCTTATCAAGAGTCCTTTCCCTCACTTGACCTTTGGAACTTCCCTAAGACCTGAGCCTGAGTATGTTTTTCTTTCACCGTATGCAAAGGTCTAAAACAGAGATACAATGTAGAAACTATGTTCAGTATGTTTATTTCAAATTTCCATCAATATATGAATAATCTTAGAGGGATAGTGTATTGGAAACAGGCACCATTGGTACACATGATATATTTCTCCACGTAGATTGAATAGGAGCTTTTTCAGTGTCAGGTCTAAAGTTTGCAGTTAAATGATGAGTGTTTTCTTTACCTTTTTCATATTCTATTTTGATTTTACACAAATTAAATTGGCCAGGAAAATGGGCCATCTAACCAGTTTCCTAGAACTTATGTATAACGTTTATTATTGATATAATTGCTTTTAAAATTCCCTTTAAAAGCTGCTCAACTTGGTGGATGGCTATTTTTTTTAAAAAGTGATTATGAGAATATTTTAGTACAACAATTTTTAAGGTTTCCTATATATATATGGTAAATATGACTGAGAAATTTGCATGATGAAAATAGATTTAATTAGGTGAATTTAGTTAGGTTTGATGAGGTAGTGCCTAATTTAGGATAAATGATATTTTTAAACCAATGAAATTAGTCTCTTGTATTTCTACATGTGCAAAATGAAGTTTCTCAGAACATGTGGTAGGGTTTTATAATCCACACATCTCTCTCCTTTTTCCTTATCTTCTCTCTCACTCTCTCTCTCACACGCGCGCACACACACACACACACACACACACTCACCATTCACATACTACACTTACACAGTAAGAAAGAGAAAGTTTCCACCAAGCTGGAGTGTGCTCAACACTTGTCTTCCCTCTTCAGTTACTAATTTTGGTTGGTGAAGGGCCTATCTGGCAAAGTTTTCCTTTGTCTTTACTGTTCTAACCCTGTTTTTCCAAAATGTAAAGGTATACTCTGATATGTAGAAGGTACTGTCATTTTGAGTTTTCCATTTGAGTTTCCTCATGATTCTCTTTCCTTCTATCCTATGAAGGATAACAAAGTCACCAAATTTTTGATCCAGAACCCAACTTGTTTTCCCAGGTCCCCTCCTACAACCAACACAAACACAGACATTTACCAGCAAAACAGAAGCTGTTGGAAATATTTTTTGGCTGCTGAAATGGGCTCCTGTCACCAGGACATGGCAGACTTTGCTGTATTGTCTCCCAGCCCTGGCCCCAGTACTCCAAAGAGAGCTTTATGTAATCAGTCTTTCCTGACATGTGACGTCCTGTCATTTTCCTCCCCTTCAGCTCCACTGCCGCCCACAAATCAATAACATTGCCTGGGAAATTCAAGCTGGTTTTGCAGCCACCACAAGCTCTGTGTTTCTTAAAGGGTATGTCAGAAAATGTAAAGTTTCCTAATGATATTTCTGGCTGATGACACATGGCAGAGCTGATGGACTATTTATAATCAGTGGCACGATCGCAAGCACATTATTTTTATTTCACTAAGGGGGGAGCCCTGTCACTTGCTACCTCTCTTTGCAGACAAGTCGATTCTATCCCCACCTAACATAGCTAAATCCTCTTTGCAAAATGTGTTTGCACTCTCACCTTTGTTAGGAGCTCCCCAGTTCCTTCCAGTAGAAACCCCCACCCTCCTTTTTTTTTATTGTTCTTTGGCTCAGGGGATGAGAAAGGCAAAGAATGATTTGTAGAAACTGCTTTAAATTCTGGCTATGCCTGCATCCTTCACTATAAATGTCTCCAGTATTTGCTGCTCAGATCCTGCTACATCCCTCTGAATGTGGGTGTGACTGGCATGACCAAGGCAATAGACAGAGCTACTGTGTCCACCACTTGTCCCAGTTTTACGGTAAAGCAGAACAGAGCTGTCCTTAGTTAAGCACTTTTATATACAATATTTTACTAACCTGTCTGAGGTAAATGCAGTTATCTTGAGTAGAGATCTGGGGAAAATGGAAGATTAAATGGAATCTCTACAAAGGCACACAGCTGATAGAGAAAGCACCAGGACTCCAGTTCAAGTCTCTTTTAACCAACTATACCTGCTCTCTTCCTACTACCCTGTCCTGACTTTTCCTGGTTATGTAGACTTTTGTACACATTGGGTGTGGATGTGTAGAGACACTTTTTTAGCTTGGGGAGATCCTGTGAATTTAAAGACTAACCGAAGTGAGAGATGGAGGAATTAAAAACCTCTCAATCTGAGATAAAACCTGGTGTAAAGAAATCATACACCAGAAGAGGGCTTTGACCCACTGCATTGGGAAGTATTGCCTCTGTAAAGATACTGAGCTCTCTCTCTCTCTCTCTTTCTCTCTTTCTCTGTCTCTCTCTCTTTGTCTTTTTAATGTTTCCACAGGACAGAGTTTAGGGTATGGATTTGTTAACTATATTGATCCAAAGGATGCAGAGAAAGCCATCAACACTTTAAATGGACTCAGACTCCAGACCAAAACCATAAAGGTAAGAGGTGATACACTGGCTCCTGATTCAGGAGGCCCTGGTTAAATTCATTCTGTGGATCTAAGAAATCTAGGCTATGCAGGAGTCAGAAGTCGTGCTCCCTGTTCATTCAAAGAACATTTATTGTCCAGTCTACTAAATGTGGGACACAAGCCAATAAAAAATGTAAGGTGAGAGCTGAGAAGGAAGTGGCTAGCTATAGGACCTCCAATCCAGAAGGCAAGGCAGATGAGGTGTCTGGGATTCAAGACCCCACCAAAAGGGCCTGTCTGCCTGAGTCTGTAAAGAGGCCAGGAGCAAACCAAGGGAAAGATGAGACAAGAAAGCTGTTTGAGGCATGAAGAATGTGGCCTAAATTTGGCCAGGAAGTAATAAGATTAGGATGGGTGGTAGGCAAGTCCAAGTCAGGAATCCTTATGCACTAAACTGAGTGGCTTGGCTTTACCTAAATATGGTTAGGACTCTCTTAACCAAGAATTGGAAAGGAAAAGCCAGTTAAAAATTAACACACTTGTATAGTAGAGACGAGTGCTATAAAATCAATGAGAACATAGTAAAGGAACAAGAGAAATAGTAATGTTCTAGCAATATGAAAATATTCAGGCAGGTAGATAATACCTCAGGAGTGCTTATTTTAAATCAAATAAAGAAAACAGTAATCCAGAGCCCATTCCTCTAGTAGGTAAATGTTTCTCTGACTTCACTTGTGGGATCCTTCAGGAGGTGCTGCTTTCTTCAAGGAGTCCTCCTTGGGCAGCCAGTTGCTGGTGGTCTCCTGGATGAAGCCAGCCACTTCTTGGCCTCCCTTACCCTTCTTCCCCCACCTCCAGGCAGCATCCTGTTTAGGGGCAGCTGCCAGCCAATTAATGAGTCCCATCCTTCATAGCCTATTAAACCGCAGGGAAGTGTCTCCTGGGCGCTCTTATCCTCATGACAGCAGGTCTGACGCAAAGTAGGACAAAAGAGAAACCTCTCCCAGAATGGAAATCTATAGATGGCACCAGCTCTCAGCATCTGAAAACACAAAACCAGAACTTTTTAGTCCAACAAAGCTACTTTTCCAACATCCAGACTGACAGAAGAGACTACCGGTCTAAGATATTCTTAGCTAGTAGGTAATCAAAACAAAAACAAAACAAAGCCTTCTCTTTTTGGAATATATTATATGATTTTTTTAAAGCAGCTTTGCTTTTGCAATAGAGTTTAGCTTATTTCTAAAGATGATTGCTTTCTCTGATTTCTTTCAGTCTGTGCTACACAAAAGACCCCAAAATGGGCCTGGTTCAGGGAGGCTCAGCCTAGGCTTAGAATCTGTTCCTGTAAGTTCTCTAAAGGGAAAATAGTCAAGAATTGTTTAATTGTGGGATAGTCACCTGAGAGGCAGAAAGATTAATTTCTTTTAGAGGGAAAACATACCATTTTTCATGCTTTTAAATAAAAAATAAAGGATGCTGGGGTCATCTCTTTGTAAGGTTATTCTAGGTTGAAAGCTGTATTTGTGCAGTTGATTGATTTTCTGTGCTCTTCTGCTCAGTATTAGAATGTCGGGTATTTATTCTAATGGACACCGACCTTGAACTGAGAAGGATACTTTTCTTTCCTCTACAGTTTTCTTGAAACCCAAACTTCCCCAAAGGCTTGGGATAAAATCATCAAACATCAGTTCTCCCTTTTTATAAGTAGTTCATAAGGTCCCTGGGGTTTGCTCAGACTGAGTGGACTTGGTTTTTCTGGTCTCAGAATGCACCCCTGGCCCAACATACTGTCAAGCCCTTGAAGTAGACCTTGAAGTCAAGCAACATTATTTTCTGTGAAGAGCCAGTCTGCCTCCTTCCTTTATCTATATCCCTTCTTCCACCCTCTCACCCACCCGAGGTTCCCCTTGCATTAAAATGCTGCCAACACATTTGCACCCAACGGAAACGTGGGCTCCTGAAGAACTGTAGGATTCAAAATGCATGATGCCACGGCTGAATCAATAATTTCCATTCTCTGCTACGAATGAAAATTTAATGTGCAAACCTAGGGATTTCAGCCCTTTCATTAAAGCAGTTTATTTGCCGTACTAAAAGTTAAGTTGAGTGATAGGTTCCTTTATTAACTTTTCTTTCCTTTCCTAAAGGGACACAGTGTTTAAGGTAAAAATCATATTAAAGGGGGAAAAAAAGCAAACTCTTTTTGTGTGCTGTTAATAGTCTCATCATTTATTAATTTCTTAAAATTGCTTTTTTGCCTTTCAGGCCACTGTTTACTTCTTCCGCTTCAGTTTGCTTTGATAAGTGGCATGAGATTTATCTCTTTGCTCTGACTCCCCATGAAGGAATAGATAACTTGCCAATCTGGAAAAAACAAACATCTTTTTTGGAAGCCTGCATTACAGAGATCTCCTTGGAACCATCTAGTACATTTTGTGAACTTTGGTCATGTTTATCCCTTCTTTTCACATTTCTGAGTGCAGCCTACAAAACACTCAAAGTTTAATGCACAAAATAGGTACAGGTAAATCAGGAGTTAATTCTAAAACTGTGAAGTTTGATGATTAGCAGCCCTATTCAGAGATGGTTCTGGAAAGCCCTGAGGGTGTGGTGGTGACTGGTTTGACTTGTAGATAAAAGGAGCAGCTTTTCTAAGTGATGGTGATCACGATTGTTTCCAGATCTTCCAGTTGTTCAATAGAAACGAATAGCTGCATTTGTTTAAATGTCAGTTTTCCCAAAAACTAACTATGAAAAAATTAAACCATTATGTAGTAAGACCAAACAGAACTTAATAGCTGACCTTTGGGCTGGCAGTTTGCAGCCTCCAAACTAAAATTTAAATATGCAAACACTGTTTTACGAATTGGTAGTGGATGGCTCATTACTGAGCTACTAGTAGAAGGTGTCCACAAATGATGGTTCCCTGTCAAGAATAATCCGTTTTACCTATATTAAAGGGGATATAAAGTGACTGTGAATACTAAAGTCATGTGCAGGGCAAGCCCAGACCTCTGGTAAAGAAAGCAGAGAAAGGGGATGCTGCATAGTTGCACCATTAATGAGTAGTTGTGGATGGTGACTTCAGATTATTTGCTCTTTGGAATTTAACCCCTCTATTGGGAGATTTCTATCTCTCATCTTGGAAGTCAAGCTCGGAAATGAAGTGACTGGTGTCCAAAGCCACACCTCTGGCCAGGAGTTGAGGTGGAGTTAGAACCCAAGGGGCCTGTGACAGCCTATTTCAGAAGAGGAGCTGCTTAATGTGTAAGCATGTGCTTGGGAGGAAATAATAATAGGAAATAATCATAGTGCTAATTTACATCAAGCATTTGCACTGTGTCCAGTACTATCATAATCTTTTTACACACTTGTTATTTAATTTTTGAACTATTCCTGGGCTAGATGCTTTACACACATCAGCTATGTGTCTTTTAAAAAGACCTATAAGAGGATACTGGTATCTTCTTTTATACTAATCGAGAAACTGAGGCCCAAGAAGTTAAGAGACATATCCAGGACCACAAAATTAGTAAATGAGATTTAGAGTAAGAGAAAACATTTTAAAAATAACCCTGGCAATAGGTCATAAGTTTTAAAACGTTGGACTGCCTCTTTGCTCAGCAGCACTTGTATCCTGTGAGGGTATGTATTCAGTTCTACAAGGACACATACAGGTTATACTCCCTGACATGAGAAGGAGATATAAAAAACAAACAAATGAATTGCTTAGTTCCTCCAGGTTCTTCAGTAAGCAGACTTGTGGTTCAGGATTTCTGCCATTAATTTGGGAACACACCTGACTTCAAATAATTTCTTCTTGAGCTTTTGCTTTCAAGGCTGTGTGCTGAGGTCTGGGATTTAGGTAAACCAGAGATGGTAGCGCCCTAGAAGTGTTCCTATACAAGTGTGTCAGGGAGCCATGGGGTATGTATGGACCATTGGCCTTCCAGAGCAGCCTAGCATCCCACTTGGGAAGCTGGATCATTTGTCAGTGTTTCAACCCTGAGCCTAATAGAAATGATTTTGGCCCGTGCTTTTTTTTTTTTTGGTACCGGGGATCGAACTCGGGTCCTTGCACTTGCATAGCAGGCAGCGAAACCACTGAGCTAAATCCCCAGCTAGAAATGCTTTTGGATACTACTTATTAGCTTTTCTTCTTCTAGTTGTTTCCAACAACTGGCTCTAAAGGATCTCAGGGTCCTCTAAGACTCTAGGAAGCATTGATGAAAAGGCTGTGGATTCTGGAAAAAGTTCCTGGTACTCTTTGACCCCCACACCTAATGCCTGTTCCAGCCCTGACCCTCTCCTGGGTCTAAAAGAGCATCTTCTGAGTACACTGTATTTTTAGCCTCTAGTACTAAGAAGTGCTCAGTTGAAACCAGCTGCATTTGGTTCAGTTCTTTGTCACATTAAGGGCAAAGAAAATTAAATGGTTCTATACCTTCAAAAGAGGAATATGTTCACCACATATTTGGTTGGGTTCAAGTTACACTGAGAACCTTCAGTAAAATGTGATTCAAATGGAATTTAAGGATTTGGTATCACTCCTGCTGAACGTTATAGAGTGGTAGGGCACCTTTTTGAGTCTTAATCTAAGTGTGAGGAGCAGGACTGGAGAGGCGTTCAGATTGACATGCCTCCAGGCTCTCCCACTCAGGGGGCATACAGACAACCAAGCGGCAATTTCAATGCAGTGCACTGGGGGCCATCAGAGCCTGCAGAGGTTCCCATTGGATGTTGTTGGGGAGATAGAGAGCTGTGCAAGGTGTGAGTGAGAGAGGTGGTCAAGGTAAAGTTGCAAGAAGACTCTTCTGTCAGTGGCCTGCCATGTAGTGTTTGACGAATGAAACCAGTACCTTGCAGGCAGCTGTGGTAGGTTTTGTTGCCTTAGTCGCTGGTTTTCATCAGCTCTTTTAGGAGCTTTTTCACTCATTTCAAAAGTAAGATATGTTTATTTCTAAATAATTTGGAACACACAATCATATCATGATATCAGCCATTCCCAGCTCAACAGTATTGACATTTCTTTGTGTTTTTCTCGTTACATTACATGTTTACAAATGATTTTATGACTTTTCTTTTTCTACTAACTGCATTAAGCTGTTGCTCAAATGATAATAATATGACTTGAAATAAAATGTTTCCAAAGCATAGCTCTTCTGAAAACTGCGAGTGTGAGCAGCTTTGGGAGTAGGTCTCGGAGGTTAAAGGGCTGTTTCTGCCACTCTGAGAAAATCCATGAGAGTTGACACTCAGGCAATAGGGTGGGAGAGTAAGAAAATCACTTTATCATGAGGCAGCAGCCCAATTCTTGAGGGAACAGGACTAGAGAAGGGGAACGTATGTGAGTGAAAGAAAGCTTTTCAGAAAGAAGAACCTCCCTCTCAGGGAAGGAGAGTGAGCTTGTTTATTCCCACCTCTTCATGTTATGATGTTACTTAACCATTTCTCCATTTTCACTTTTTTCTTCTAATAGCACTAACAGTGCCTCTGGGGGTTCTCTCCACACTAGAGCTTTTACAAGTTCCATTTGGCCCCTCCTGCTTCTTTCTCTTGCCAGGGATCATAGGCAGCTGCACCACCTTCCTACCCCCTCCTCCCATCATCCACCTGCCTTGCTAAAGGCCTCCATTCCGCTGAGGCATCTCTTCTTTGCACATGGCATAAGCAATTATTTCTTCTATCACGTCTCTTAATGCATCCTGGAGAGTTAGCAGATCATTTTTTGCTGACGGATATCACCTCACCCAGAAGTGATGGCCTGCCTCCCTCGGTCTTGTTAATAATAAAAAGGCATTTTCACTCCTCCCCTGTTAGAGCTAGAATCAGGGCTAGTGTGGGAGCACTTCCCAGCCTAGGTCAGCAGGGGTGGCTGGTTCACTGAGCTCTCAAGGAGAGGGTGTGTGGCACGGCCATCAGAAACTGGAGATATGTTTACCGAGTTGTGCCAGCTTTCTTCTCTTCTGTGTGAGATTGTATCAGCTGCTCTGTTTCCCAGTGTCCTGTTAACTTCTCTTAAGTGAATAATTTCAGATAGATACAGGGATAGGAGTGGAGAGATGGAAATACAGTTCCTCTGCTCTCTTACCCCAGAGAAGTTGATAAGATCCCAGTATTTTAAAGGTTATTTGCAGTGTCCTGTGTCCGGATTACAAAATAAATCTGAACAAGTAGAGATTGGAAGGACACTTAGATTTTCAGAAGTGCATAGAATGGGATCTGAGAAATTCAGCCATCTATAAGCATAAAAGAAGCCAGCAGTATGATGTGTGCTGCTTTTTAAAAATCAGCCCTCTCTTAGTTATGTTAGAATAATCATGACTCCACATCACAGGATCCAATGGTCCTTTCTCATCCACTTTGCTTAGCTCACCCCTGGTGTCTTATGTCCTGTTCTCAGCTCCACATTATAAACAAACAAACAAACAAACAAAACGGTGCTAAAGGCTGTTCAGAGGCAACTGACAAAGATGGCAAAGAGGGCTCTGCACTTACATATCCACCCCATGGACATGTAATGAAATGGTTGCTTTTCCATTCTCTTGAAAAGAACATTCTGTGGTGACCATAAGGCATTATTAGTTCAGTCTTATATTTCAAGAATCTGAGAAGAAAATCTGTGTAAAATATTTGCCTTGAGTGGCAGTGAGTCCCGCATTATCAGACATTCAAATGGAATCATTCAGAATGTTGTAGAAGGAATTTCTGTCCCAGAATGAATTCTGACTAAATGATCCTAAATGTACGGTATAGCTCTGAAATGCTGTAACCGTGTATTGTTTCTGCACCTAGAACTGTTGTTCAATGTAGTAGCCACTAACTACCTATGGCTATTTATATTTGAATTGAAATTAATTAAAATTAAAAGTTCAGTTTCTTAGTCACAATAAGCTTTTTTGAAATTCTCATTAGCCACATAAAGCTCATGGCTACCATTTTGGACAGCACAGATAACAGAATGTTTACTGATCCTAGAAAGTTCTGTGAGACAGTGCTGGCCTAGAACATCAGTAGCCCTCAGGATTAAAGAATCACCTCTCAGTGGTGGTCATGCAGCCTCAGGGCAGGATGGTTGATCTGTCAAAGATCAGAAAGCACAACACTCTCCACTTCCCCTTTTCTGTCCATTCAAAAGAGCTCTGAGTTAAAATGGAGAGTCAAGTCCCAGCTCTGTCAAAAATTAGTAAGGACGACCTTGGGCAGTTTACCTTACTTCTCTGGATGTATTTCCTCATCTGCAGAATGGTTCCTTCCACAACTCTAACAGTCTAATAAAATTTAACATCATGATCTTTCCAGCTTGATACCTTTCCAGTAAAAGTAACAGTTTGTGCCAAGAACATGCTTTTATTTTACCATCCAGGTTAGCGTATTACAGTGGAAAGATCCCAGAATTTTGAGTCATATCCAGGTTTAAATTGTGTGACCTTGGACAAGTACTTGATCTCACTAAACCAAAATTTCTCATCTGGGAAATGGAACTGATGATACCTCCCTTGTAGGTAATCACGGCTTGTAGTGGATACTCAAGAAATGTTCCCCAAGAAGCTGAGGGATGGAGCTCAGTGGTAGAGCAATTTGCCTAGCATACCCAGGGCCCTGTGTTCAATTCCCACCACAGGGATGAGAAGGAGAGGGGTTAATTCTCCCCAGAATGAAAATGAATTCTGATATAAAAAATTACATGAGGAAAGGGGAGGACTTTTTTCCATCTACTTGTTTCAGAGATTGATAAGAGAGTAAAGAATGAATATACATCTTACCAAGACTCAGACAGCATACACAAAAAGGTCCATATGGTGGAAGTATTATGGAGTGGCCACAGTATTCTTATCAGCCTTTAGAAATCGGGTTCCAAGAGTTGCAGTTCAATGGAGACTGAGTCTGGGGCTCTGTGTCTAAGACCAGCTCTACCCCTAAGGAGGCCATGAAACCATTAGTATATTGCTCCCTTCTGGAGGTCACTAGTCAGAAGCAGGAGCCTCACCCTAAGCAAGCTCCTTTGATAAGCAGTAGATTTTTTTAAAGAAACTACAGAGCACGTGAATATATCACCACATTTTTTCTCCTTCAAAATAAATAAATATCAGGCCTACTATCTACCAGGTACTCTTATGATACTCTTGGATACTTTTTTTTAACTCCATCATTCCTTCTGGCTCCTTCACATCAGAACCAGCTCCCAGGAAAGAAGCTAAAAATCCTCTGCATCAAGTATATTATACATTTCATTTCAATTCAGAAGGCATTTTTTGAGCTCCTGTTCTAGTAAGGCTTTGAGACTAGTTGCCAAAGGGAGTGCGCAGAGATCACCAGGATACTCAGACTAATAGGGCAGATGAGTTGTTAGTGCAGATGGCTGTGATGGGAGGCAGGGTGTGACAGCTGTTGCCATGAACACATATATCCTGTGTAGTGACCAAGGAAGGACCAGTCGTTTGTGCCTAAACCTCATGGAGGAGATGACTGAGCCTGGGAGGATGGGCAGGAGTTCATTTTATTGTAATGAACACACAGCAAGAACAAAGGCACAGAAGTAGAAAACTTCAGTGTGTATTGAGAAAACTGCAACCATGTTTTTGTTTAAAGTCTAGTAGGGTGCATAAAGGGATTAGCAAGAGATGAGAGGTTGGGCCAGATTCCAGAGGACTTAGAATACCCAGGTAAGGGAGTTTGGGCTTCCATCACCCTGTGTTAAAGAATCAATGAAGAGCAAAAGAAAGTGACACAGAACTCATTAGAAACATTATCATCAGGTTTTGCCCCTGATAAATGAATAGCATGTATCAGGTGGCAGGTGAAGGGGCTGTTTAAAAAAATAGGGGTTACAAAAGCAGACACCTGTCCTACCTGTGGGTAGGGCTACAGCCACAGGAACAGAGGTAAACAAATCCTCACAATCAAAGCTGTTGTTTCTAGAAGCCAGCTGGCTTCTTTTCTTCTCTTCCAAGTCCCAGAGGTGGGATTGGAAGTCCCTGGGAGGGTTTACACCAGAAGCCCTGGCAGAACCCAAATCTGCTCTCTGCTACCATTCTCCTGGTCTCTTTGGAATGAATGTTCCCTAGGCATCTGTCTGCTCTTGGGAGTTTGTATTCATTTAGAGACTGGGGTGTTAAAACAGACTGGGAAAAATCTGCAGCCTGATCTTCTAAAATGATTGGTTTGTGTGTATCTCCTCTGCTAGACTAATAGTCCTACTTATCAGGAATTGTATTCATCTTTGCACCTCCAGTGTTTACCATAAGACCCCAGTACTTAGCAGCTGTGTAAAAGTCACTGTTTACTGAACACGTACTGTATGTGCCAGGCATTGTACCTAGCAGTCCTGCAAGGAAACAGTTCTTATAGAGTTTCTAAACTATATTATTCAAGTGATACAACTTGGAAAGATTAAGTGACTTATCTTGAGGTCAAACTCTCAAAAGTGTTCAGGATTCACAGCCATATCTCTCCAACCCCAGTGCCCTTGCTTTTAACCTCTATATCCTTTTCTGTTTAAGAACAAGATCTCCATTTCAATTGAAGTAGCATAAACAAGAACTTCTTTGGAATGGCCTGTTTCAAAACACAGTTACCCGATATTTTAAGCAGCACCTGTCAATGAAACCCACAAGATATAAGGTGCTGAGGACAGGAAGGATGCTTCTGGAGTGTAGAAGGAAAAACTTTCCAGCAATCAGTGATGTAGGATGCCTCATGAAGTAGTGAGCTTCCTGTCCTTGGAAATGTGTAAGGTAGATAGCCAACTGACTTGAACCCTGCCCTGACCTTTTGGGGCACTTCAGTCACCAAACAGATTTTAGAGATAGTACTGTGTGATCACCCCCTGTTACCTTTATCTCCTATTAGCATGAACCATGGTAGACATTAGCAGTTTGGGGAATAGAATTGCTCCGCAAAATGGCTAGAGGTAATATCATTATAATCCAAAGGACCCCAACAGATGACACCACTATCTTCCACACAAATTCTAAAACCACTGAACAATAAGAAAACAAATGTATAGAATCCTAAGATCATCTTTATCACCGATTAAGGCATGGATAAATTACATGAACACATTAGGCTTCCTGACACTGAGCTCTGCACTTTGACAGACCGACACATGCTGTCATAGGTAACACAGACCCACAGACCTCCGTAAATAAGGAAAGAGCCTGCCTCCATAGAACTTAGAGCCTAGGCCAGAGTTTGTGCCTTTGGTTGACATCTGGTGCCCGGAAGGAAGGAAGCTGGCAGTTGCAGAACCTCATATGCCCATTTCCTTTATTGAAATCTCCAATCAGATTGGTTATTCCACCTCTTCTGAAGAAGGGTGGGTGAAGGCCTAGAAAAAGCCATAGACGATTATTCCAGGGCCTCCCTCCATATAAAGGGAAACACCAGAAGTGGGTAGGAGTGTCTCCCCCCTCTGTATTGTACTCTTCATTAGCTTATTTCTTACCACTGTGAGGCTCTTGAAACAGAGACACTTATACTACCCATCCCAGCACCTGGCACACAGTAGGTGTTCAGGAAGGGGAATGAACTCTCAGCTAATACCAGTGGTTTCCTAAAGGAGCACCTTTCCAACACTGAGAAGGATGCCTTTTCCTCATTGTATCCTCCTGCTAGCCCAGGATCATTCCTTTATCATGTTTTCCAGGTCCTTTCTTTTCTGTGTATTATGGTGGTTCAAACTAGGGGCAAGAGGTGTTACTGGATGATTCAGGACACATATTTCCCTAGGCCATTCTGTGCCTCACACTCTGCTTGGGTCAGGCTCTGTGAACAGGTGAAGGGAGCTGTGGGTGCCTTGTGAGAAGAGATAGCCCCCAGGAGTGGCCCTGCTTTCCTATTGCTGAATGGCAGTGTCCCGCCTTACCTACCTTGTGAGAATCACGGAGAGTAGTGTTGAGAGATCACTTTGGAAAATGGAGAGTACTTTGTGAATGTGAGGCAGTGAGATCTGTGGGAATATGTTAGAGAAAAATTCATGGTTTTTAAGTGCTAAAAGATGGTTCAGACTCGACCAGGATGGCAAAGGAGGACAGACTTACAGGCTTTCACTAGAGGTTTGCTTCTTTGGTAAAACTTTGTCCCAGTGGAGGCTAGATGCCCAAGCTGGCCCACGAAAGCCTGTATGACTCATCACACAGTGATATTTACTGTCTACTAAGTTCTAGATATGTACTAGACATATCAGGTATATTATCTTAATTCTCTACAATAACCATCAAAGGAGAATCCCTCCTTTACCAATAAAGAATTTGAGGCTTATCAAGGTCAGATTACTTTCCCAAGGTCACACAGTTAGTATTTACTGGACCTTACCCACAGCTGGATATCATAAACTTGTTGCTGTGGTGTTGTTTCTGTAGAGAGGAGGGATTCCCACAGGGATAAGGAGAGGCTAGGGAGTTTGGAAGGGCTGAAAACCTTCTGTCAGGTTTATCTGTAAAGCCAGCCATTGCCAGCCACTTGCCCTTGGGCCATCCTTACTCCTAGGGAGGAGCAGCCTCTTCACTTAGGGCACTTTCTAAGCTCAAGATTGTCCTAGAAATGCCAATCTTGTCTTCAGAGGCTCTGGGTAAATGAAAAGAGCAAGAGCTTGATAGTCCAAAGCAAGGGGAACTCTCCAGGGCCTGGCTCTAGGTTGGGAGCCCCAGGCTATAGGCTACTGTCTCAGGGGAATTAACACGGCCAACAATGCTGGATCCTCTGCAGGAGTTGAAAGTCGGGAGATTTTACAAATGTTTCAGCCTAACAAAGCCCCCGACACTTATAGCCATTCAGCTGGAATTTAATAAATATATGAGGAAACTTGAAAAATGTAGATAAATTTGAAATTGGGATGATCATTTGGACATTGAATGTGGGGAG
Source organism: Heterocephalus glaber (assembly GCF_000247695.1). Next base: position 2,887,887 of record NW_004624859.1, on the reverse strand, counting down.
ACTGTTTTCTTGTCATTTTTTCCCACTCCTACCCTTACAGCTTTCCTGCCTAGGGGACTAAAGAACAATGACTTATGATTTCAAATAGAGAAGAAAATAGGAATTACACTTAGCATAGAATGATTGAGGTGCTGTTCACCTTGGGGATTTGTCCCCAAAGGCTGTTCACTGCCCTGTGGCTGGGGTCTGTTTCTGGGGATCTGTTGTAATGATTTTCCCTGGCTGAGATCCTGCCTTTCTCAGGATCATCTTTTGGAGAAATGATTTTGATTATATCATTGACTTTCTAGTGCTAGCTCCTCCCTAGCAAAGTCAACCTGCACCTCTCTATCTCAGCTCTGTCTTTCCAAAACTCATGAGAAGCAGGGTCATTACTGTCCATTATAGATAGTAACAAATGCACAGTGCCAGGCACTTGCCTAAATCTTTGACCTTCATAACCTCATTTGTCCTCACAACGGAGGAAAGCTATTAGCAGGCCACCTTCCCTGACCCCACTACCACATGTCTTACCACCAGTTTCATTTCAGCTCTATCTACTTCCTGGCCCTTTTAACTCTTGATTTACTCCCTCTTCTATGTTTGAGTCATACTCGTTCATAGCCCTGGAATAGCATATACTGTGGCTTTGTGATAATTGGTGTATATGTTCACTCATCCAGTCTTCCTCACAATCCATTTTAATGTGTACCTCCTGTGTGCTGCCTGTTGTACCCATTGGACTTGAAGTTTCACTGGAACAAAAGACTATGCCTTGTTCTCACTGTGTCTGAGGACGTAGTAGATCCTCAGGAAATGTTTGTTAGGAGAAGTGATATCTGGTCCTAGAACAATCTTCTTTCAGTCTCGCCAACTCTAGATAATAAAAAGTGAAAAACCTGTCACTTTCCTCTTAGCTTAGTGTGGAAACACAGCTATGATCCTGCATACTTGACTCTTAGTGATCTGCCTTCACAAAGGAGCCAAGCTATAGTTAACCCTAAAAGACCATTAGTGGCAGCAACACATGGGGGTGCTCATTCATTTTTTTCCGTAAGTGCTGAGCACCCAGCAGTTGTCAGGCTCTGTGCTAGGAACTAGAGCCACAGAGATGAAGAAGACACACACACACAAACACACACACACACACGCACACACACACAAAACCCATGACCTTAAGGAGATCATCAGACTAGGTGGAAAGTTGACAAGGTCAGAACAAGTTAAGCACCTTGGTTTATTGAGTGCCCTGCTGGGGAGATTTTTAGAAGGAGGCAAGGTCGGACAGAGAAAACTATCAAGAGAAGGTGGCATTTAAGCTGAGTCCTTAAAAGAAGTAATATTTGGACCTGAGGAAGTAGGTGACAAAGTTTTCCCTAGGAGCAAAGGCATATAGGTGGGAGATTGTGTTTTGGAAAACCACAAATGTCCTTCTGATAATTTGTCAGTAGCTGGCAGGGTGAGGCAAGGGTGACCTTCATTACTGTGGACCCATCACTGTGATATTTCCATCTCCCTACCATTCCTTCCTCCTGCCTAAAAAATAATTCTGCTAGGTTATAACCTAAAAGACTTTGTCCCATAGAAGACATGTATAGGGAACTACTGTGGAGTGAAGCCCTGTCCAGGCAGTCCCATGGGGTTCTTGATTCTTCAGCCCTTGAGTCCCCAGATGCACACAGGCCCCTCACCCATGTTTTGGGAAGGAGAGAGAAGAGCCAACAAAGACCTCCCAGACTGCCCATGAGTTTCCAGAAGATGTAGACACTGTAGGCAGCTGCCTCGATCCATCAGCAGGAGGAGGCCAGAGAGGCAGATTAGTCACTCACATCATTTTCTGTTGAGTCAACATCTATTTTTAGGTGAGAACTTATGAAGGGACCTGCTGTCTCTGTCATAGAAGGGAAGAGTGTGTCATGGGTGAGGGGTCTACTCATCCTTCATCTTCTTTAGTACATCCATTTTCTCCCTCTAAATGTTGAAGGTCCAATTTAACATGCAATTCCTTTTGCACACATGCTTTTATGTGTGCATGCCCACACGTATGCATACCTATCCCCGGTTTATTCAGAGTCTTAGGAGGTCTTGTAAATTGATTATATAGAATAAATAAAACGCCCAACTGAAAAATACTAAGGCATATAGGTCCCTTCCTGTCCAACGTTGTCAGATGTATTCTGAAAAGACTGTTTTCATCGTCTATTCTGAGCCATAACCGCCCCAGAAATAGCTTAAGCAGGAAAGTGCTTTTGTTAGACTAGCTGTAAATTATATTTCAAATGTCTGATGTTGTTTTCTTAAAAAATAAATAAATAAGTAAATGAAAGTCTAAAATTAATGACTGCTGGGGTTTGCTTTGCTTATGTGTACTGCTACAGATTTGGCTTCTTGCAGATGGAATTTCAGATCTGTTTACACTTCTGTGTTAGCTTTTTGGGGAAAAAAAACAGTTGAGAGATCTGAGAGGACAAATTTACAAAGTCGAACTTATTATAACCATCGGTGAAGCATCTTCTCTCTCTCCTTGTCTTCCCCTCCCTCCTGTCCACTGTGTCCCCATTTTATTTGCTGTAGTTTTATTTGCCCTGCCTCAAAGTTAGAGGAGACTGGTCCTTGCATATGTGACAACAAGGTCACATACCTAGTGTTCACAAGCAGATATTCATTCAACTCCATTTCACCAACACTTTGTCATTGAGTGAGAGCAGATCTGTGGGAACAGATTGGAGCAACACAAAGGATGGGACATAGAAAATCTTGCAGAGAACCTGATTGCTTTTATGTTTTCAAGAAGGGAATGTGGGTAGAAGGAGAGAAATGTGCAGAGAAGAATTTCATGGGGTTTTTTCTGGTTTATTCAAAGATTATTATGTGTTGGATACAGTAAATCATCTATACACCCACATCCAGGAGGTAAATCTTCAGAATTTCATGCGTGGGTAGTTCTGCATTTAACAGCTGCCATACAGTAACTATTTTGTTCTGCACTTGGAGACCCTTATCTGTGCATTTAAGTTATCATCAACTCTCCTTTTATTCCTCTATTGCTGTTCTCCTGGTCTCTTTACTATTACAGAAGTAGCTCCAACTCTGAATACTGAGGATTTAAACTGACACATGAGTATCAGGACAGATTGGTTGTTGACTCAGTCTCTACCCTCAGGATGGGTGCCTACCATGTATATAACTCCTCTTGCCTTTTCCTAGGTCTCATATGCCCGTCCAAGCTCAGCTTCAATCAGGGATGCTAACCTCTATGTTAGCGGCCTTCCCAAAACCATGACCCAGAAGGAACTCGAGCAGCTTTTCTCACAATATGGTCGGATCATCACCTCACGAATCCTGGTTGATCAAGTCACAGGTTAAGTGTTTGTAATTACTTTCCTTGTATATCAGTGCTTTGTTACCCATAGGAGCAGACTACTGATTGCTTAAGGTTAAGGGTATCAGTCCTGAGCAGGCAGGTTTCTGACTTGGGAGAAACACTTCTTATTCATCAACTACCCCAATTTAAAATGGGCTATCTTGGGTGACCAGAGTTTTCTACCAGGGGAATTATTCCAGCAACTGCTAAGCTATTTGGCCAGGTCATAAAAGAATTTGGGTCTCAGGCTAAGAGGAGACTGTATGACCTTCAAAGTTTCTTTCAACCCTCAACCAGTAGCATTACTTTTATATGTGAAAATCAGTATGTATTGTTCTAGCTCCAATTCTTGGCATTATAAAGTTAGAACTTCAAACCATCTCATTTCACATATGAGGAAACAGATTCAAAGCAAGAGATCCATCTTCCCACTAGCTAGTCAGTAGTAGCGCAGGGTTAGGAACCCAGGCTCTGGTCCTGGGACTCTTTGTCCATAATAAAGAAAGCCAGCCACCACCTCTCAGTAAGAAATGTAAAATACCTTGGGTTGCATTTTTAACATCAGGGTGTTTTTGCCTGCCCCCAATTTGATCTCAATTTAGAATTCATTCCCTGAGAGTCATTTAGCACATGTTTATCATTTGATTCATGCAGCCAACTCTCAATGAAGTTGGTTCTGCCCCAGATGGGGGGCCAAAGGTGGAGGGCAGTTCCTAGATTTATGGGACTCCTCTGTGAGAGATCCTGCTAAGGACTGTCCAGTGCCCTGTGAGAGCTCATAAGAAGGCATACTATACCTGGCAGTGATTGTTGGGAAGGCTCCATTGTGGAGGCAGTGTTTGAACAGGGATTTGGAGGATGACTTGAAGTTACCTGGCAAAAAGGAGGAATATAAAGCATTCCAGATGGGGAGGACAACATTTCCCAAGGCATGAAGGTAAGGGAGGACACAGCCTAGTGAAGGAGTGCCGGGCAGTTTAGGGTGGCTTGTGTAAAGCTCAGTAGGGGATTTGGGACAAGATTGCCAAGGACAGTGAGTGCCAGGTCAAAACATTTGTACTTTACATGCAGCAAGGAACCAGAGAATGGTGTTTTGTGGGTTTTATTTGTTTTTTATTCCATTTAGGCCAGTGAGAAATAAGTACCGTGCCCAAAGTACAAAATTCAAAAGGCACAAAAGAGATATAGAAGATATTTTTAAAAGGTACAATATGGTGAGAGTTTGCTTTTCAAATAGATGACTTAGTTACTAGGTGTGGAGGATACATGGGAATACGAGAAATTGGATGATGGGTGTTTAGTTACAGTAACTCAAGGGAGATAGAACTGAGCAGGGAAGTGGTGGAGTGCTGGAGCAGACAGATGCAAGTGCTGTCTCTGAGCTGCAGTAGGAAGCTTCTCTCCAGAGCCATGCTGATGGAAGTGCAGGCAGGTGTGCTTTGGTTGTAAGGACGATTCAGGGATCCAGGCTCAGCCCTGGTGCAACAGGTGGGTTAAGTCCCCATAGAATGGCTATGGGGTCCCACTCATGCCTTCCCAGAGATATTTACCAGTTTGCTTTGTTCACTTTTTACAAAGGCTCTTTCTCTTTCCCAGGAGTGTCTAGAGGGGTGGGATTCATCCGCTTTGATAAGAGGATCGAAGCAGAAGAAGCCATCAAAGGGCTGAATGGCCAGAAGCCCAGTGGTGCTACAGAACCGATTACTGTGAAGTTTGCCAACAACCCCAGCCAGAAGTCCAGCCAGGCCCTGCTTTCCCAGCTATACCAGTCCCCCAACCGGCGCTACCCCGGCCCACTCCACCACCAGGCTCAGAGGTTCAGGTAGGCCTGCCCACAGTGGAAGGACCCTGCTACACCAGTACAGAGCTGTGCAAGGGCCAGAGAAGCTCACAGCCTCTGCCCCCAGGAATCACTGTGCAAAACTTCCCCTGGAGCCTCAGTTCCCACTTATAAAATGAGATGATTGGACCAGATGCTCTTCAAAGCTCCCTTCCAGCTTATCACTGACTGCTTAAACCTGGAATTCTTTGTTGGAAACAAAATTTCTGTATTTAACCAAAATAACCAAATAAGAAGGTTCAGTTTCAATAAGAGTTAATCACAGATAAGTGACCACATCTAGCAGTTTAGACATACAGCTGGACAGTAGCTTTTATTTATTGATTTATTTATTTTGACAGTAGCTTTTAATACAAAGACTAGAGTAGGAGGCATATCCTTGCCAGAGGAAGTGGCTTGCCCTGTCCTTTTTTCCCAGTTAATTGTGTGTATTTCCAGGGGATCAGAGTAGGGGACAAGGAGGAACTCTCTTTAATGTTACCTCCACTCCATTAACACACTCAGAAATCGAGGAGGAAGATTTCATCCAAGCCTTGTTAATGTTTCCTTCAGGTACCCAACCCCCAGGAAGTTCCTGGTGCAATGGAGCATTTCCTCCTGGAACATTTCTAAAAGTCAGGTCTCTCCTATGAAGGCAGTGCCACCTTAACCAGCCTGAATTGTGCAAGAGAAAAATATGGTCTTGACCTTCCCATAGTTAATTCTAAATAATGATTTTATTCTGCCCACACCCCAATTTCCCTTTAATGAAAGCATTTTTCTCCTTGTCACACTTCCCATGGGGAAATAGTAGGTCCTTCTATCTAGAATAGTAACAGTCCACCTGGCCACAGTGAGGAGAAAACCAGGCTCTGCAATTGTCCTCCAGTGCCTGTGAATCTGAAATGGTTAATGATTTCATGGAAAGTCCAAGTCATCTAATTTTTATTTTGTGTAAGAGCACATGCAGTATTTATGTAAAAAGCTTCTCCAGCAGGCTTCTAATGGTGGAAACTATGGTTACTACTGCCCCATGGTGTGAATAGCTTGTCCCCAAGTAAGGTACTGAACGTGAGGAAGATTATAACATAATGACGGTTTGCTGAGAAGTACTTTCAGGCTGTAAATAATGAGCCATTTTTTAACATTGTAACCCAAAAGCACTCCCTGCCCCCCAAAAATGTGTGTGGTAAGATTTAGTTAATGTAGCTAAGCAAACAGAAAAGATCCATTTGGTTGTGTAGTGTTAATGTGGAACAGAGACCTTTTATTCCCAAGTTTAATTATAGTAAAAGGTGAACAATTTAAGAAGGACCCCCCTTCCTTAACAATTTCACACACAATATAAAATAAGATGCATACAAATGTTCTGAGAGGTGGGGGTAGTGGGATTAATTCAGACTTTGAAAGAAAAAGGGATTCATTAGACACTTGCTTTAAATTCTAGCATTGACCTGAACATGAATTACTTGGAGTTGGAGGCAGGAAAGGGGGAAACTACTGGTGGATAGACTCCTAAGCAGTGGGGAAAGTTGTTGAGCTTTTCTTCGTTGAAAATGGAGCATTCTTATTAATAGTTCCATTGAGCGATCTTGCCATCTGTGAGGCATTAACCCAGAGACCCTCCTTCTCTTTGCAGGCTGGACAATTTGCTTAATATGGCCTATGGCGTAAAGAGGTAATTAAAACTCCACAGATTGCCAGATGTCCGTGTTGGCACAGACTGGGGCTAGAATTTTTTTTTTAATTCACTAACTTTACTGTTTTTTTTTAATTCTTCCTTTTTCTTCCACCAGCATGTCAAATTCTTCATTTTAATTTCAGACCTCAGTTGATTTTGTTTCTTTTAGGGCACACAAAATGTATTTGTGTGTTTCACTTTTTCTTTTATTTGCAGGTGGGCTTCCCGTATGGTTCAGGTGCCACAGCTACCAAACCCTTGATAATCTTGTCCTTTAAATAGCTTCCCTACTGGATAAAGCTCTGACTCTGCTGCCTGATTTTGCAAACTTGCAGAGCAACTGTTTTGCATAAGCAATGCCAAGATTCAGTTAAGAGGGCAGATTCCAGCAAATCAAAATTAGAACATTTTGCTAATCATGGCTGACAATCTTATAATTTTCAATAGAAAAATTAGATTTGGACTGCCAGCCCTGGCCACAGCATAAATTAATGCATGGATGACTTTCTGACTCCAGTCCCACCTCAGTGTGCCTTTCAGAGCACATTCTGAAATGAAGTGTATCTGTGTGCACCTCAACCAGGGATTTCTTTTGTTACAGGTTTTAACAGTTAATATAAATCCTTCCTTGGTTATATATGTATGTGGGTTTTAAACTTGGTGTTTCGTTCATTTAAACCCTTTTCATGGGATCGGGGGCTCAAAGAGTCAGGGCTTTGGGGACCCTTTTAATGCAGTCACAAGAGTATTCCAGACTCAGAGTGAAATCTGAATCTCAGGTAGTAGATGTGTTATGTCACTGTGTCCATGCGATTCCCATATGTGCTTTTGATAAGCTCCACTGCACTGCCAGCACTATAGCATCTTCATCGTCTTGCTCAGTAGAGCTGCACACTGTAATTCCCCTTCCTCCAGTCAAGGGAAAGAGATGTGGCCTTTAATAGCCCACATCACACTCCCCACTCTAGGCAATTCTTGGCCATGCATGGTAAGTACCCTGACTCTGGAAACAAGTGCACAGTGGAGGGAATGACTTGACTGCAGACTTCACAGAGTGCTAGCCTCTGGAATCTCAGCCCTAGTGCCAGTGATGATAACTGAATTATCGCCACATGTCTAACACACTGCTTACCTGTTCCCAAGCATTTAAAATCTTTCCTAGTTCTGTCCCATCCATTCACTACTCTGACTTTAGTGAAGTAGCATCAAATGTTATGAAAAGTGATACTTATAACACAAGTGTGACCAGGGAAGTCATAGCTGGAGCAAGTGTTCCCAACACAGAGTAGACAGCACTAGTTGATGCCAGCATTGTCATTTCCAGGGGAATCCAGATTTAGATCTAGAATCCTTCCGCCCTAAGTGCTCCAGGTAGCGATTGCCAACTAAGTGGAAGTCTTACTTGAAACCTCTCTGATGTCTCTGACCTTGGTCTTCTGATAAATGCTTAGCTGTTCTCTGTGTATAACTGAAAGAGGTCAGTTCACCTGGTTGAAGGAGAGGCAGCTGAAAGGACAGTCTTTAGAAATAATGCAAATAGCAATTACACTTGTATTTGCTCTTCTAAGAATTTGTACCATGAAGGTTTTTGGTTTTGTCTAGTATTTGTTTTTATCCAAGAGGAAAGATTAACTTGGTGAATAGTAGCAAAAATACTGTCTATTGAATTGCTGTTACAGCTAGTATATTTTTAGCAGGCAGCTATTATATTATCTAAATTCTAGTTGATACAGAACAATTCTTTAACTGGACTTTCAAATACCCAAGAATATTTTCTTATTTTTAAAAACAGTCCCAGCAGGCCTGGTGGCACATGCCTATAATCCCAGCACTTGGGAGGCTGAGGCAGGAAGGATCTCATTGAGATCGAGGCCAGCCTGAGCTACATAATGAGTTCAAGGCCAGCCTGAACTACATAGCGAGACCCTGTCTGAAAAAAAAAAATAAAACAATTTAACATTTTACTCATGTTCTTCCCTAATTTTTTCTTCCTCTTCTCCTATCCACTCCTGTATAAGTTCAATCGGAAACAAAATGTTAACAAATATTGTTCTACTGCAGACACTCCTGTTGTGATTATTTCACCTGAGGCTTGCATCACTAATCACACATGGGTTAATTTTATCAGTGAATAGAATCTGAAAGGTTATTTTTTTCTTGTCAAGATTACATAAAAATTGAGATTTCTAAGCCTAATATAAAAGTAGTTGCAATAGGACAAATAGAAGTTTTATCCTTTTCTAATGTACAGCAATTCTCAACATATAAATGCTCGAGCCACTTGAAATTTTGTTCCAGTGATGCTTTGAAGTAAATTCCAGACAATATAGCATTAAGGAGTAGTACGTCTCTATTATTATCACTTTAAGTTTTTGGGAGACAACTTTTTGAATAAATGCTAAATGAAACATTAGCTACTCATCTAATTAATAACAAGATGTGTCTGTTCATTCTCATGTACCTCCATCCCCAGTAGTATCAAAGGTCTTTGACAGCCAGAGGACTGAAAAGATGGTAACTTGAGCACTTCTGGGGCCATCTCTAATCTGCCTAAAACATAAAATTCCCCAAACATTGATATCAACCAGTTATTTACCTAATCAACAAATATTTATTTAGTTTTTTCTGTGTGTCACTGTGTCTTTAAGATTACCATATCTGTTCCACGGAATAAATAAGTAGAAAAACAGAATGAGTGTAATAGAGACCTCTCCCCAAAGAGCTCGCTGTCTGTTATGGGGATGGGGTAGAGTCAGGGTGGGGCAATGTGTGAGCATATACTGTGATAGAACTCTGATAGAGCCTTGCTCTGGAGCATTGGGAATTGCTCATGGGAGCATTTAGGAGTTGGCCTAGGGCTTTTTCTAGCCATTCTCAACAGAAGAAATGCCACAGATGTTAGTTTTTGCATTTTGGTTTTTACACCCTGAAGACTCCTGCAAACACTCACTCGGCCCTTTGCCCCATGTCTGTGTCTGTGCATCTGTGTGTTATCCCTGGTCAGACTGATGTCTGGACCAGTCCCCCCTTCTGCTTGTCCTCCCAGGTTCTCCCCAATCACCATTGACGGGATGACGAGCCTTGTGGGAATGAACATCCCTGGTCACACAGGAACAGGCTGGTGTATCTTCGTCTACAACCTGTCCCCTGATTCTGACGAGAGTGTCCTCTGGCAGCTCTTTGGCCCCTTTGGCGCAGTGAACAACGTCAAGGTTATCCGTGACTTCAATACCAACAAGTGCAAGGGATTTGGCTTTGTCACCATGACCAACTACGATGAGGCAGCCATGGCCATTGCCAGCCTCAACGGGTATCGCCTGGGAGACAGAGTGTTGCAAGTTTCCTTTAAAACCAACAAAGCCCACAAGTCCTGAATTTCCCATCCTTACTTATTAAAATATATATATAAATATATACGAACAAAACACACACATGCACACACACTTACACAAAGAAAGAGAAACAAACTTTTCAAGGCTTATATTCAACCATGGACTTTATAAGCCAGTGTTGCCTAAGTATTAAAATATTGGATTATCCTGAGGTGTACCAGGAAAGGATTTTATAATGCTTAGAAAAAAAGAAAAAATAAATAAAAAAATACCTTTGATGCATTGAATGTTCTTTCATAGCTGTCGTTGTTGAATATAATATACATAGATAGCAATGTGCAGGGATTTTTACCCAGCCAGCTAACTTTACTACCTTCCTTGAAGGTGGATCTTTTTAAGATGACCATTCGCTCATTTGAAGAAGAAAAACAAAAAACAAAAAAAAATAATAAAAACAATTTTTACAAAGTAATGGAATTCAGAGAAAGAAAAAAGATTTTTCTTTTTTGTCAAAATGTTGATCCAATCAGATTGGTTTAAGCCCCCACACAAATTTAAGAGAAACAATAAAAATTGCAAAAATGAAAAAAAACTTTTGCAAATTTTTTTATTTTCCCTTTTTTCTTTTATATCATGTGAACTAAAACAGTCTTCTGTTAGGGGACAGGGGCAAGGGGGATACCTGATGACATTAACAATTTAATAACATTAACATTGTTGCCAAAGAGGTGGTCTCTTTGCTGAAAATGGGTTTCAAGAAAAATCTATTTTTATAAAATATAAAGAATTTTTACAAGAGAATCTGGATTTGAGAAAAAAATATTTTGACTGGCTAATTTAGGGGAAATTGACAACTTTGTCGCGTTCATACTGCACTGGTAACTTTTTAGAGATCAAGATGTGTGTTTTAAACTGGATTCGTAGACTGTTTTTTGAAGGATGGGCTATAAACAGATGATCTTCATATCTTTTCATAGCATGTAATAATAATAAAAAATATTAATTACTAGGGGAAAGGAGTGTTTGTTCTACCCAGGGTACCACAGTTCCCCACAGTCAAAACCCAAAAGCAAGGAGATGAGTTGAAAGACAATTTTTCTTTAAGTCATCAGTATGGGATGTCAGCAGAACAAAAATTAAAAAGATTAATTTTCTTTTTACTCTAAAACTTCCTTAGTTTGAGCAGTAGGTGCTACAAAATTATTTACATATCTTAGTATCATAGTTAAATGTAATGTGTTTAGGAGAGGAAAACAAAAGATACATTTGCTTTAAATTAATTAAGCAATTTTCAGATTCACTTTGTAGCCCATACTGATAGGATTGGGCTGTGTTGGTACATTTGAAACACTGTTTATGTTGCTTGAAAACACTTATTTATTTAATCGCCGATGTGATGATGCCTATGGCCGAGATCAAATATAGCTAGATTGGCTAGACTACTTATTTGTTTACTTAAACTATGGGAAGAAGCATATTATTGTGTCATTCTGTTGTGTGTGTATGTGTATATATAATATAAATATATATATATATAAAGTTATTTTTTCTTTGGGTTAATTTATTATAAGTTGTAACACTTGGCTAGTTTTGTTTGTATATGTCTTAAAATGTTTTCTTATGATATTTAAGTGACAGTTAAAGAGGTATCAAGGTAACTTGTGTAGAACTATTGTTTGATATATTGTCATGTTTGTTGTGAATATTTTTTCTTACTGCACAGTAGAAAAATAAAAGCAACTGGTCTTTATTTTAATGTAATTCAGATTGGGAAAAACAAAACAGAGCTAAGGGAACAAAATGACTGCGGGAGCACTCTCCCAAGTCCAGTGCACTGATCATTTTAGTATGTTTGTGCTTTGTACGGTTATATATTTAAAACAAAAACAAAACAAAAAAATACAAGAGTTCATGCTCTTCCCTGGGTAATAGAAACAGTTACTCGCTATGCATAATCTAGTTGATAGTTAAATTTGCTATTGCTTTTCTTGTCTTGTTATATAAAATCTTTTCAATACAAGTTTAGTCTTAATGGTAATAAAATGTTATGGTTATTTATAACTTGTGCTTATTTTGTGCATTTTTTCCCATGCTGAACCCACTAACTGCATGTAGACAGGACTGTTGTTTTCACACTGAAGAGGCAAACTTTGTAGTAGTCGTCGTAGTGGTAGACAGATCATGAAAACCAAGGCTGCATCATAGACTCCTCCTTTAAATTTTTTTTCCTCTTTTTCAGTTTTGGAAAAAAAAAACACCAGATTTCAGTTCAGAGAACACTTGTTCAACATTCAGGGAAAACTTTTTACATCACCTGCTATGAATGAACGCAGTTTGCTGGCAAAGTTTTGTTGCATTTGCTAAGCATTAGTGGGAAAGGCATGCCAAAATCTCTTCTCTATAATGTGTTCAATCTGGGGGAAAAAAAGGAAAAAAAAAAACCTTTAGGACCAGGCAGTGTATTCTTTAGTTGTAAATGAATGACTTCATGTTAATCTTGCTAGTTTAGATGATTTCTGAGGGAAAGTATTGTAAATGTTTTTTTCATAATCTTGTTGTGTTTGAATTATTTGTACTTTATCTGTCCAGACAATAAATGAAAGTGTGTAGAATGAATTTGAGCTTCCCAAATTTTTAAATGTGTTCATTCAAACTTTTTTTTTCTGTAGCATCTGCAGATTTATCCAATATTTTTTATCATTAAACTAGGGAAAAGAAAAAAAAAGTAGAGTAAAATTCTGTTTTGTAACTTAGCCCAGTCTGTCAGAATCAACACAGGATTCAAAAGTCATTGGCCTAGTTCCATGCTACTAAAACTGTGGTCCCCAATCGGCAATATCCACATCATCTGAGAGCATGTTAGAAATGCAGACTCTTGGGAAGAATGCAAATCTATATTTAACCAGTTACCCCCAGGTGAATCACTGGTGATTCAAAGTTTGAGGAGCACCGCTCTGGCTGATAAACCAGAACACTTGTTATTCCATGCACCAGGATGACCCATTAGTGTGTGTTGCTCATTTATAAGCATACTTCTGACTTGGCCAGAAGACAAGGAGTCACCATTTGCAGAGCATTCACCATGTATCAGTCAGGCTGAGTGTTGTCCTCTACATTCTCTCACTTTATCCTCTCAACAATGTGAGAGGAGTAGAATGCATTATCCTCATTTCACAGATGACAAGACCAAGGCTCAGTGAGATTTAATAACTTGAAATGCCAGCAAAGCTCCAGCTGGGATTTGAAACTGAGTCTGACTCTACTGAACAGCTCCTCCACATTGAGATTGGAGAACTTGTGTAGTGTTAAGGTAGCAGACCATTTGTATTGAAAGTGACAGCTACACAAATAAGGTGACCTTTTCATTGTCACATTCATATTTGTTTAGAAATAGCAAATATTTTACTTTTGCTTTTGAACAGAACCCCTAAACACAGATGTATTCACACAGTGTGGAAAGAACATGATTTGAGCTCAACCTAGAAAGAAGAAAACTGCCTACCTTATTAGGAAGCCACATTAAAATGTGCCCTGAACTTTACAGAATGAGCTTTTTAGTGATTTCCTAATATGATCACTCATTGATGATCTACTGTCTGTCTTTCATTTTCATTTTCTTGCTAATTGAAAATTCATAATACCTATAAAACATCACCATCCATAAAGTGATACTTCAAAAAGAAATGCTCCCACTGAGCCAAATGAACGAACACTCAGATTCTCTTCCATTTCTCATTAACCCCTTTTTTATTATTATATTAAATTACCACATTGTTTGGAATAATTAAATTCAGTCAAAGTATGGAACTTAATTAACCAAGCTAAATATTAAACCTCTGTGTCAGCCTGAACCTCACACAGTTGAACTCATAATTTCTTCTTTTAGTTTTATCTTAAAGACAAGGCTCTTTCTTTTCTAATTGACATTTAAACAAATAATTACCCCACGGTAATAGTTTCACAAACATGTTTGTAGGCTCTAAAAATGTTGCTGCCAGATCTGTGATAGTTACACTCATCACCACCCCTGCTCTTTAGAGTACTATAAATGGATAGATACATTATTTTGGAATATTAGAAGTTGGTGAAATCATTGTATTTCATATAGTTCATTCTCTAGACTCCAACAGATCTGTCCTGAAAGTTCCACAAATACCAATAGATCTTTAAATAGGTCTTGAAGATATCCATGGAAAGACCTCATTATACACACACTGTCTTGGCAACATTTCCCAACATCAGCACAATGCCTAACAACTGCCTAATGTAAAATAAAAAATTCATCTTGTTGCAAGTGTAAGCTTTTTGCCTTAAATCTCCCAGCAAACATACCTAGTTTCTGTAGGAGTTTGTAGGCAAGATCTAAGAAATCACAATAATGCAGAGATTATCAAATTCTTTAAGGTCTTAGGTACATTATATTTTGCTTAGATGAAAAATTGCATGTCACAGAAGGCTGACAGTATTTACTTAGTGTTATTTCTGTCAAAGCAATAGGAAGGAAGAGCATAAAAATGTGCTTGTATCTACAGCCATCCCACATCACTACCAGCATCAAAACTTTATTTACTTTTATTACCTAAGATCAAGCACTGACCAAATGATTACAGCCAGAAATTTTTATCAACTTGAATTCTGTTTAAATTTCTTTCATCAAGATCATCACTTATTCATTTGTAAATAAGACGTTTACCCCCAAAGAACATTTAAAAGCATATTTGAAACTCCAAAAGTCTGTGAGGTATCCATACCCTGTGGATACCTGAAGTTTGTCAAAATATGACACATACTGCTTTTTGCCATAGATAATTCAGGAAACTTCCAGTCCTTGAAATTACTTTATCTGTCCTATAGGCACTATGCATTTGTTCCTTAACAGACATACACTTAAAAACACACAGTGGCAAGTATTTGTACAATTGAGTTTAAAACCTCCTTTTATTACTTTCATCTGTGAATTCAAAAATCATACCTGACAAGATAGCGTTAACAAGAGTGTTTTCTAAATGGAAAATATTAAAATCTCAATCTGAGGCCATCCTAACTAGATCCTATCCACGGCATTAACAGGAGCTCATGAAACATAGCTGTATAATATCCTTAAACCCTTCACTGACTTTGTTCTACCTGAAGAGAATAATAAGAGAAAATCATTTTATTTCCATGAGGTAAAATCAAGTTTTATTATTGTCCAAAAATGATTTATACCATTCCTTTATCTTATTAGGTTTTTGGCATATTAGATAATAAGATAATTTCTCCAAGTACAGTATTTATGTAAAAATCATTTCTCTCTGTGCCGATCACTTACAGAAGTGTCCTTTAACAGGAGAGAATGGTGCATAATCAGCACTTAAGATTAAAATAGACCTAAGAACATAAAAGTGTTCCTTCAATTAAAGGAATAGCATTTCTCCAGTCTCATTTTTGTTTCTGTGGCAGACTGAAAACTGATTTAAAATCACCCAACCCCAGGTTAATTAGCAGAAGGCTTTCCTGTGCAAGTTTAGCTTAATCTACCAGTGGTTCAAATGCAAAATGGACTCACAGGGCACACCAGAAGCTTGTGTAATTATTTCAGAAGATTTACAGCAAAGTTTTTGAGGTTTAAGAAGTTGTTTCTAGAGAAAGTACCAGCATGTTTTAAGTCTGCTGTGCCAGGCACTATACACATGTATAAGCCTAGTGAAGGGCATCACCCCTAGAGATTAGGTATTTTATGCAAGCAAGTGGATGGTGAAGCAAAAACTCAAACCCAGGTCTGTCTGATCCCTGACACTCCCCAGTTATACCACCCAGGCTACAAGCCAGTTCTTTCATAACTAGAGCCAAAACAATTACCAAATGGTCCTCACTTCGATTAAAGGTGGAGATGAGTCTTGCTATGTAAGGAATGAGGGAGCTTACATCAGTGCACTCTGCTTTAGGCTAAACTCCTCCCCTATTTTTTAATGGAAAAACAGCTAATTACACTGTTTTACAAGCAAACTGACAAAAGTAACAGTAATCGTTTTGCTTGCTTGGCATTGTTTAAAAATGAAATTAGTTGTTTGCTGTTTTAACCATGAAAAGTCATTGAGGTAGAAAGGAGTTGAGGATAGGAAAGGAAGGTAAGAATGTTAAGCCAACCAAACTGTCCCTGGAAGTGGTCCCATGGGTTCCCCAAGCAATGAAGGCATTGTATAAATACATAATCCCCATTTTAAATCTGACAAAAACAAGTCAGAGAAGTTAAATACTTTGCCTATGTTTGCACAGAATGTAGTAAAATGAGAATTTATACAAATGTCATCTAGTTCCAGCCCAATGCCTTTTCATTAAACCATATTTGTGATTTTCAACGGAACAACACCATTTGTTAAACACCCACCTTATGTGAGGTTTGCCAGGGTGGGGGAATGAGAGGCAATTTCCCTAAGGTTTAAACCTTATCTATACCAGAATTCTTACTCTGAACCTTGCTGTGTGCCAGCTACTGAGCTAGGGGGATGATGAATGGACATGTCCATATTTCTTGCACCTATTTTGTGCATAGCACTTTGCGTTGAATTATGATAAGAGACAAAGGCACAGAATGGAAGTTTAGATTTTTATTAAACAAGGCAAGTCATGTGGAACAATAATGTAGCCATGCCTGCTGCGCTGGAGGGAGAATTTCAGGAAATTCTGGCTTGTAGAAAGTGTATTCTGAAACCTAGGAAGAAAGGAGACTGTGGCCTGGTGGAAATAGGACAAGCTTTAGCCAGAGTTCTGGATTTGTCTCCCTTGGCAAATAATTTAATGCCTCTGAGATTCCTGATTAGAGAAGGGAGAATTAGAGATTAAATATTTCAAAATTTTGGCACTCAAGAGTAATAAGAACAATGGCCAGAAAGAGTTCCCAGAAGAGAGCTTAAGCTAGGCCCTCAAGTTAGGGAAAAAATGGTAAAGATGTATTTAAAGTGGGCTGCTGGGAATCTCACCTTGCCTTTTGGAATGTAAGCCTCTTTAAAAAACTGTAACTCCAGCCAAAGACTGGCAGAGGCTCTGATTATCCTTAAACAATATCAGAGACCCCATTCACCCTGGTCCCTGGTCATGACCGTGACTTGGCCATTCCACTTCTTTCATCCCTGGGAATTAGACAGCTAGGAGCATCATGGAAGGGTCACAAGAACTTCCCTTGAGGGTAAAGGGACAGAAGCTAAGGAACTCAGGTGGGCAGCAGTGAGATGGGAGGACAGAGAAATAGGACAAGGATGGGAGGCTGAAGCTGGAGATTTCTTAAGACAAACAGGGAAGTGAGGCCTCTTTGTTCATAAATACATATGACAAGGTTGTTGTCCCAGAACCATACTTCTCTTGGCTATAGGCACAAGAGTCAAAAGTTCTATCTCACTCAAAGTAGGAAACAAATCCAGTTAGATCATCTGTAAAGGGCAACCCTTCTCCGTGTGTCACACAATCAACCTTGTCACTGGTTAATTATGGAAAATCCTTGGAAGTCAGTTCAATCTTCTGATTTGAATCCTTAAGAGAAAAAATGGCTTTAGGTTGTCCAAACTTCACCTGACTCCCTGTGAGTAGCTGTCATCTCATTCCACAACTCTGAGAGTTCTCCTAAAATGCAACTCACTCAAAGCACACACAAATCCACAAGCACCATCCACCTAATACCATCTGGCTAATCCCACTTGTTCAGCTCAGGATTCACTGCCTGGAACTTAGCTAGAATGCCTGGGCTGGGTTAAGAATTCCTCAACAATCCCATACCCCTCTACTTTCTTGTATCTTAATTTCAGGGGAGAGCAGAATCGGATATAGAGTCTGCCAGAGCAAGAACAAAAATACAAGATGTCTGGGGGGCACAGGATAAAGAGAAATCAGTTCTAACCTTGACAGGATCAGATATAGTTAAAAGTGCAATAAGAAAGACATCCTAGAAGTGTTTAGGAATCACCCCTATCTTGAAGGCTGAATCAGACTTGGACAGGCAAACACTGGGTGAGGAAAGAAGCATCACATTGGGAATGTTAAAAGTGACCCAGGATCAAGAGTCAGAATCCTCAGCTCAGTCACTGAGTTGCTGTGTGACACTGGGCAAGTCACTGCCCCCTCTTTAGACCTCAATTTGCCAGAAATTAAAGGGACAATTTTGAACTACATGGTCTCTGGTGGTTGTATTCCTACTTACTCTTAGACTGTCATCTTCCCCTTTGTTTTGCACAGGGTCAGAAAATATTTATTGACCACCTATTATTTGTCAGTGAGATAGACTGAAAGAACAAGAGGCAGCTATATACAGCTGAAGCGAGTGCTATCAGGTTCAAGTATAGGCTTCTCTAACAATAGCTAACAAGGGAACCTGCATAGCTGAGAATAGAAACGTCCCTTTGAGACTGTGACATCTGAGCTGATCTCTGAAAGGTTGAAAGGTTGATGACAGTGTGTCCCACCTCAGGCAGTTGGGAACAGCGCATGGAAAAAAAGGTCAAAGTGGAGAGAAAAGGGAGGACCAGGTAAGATGGTAAAGGGAGTGCAATGGCTGAACAGCAGAGTGGGGCATGGTGCTGAGGTAAGAATAGAGCAAGGACCATATCATCAAGTCTCTTGCAAGGTACAGAAACTGTGATCAGATAGCTGGTTGCTTTAAGTTGAATCTTAAGTGTCACCCAAAGACCCATGTTTCTGTGGCTTGGTCCTCAAAGCAGAGTTATTGTAAGGATGTAGAGCCTTTATGTGGTGGGGCCTTGTGAAAGGTCTTCAAGTCCCTGGGCATATGCCCTTGAAGAGGATAATACAACCCCAGGCCCTTCATCTTCTTCTCACTCTCATTTTCTGATGGTAAGATGAGTGATTTTGTCCTACCATGCACTACTGCCGTGATGTGCTCACTTACCACAGCCCTGAAAGCAATAAGGCCAACTGAGTATGGACTGGAACCTCTAAAACTGTGAGTCAAAATGAATCTTTTCCTTTCATAAGTTGAATATGTCAGGTATTGGTTATAATGACAGAAGCCAGCACATTACTAGTGCATTATTTGTTGGTATGTCTGTGGTGGTGTTTCTGGAAGGATTGACATTGAATCAGTGGATCAAGTAAGGAAGATCACCCTAGATCACCCTTACCCGGTGTAGATGACCACCATCCTACTGGATGAGGGCAAAAATAGGATGAAAGGGCAGAGGGAAGGTAAGTGTGTTCATTCTCGCTTTTCTGGAGCTGGAACACTTATCCTCTCCTTTGACATCAAAACTCCATGTTCCCAGCCTACAGATGCCAAGACTTCTTTCTACCAGCTGCCACCAGGTTCTCAGACTTTCTGTCTCAGATTGACAGTTATATCACTGGCCTGTCTGGTTCTCCAGCTCACAGAGAGCCTGCTGTGGAAGCACTGAGTTATGGAGCATGTGAGCCAACTTCCATAAATCTCTCATAAATTCCTCTATCTATCTGTCTATGTCCTATTCATTATGTTTTCATAAAGAATCCTCATTAATACGCTCATCTATAAAACAGGGATGATGGAATTATATAAAATAGGAATTATTCTGTATTGAGAAAATCAAAGTCTTTATTATGTGTTAGTTGCTTAAAATACCAGCTGGCAGATACCAATAACTATATAAATATGTGCTATTTGTTATCATTTATCTGGCTAATTCATATACATTGAATGGGTGCATGCATGGCTGCCTCTCCTCTGGAGCTACTTTCCTAGCTTCTCAAGGTCAGGTTATGTACCACCCCTCCTGACTCCAAAGTCTTTCTTTTAAAATTAATTTTATTGATACATTGTAGGTATACAATATAATGATATTCATCATTGGAAATTTGCACCTTTACATAATCTTTCTTGGTTCTTATTTTTCCCCTTCCCCTGCTCTCCCTTCAACCCCTCCATCCCTCCCTATTTACAAAGACTTTGTTTCCATTTTTTCATTTTCTCATATTAATTTCATTCCC
>NW_004624859.1:2839557-2852363 GCF_000247695.1 Heterocephalus glaber | reverse complement strand
AAGGAAAAATGCTGAGAAATTGAAAAAATGGAAATAAAGTCTTTGTAAAAAGGGAAGGGTGGAGGGGGTGAAGGGAGGGCTAGGAATGGGGAAAAGATAAGAACCAAGATGCATCATGTAAAGGTACAAGTTCCCAATCAGAAATTTAATTGTGTTGTATACCTAAAATGTACCAATAAAAGAATTTAACAACAAAAAAAGTGAAGATCGAGGGAGAAACTGGCTCTGCAGAGTGAGCGTGGTCTAAGTAAAATAGAAACAAGCAAGAAAAAGTATGCCCTGGAAGAAGCAGGGTGGGCTATCATGAGGAAAGCCAGGATAGCAAGCTGTTTTGATGTTTGTGTCCTTTTATACTGTCCAAATCTCGAGGAAACTCACATGACTTCTATCTATGGGTCCTGAGAGGCAGTGCTGGAATCCCACATCTTAGGCTGATTCAGGTCTAGGCTATACTATTGAAAACCTGCTCAAGTTCTCCTGAGAATTCCAAGTGCAGGGTTTTTGGGAACTGTTCTGCACATGTGTTCCAGGATCTTGTAAATAGTAAGTCATACCTACTTCCCCAGCTAGCCTTGCTACACCCTAATCTCCTATGTTACTTCTACCTCAGTTACTCCTGCCCTGTTCATCCTTTAGGCATTAACACCTTCCTTTCCATTTTAAGCATCACCTTATCAATTCCTGCTTCCTATATCACTTCCTTTAATACTTGACTGAAGACCCACATCCCCATTCATTGCCACAGACAGCTGGGTGGAGGTCCCATGTTTTGGGAGTCATGGAGGCACTGATTCCTGTCATCAACAAGCTCCAGGACATTTTCAACATGGTAGGCACTGACATCATCCAGCTGCCTCAGATCGTCGTGGTGGGGATGCAGAGCAGTGGGAAGAGGTCAGTGCTAGAAAGCCTGGTGGGGAGGGACCTGCTTCCCGGAAGTACTGATAATAGTCACTTGGAGGCCTCTGATTCTGCATCTGGTCCATGTCTCACCGTAAGACAAATGAAAAACAACAGAAGAAAATGGGATAGAAGCAGAAGAATGGGGTAAATTTCTTCACACCAAAAATAAGCTCTACACAGATTTTGATGAAATTTGACAAGAAATTGAAAATGAAACAGAAAGAATTTCAGGGAATAATAAGGGAGTAAGTCCTGAGCCAATTCATCTTAAGGGTTTCTTACCCAACGTTGTCAATTTGACACTTGTGGATTTACCAGGAATGACCAAGATGCCTGTAGGTGACCAACCTAAGGATATTGAGCTTCAAATCAGAGAGCTCATTCTTCGGTTCATCAGTAATCCCAATTCCATTATCCTCACTGTCACTGCTGCTAATACAGATATGGCAACATCAGAGGCACTTAAAATTTCAAGAAAGGTAGATCCAGATGGCCAAAGAACTCTGGCTGTAATCACTAAACTTGATCTCATGGATGCGGGTACTGACACCATGGATGTGTTGATGTGAAGAAAGGATTATTCCAGTCAAACTTGTAATAATCAGAGTGGTTAACAGGAGCCAGCCAGATATTAACAATAAGAAGAGTGTAACTGATTCGATCCGTGATGAAAATGCTTTTCTTCAGAAGAAATACCCATCTCTTGCCAATAGAAATGGAACAAAGTACCTCCCTAGGACTCTAAACAGGTTACTGATGCATTACATCAGAGGCTGCTTACCAGAGCTGAAGACCAGAATCAATGTTCTAGCTGCTCAGCATCAGTCTCTTCGGAACAGCTATGGTGAACCTGTGGATGATAAAAGTGCTACTTTACTTCATTTTATTACCAAATTTGGCACAGAATTTTGTAATACTATTGAAGAAACTGCAAAACATATTGAAACTTCAGAGCTATGTGGTGGTGATAGAATTTGTTATATTTTCCATGAGACTTTTGGCCAAACCTTAGACTCTGTTGACCCATTAGGTGGCCTTGACACTATTGACATTTTGACTGCCATTATGAATGCTACTGGTCCTCATCCTGCTTTGTTTGTGCTGGAGGTTTAATTTGAGTTATTGGTCAAACAGCAAATCAAACGTCTAGAAGAGCCCAGCCTCCACTATGTAGAACCAGCTCATGAGGAAATGCAAAGGATCATCCAGCACTGTAGCAATTATAGTACACAGAAATTGTTATGGTTTCCTAAGCTTCATGATGCCATAGTTGAAGTAGTGACTTGTCTTCTTCATAAAAGGCTGCCTGTCACAAACGAAATAGTACATAACTTGGTGGCCATTGAATTGGCTTATATCAACACAAAACATTCTGACTTCGCTGATGCTTGTGGGCTAATGAGCAATAATATAGAGGAGGAACGGGGAAAACATAAGAACCAAGATGCATCACATAAAAATACAAGTTCCCAATGAGAAATGTAAATGTGTTATACACCTAAAATGTACCAATAAAAGAATTTAAGAAAAAACCCCAATAATATAGAGGAACAAAGGAGAAACAGGCTAGCAAGAGAATTTCCTTCAGCTGTATCACGAGACAAGGTTGCATCTGGAAGTGGTGGGGTTGGAGATAGTGGTCAAGAACCACCAACAGGCAATTGGCAAGGAATGCTGAAAACTTCAAAAGCTGAAGAGTTACTAGCTGAAGAAAAATCAAAACCAATTCCAATTATGCCAGCAAGTCAACAGAAGGGCCATGCTGTCAATCTGCTGGATGTGCCAGTTCCTATTGCAAGAAAAGTATCTGCCCGTGAACAGAGAGATTGTGAGGTTATCGAATGACTCATCAAATCTTATTTCCTTATTGTCAGAAAGAATATTCAAGACAGCATGCCAAAGGCAGTAATGCATTTTTGGTTAATCATGTGAAAGATACTCTTCAGAGTGAGCTAGTAGGAAAACTTTATAAATTATCCTTATTGGATGATCTCCTGACCGAATCTGAGGATATGGCCCAGCATAGGAAAGAAGCAGCTGATATGCTGAAGGCATTACAAGGAGCCAGTCAAATTATTGCTGAAATCCAAGAGACTCATCTTTGGTGAAGGGAACTATATAACACAGACTTTGTTGATGCGAAAACCTGCTAGTTACTACCTATTGAATAGAATTTTATTTACGAACTACTGGGTATTGCAGTGATACAAATCTCCTCATGTGAAGACTGGCTATAAACTGAAGTGTACTCCACATTGCAGAACAAATCACACATTTAATCCAAATAATAAATGGCTGTTTCTAAAGTTTTTCTCTTAAAAAAAAAAACACTTGACTGAAAATAACCCTCAACTCCCATGGGGCCTTCAACTCATTTTTCACTATGCCTTCCTCCTACCCTCTCTTCCTTCCCCGTCCAGTTTAAATTCCAAATAAAACATACACACAATCCTTTCCTTGTGTATGCTCTCATTTTCCTTGGTCCTTCCTCTCTCTGCTATATTCTTTCATCTCAACCATAGATTCTCCTCTTCTGTGCCTGTCTCACAGCCAAACCCATGTGGCAAGAGAAAGACATACTGATGCTGACCATACTCCCTTTAAATTAGTGATCATCAGCCTCATGTGGACCCTAAAACTGCCTGAAGCTTACACTATATTTCTCTAGCTTATTCACTGTCTCTTATGCTTTCTTAAATTCTCCTACACCTGCTTCCTCATCTTCATTCTTAACTGAAATTGCTGCTTCCTATTTCATTGAGAAAAGTAAGGCAACGGGAAGACGACTCCCATTAGCTCCCACCTCCACCTTCTCTCCCATTAGTATGCATGAACTATGTGTGGCAGTTTTCCCACCTGTGTATTAGAACCCACCCCCTCACCTGCTCAAGAATGCAGCAGTATACCTCTCACCCCACCAGTGAGCCTCTCACCCCGCCAGTGAGATTTACTTCTCCTGCTACTCTTCTCAAACTGCTCTTGTCAAGGTCACCAGTGATCTCCCCGTTGCTAGATCCGAAAGGCAAGTCTTGGTCCTCCCTATACACAATCATGTGCAGCATTTGATTGGACCTAGCACTCTCTCCTTCTTAAAATGCCCCTTCACTTGCCTTTCAGGACTCCCTACTTACCATATATCCTCCCTACCTTCTTGGCCATGGCTCAGCTTCCTCCTCTCTCAATATTAGAGACTGAGTTCTTAGACTTATTATCTAACAACTTCACTCTCCAGGATCACTCACCCAAATTCTGGTTTTTAATATACTTAATTTTTGGATGACACCCAACTACATATTCTGACCTAGATCTCTTTCCTGAACTCTGGAGACTTATGTTCTATTGCTTAGTTGACGTCTCCACCTGGCTGTCTAAAGGGCATCTCCCTTTTAACATATCTTCTCAAATTGGCTTTTGGCCTCTCATCCCCTCAATCTACTTTCTTCCCTATCTCAGCAAAGAACAGCACCATCCTTCCAGTTGCTCAAACCAAAACCCTTGGAGTTCTACTTACCTCCATGTTTTCCCTCTAGCCTTAAAAAAAATCCTGATTGTGAAGAGATTTGTGTCCGTTTTGCTCACTGTTGTAACCTCGCCTCCTGAAAAAGTGCCTGGCCCTTAGTTGGTGTTCAATAAATATTTGGTAAATAAAGGAATAATTAATTTAATTTAATGACTTGGTTATCAAACCATTCATCACCTGTTCATTCAATAGGTAAAATACAGACTTGATAAAAGCAAGAAAGAAAAGTGCTGTGAAAGAAAACAACAAAGGAAGTCTACTCAGGTGGAAAGATGACTTTGACGTTTTGTGGACAAAATGACTTTGAAATCAAACCTGAAATATTAGGAGCCATTGTGGAATGTGCCAGGACAATAACATTGATGCAAAGGCTCAGAGGTACCTAAGAACTTTATGGGTTCCAGGAAACAACAGATGGCCAGAGGGACAAAAGAATGTGAGGAAGGGAAGTGAGGTTATGCAGAAAGCTGGACAGGGGCAGATCAGTCAGGCTTTTGCAGACTCTAGTAAAGATATGAATTTTATTCTAAGGTCACTGAATTCATTCATCATGTCAACTTTCTAAATTAGAATGTAGAGTGATATTAAGACCTGAGAATTTGGATCCCTCTTCTGTCATGTTGCAAGTATCTCTCCCTCTCCACATTGGGAAAACTATTTTTACATGCTTATCTGGTACCATTATTTTGAGGTTCAAATAATATTAACTAGTCAGTGAACCTCTTTGCTTGTATAAGAGTTAAAACAGTGATTCTTTCGGGGCTGGGGATTTAGCTCAGTGGTGCCACCGCCTGCCTCTCAACCCCAAGGTCCCGAGTTCGATCCCCAGTACCAAAAAAAAAACACCAGTGATTCTCAGAATGTAGTCCCAGGAATGAGCATTTAAGACAAGGAGCAAAAGAAAGGGAAAACTGGAAATGCTTTGTATGTGAAGACCTTAAAATGTTTAGAATGGGCAAGAGCTGCTTTGCTATGGCATAAGTTAAGACGTCCTACTGATGCCAGGGGGTTTCCAACCGAGAGACCAGCAAAGTTCCTGGCATTTTAGAAGGCATGTTGAGAAGTAACCTGATGACAGAAAAGTACTCAAAGTTGAGCGTTCTGGCCTGATAAACACACAAAGGCTTGTCCACTCCCCACTCTGCCCTTGCCTTGGCCATTAACTCTCACTCCATCTTCTTCCTCTGTTGAGGCTCCCTGGGCCTTGTCTGTGTGCTCAAGGAAAGTTAAAATATAAGCTCTGGTGAAATTACAGCCACTGCTTCTCCAAGGTCAGGCAATTCCAAGAAGGGTTAGGAAGGGAATAGGGCATGTGAGGCAGGCCAGCAGGTCCATGCACCTGGGTGACCGGTGAGAGCTAGGCTGGAGTTCCAGGCCAGGACCAGCTCTCTACAGGGTGGTAGGAACAGTAGCTGCAGCTCTTCTGCCATCTTCATACAGCTTCTAGGGCTGCTCAAGGGGTGATGGACCAACTGAGGGAAAAAGAATAGACTTTCACATGCTAATATGGTCACACCTGGCCCAGGGATGGGATCTGGGAGCTCAGAGCAGAGGCAACGATGATTGTGACTGCCTTTCATAAGTACAGACTGAGAGCCAAGGCTTTACTACATTATCTGTAACCTTCCTAACACCTCTTTAACAACACCGAATTTACTCCACTTTACAGGTCAGTAAACAGAGATACAAAGAAATCATGTCCTTTTCCCAGCACCTACACCTTGCCCAGGAAGAAGTTGGGATTCTAGCCCAGCGTGTCTGACTCCAAAGCTCTATGTACTAAGTTCCATGGCCTCCCCAGGGATATTTGCCTTTTCTTTCGTCTTGCAGAGACTGGGGGAAGAAGCGTCAAAGATGCCTTTGCCCTTCAAGGATGAAGATTTAATAGACTTATATTAATGGATTGTAGGGAGAAGTCAGTGATTTAGAAACAGACCAATACACAGAAAGTGCTTGTTGTTATTATCATCATTTAGCCAAGGTCCCTTCCTGTACAGCTTGTGCCTCTACTGTCAGGACTACTGAGGTTTTTCCTTTCCTAAAACCTTTTAGCTTGGAATAAGAGTAAAATAGTGATTCTCAGGATGTGGTCCCAGGACAAGCAGAAAAAGCATCAGCAACTAGTTAAAAATATAAATTCTCGGGTCCCACCCTAGACATAATTAGAAATTTGGGGTGGGGCCCAAATGTATGTTTTAACATGCATTGTTTGTTAGTAAATTTGCTACTTGCTAAAGTTTGCAGATCACTGAGTAGAGGGAGCTACTAGCTGCCATAACAGAAACACATACCATACACACATATACCCCCCATACACACACACAATGGTTTAACACATAAATGTTTGCTTCTTACCCACACAATATCCTTATAGGTGTTTCTGATGAGTAAGAAGTACTCATCCAACTGGATGCTCCTTCACCTTGTTGGTCCAGTACCCCGTAAGGCACTGGACTCTTTTGCATAAGCCCAGCAGACAGGAAAGAGAGAGAGGGGCATGTGTCGGAGGTTTCCATGGGGCCATAGTAACTGCAGACGAACTGGGAATACAGTCATGCTATAAACTCTGGAAGAAGAGGAGTCTTGGAGAGAGTTCAGTGAACACAACAGTGACCACACCTGGCATTTAAAGCTCTTTGTGACCTTGCCCCTGTGGTCCCCATAGTAATCTCCTGCCTTGGCTTCTTTCACTCTGGAATCCCAAAGTCTTCATTATCAAACCACAGGCATTCTATGCCTGTGTACATACAGTTTGCCTATGTAGCATGCTCCTACCTCACTGTTCCTCTTCACCCCCATTCCCATGCTCATTAACTAGTGGACTCCCATGCAGCCTTTCAGACCTACTCAGGATCATGTCTCCTATAAAGGCCACTTTAACCCTCCCTTACTCGTTGCCTTGGGAGAGGGCTCAGTAGCAACTCTGTGCCGCCCCCCGCTCACCTCCTCCAAACCACCCACCACACACACCATAAAGTCATTTCTGTTCACTGAAATGTTAGTTTCTAGATGGGAAGGAAATGGTTTACTACAAGTATGTGCTCACAGAGCCCAACATAGGGCGGACATAGAGCTGGTCTCAGTAAATGCTTGCTGAAAACTGGATGAAGGAGTGAGTGATAGAGAAGAAACTATGGGCTAGCAAGAGCCAGACCACTTCAGTAGCAGACTGTCTCACATCACTGAGGGGAGCACCTGGAGCCTGCAGCTAGAGTTGCTCACTGTGAGGTATTTACGAGATGTGTGCTGAGGTGACACCAGTGACAGTACAGAACTCCCAGGGCTCAAGGAGAATTGTAGTAGTGAGTCATAGGGAGAGTCCTAAATGTGAGGTGTAATTTGTAGGAGGGGTCAGGAAGTCTCCCATGGTGGAACTTGGCCATCTGGGAGGACTGGCAGCTGGAGACAGTAATCCAGCTTGGGTCTTGGGGCTGGTGATCAGGATGGGTCTCCGGAAGGAGTGAGCCAATGGGCAAACAAGACCTCGCACCAAAACCTGTTCCCAAAACTGGGCTTTAGGTTCAGGTCTCCTCTTTCAACAAGAAGAACTGAATGTTTTTCCTAAAGTATGTGGGCTTGGGGAAGCCAGGCTGCAGTGTGCATCATATAGGAGGTGCTAGGTAAGCCTCTGTCTGTTCCAGGTCCTAAGCTCCAGGAAAGCCCAAGCAATGTCTTCTTTCTTCACCACTAAAGCCCAAGAAATGTGGTAGGCACAGAGGAGATACTAAAAAAATTGTTTTAGCAAATGGATGGATGGATGGATGATTGGGTGAATGGATGGATGAATAAACTATCTCAAGTCTCTTTTTGCACAAATGAGAATTGGTCCTAGAAATTAAAGAGAAATTTTCAAATGGGCCTTCAGACTATAAAAAGTTGAACAAACTGGATAAGAATGACCACAGGGAGGTTCATGTTTTGAGACTCCTTTAGATTCCAAGGTCTGTACCTCCTGGGGCACAGGAAGCTAAAGAGTAAAGTAGCCCACTCTCTTGTCCAACCCAGATTTTACCCTGGGTTGGGGGGAAAAAAAAACTAAAGTGAGAATGGATATGTTGCTCTAACCTAAATAACCACTTTTATTTGGCCTCATATCAGAGTGACTGTCTCTATGGGTACCCCAAAGGGTAGACCCTGTGGTTGAAACATTCCTCCTCTACCAGCCACAGTCCTTGGCTCTACTATGTTCAGACCCAGCCAACCTCACTATTGCTAGCCAATATCCCATAAGATGGTACTCAGAAGCAGTTTCCCATATACTGCAGGGCTGTGTTCTGACCTAGAACTGGAAACATGGTAAGCCCCTTCCCTACCCTCCGACTTTAGAATAGGGAGCAGAATCTATCACAGGGCACTTGTTGGGTGTTTAAAAAATGTCTGTTCAATTACATAAAAGTAAGGAATACATTCAACACCAGTGAAAGCTGAATGAGTACGTGAATGAATGAAACCCTTCAGCCTCTATTATTTGTCTTTCTTCCATCTTAAAATGGAAGACCTCTTGCACCTTAGAAACAAACAAAAGACCACCTCACTGCACTCTCGTCCTCTTCTGTAGACCCCCATCATTCCTTAAAGAAAGTTCTTGGATGTCTATATTCACTATCTGCACTAGTCAGTTTTTTTCTGTCACTGGGACACAATACCTGACACCCATAATTTAGAAAAGAGGTTTAATTTGGCGCACAGTTTTAGGGATTCAGTCCCTAGCCAGCTGGCTCCAAAGCAGAAACATCATGATGGAAGGGTACGGTGGAGCAAATCTGCTTATTTGATGGCAGCCAGGAAGCAGAGTAAGATAATAGTGCCAGACAGGAGGGGGTGAGGGACCATATAAAGTACCCAAAGTCATGCCTCCATGACCTACCCAGACCTACTCAAAAGTGTGCTTTACTAATCTCCTACATGGCTCCCAAGGCAATCAAATTGACACAATTAAGCTTAACCACCACACTTTCCCAATCCCGTAACTGTACAAGCAACTTATATTCTGATGGACAAATCTATACCTTCAGTCTAGACTTTTGAACCTGTGTGTCCAGGTACCCACTGAATCTATTCAACTGGATGGCAACAGGTACATTTCAGTCCATCTGGTCCAAAAGAGAACTCATTATCTCCCCTCTAGAATCTTCATTTCCTTTGTCATTCCCATTTCAAAGCCAGACACCTTCCATCATTCCCAGTTATTTAGATGTTGTCCTTGATTCCC
The DNA here is from genome assembly GCF_000247695.1 of Heterocephalus glaber. Next base: position 2,842,728 of record NW_004624859.1, on the reverse strand, counting down.
ATTTTCCTTTACTACACACATTCAATCAGATTAGAAATCTCTAAATTCTAAATCTAGTCCCTAGAATATCAATTCCTCTTGGACTTTATAGAGGAGAGATTGTAACCAAATTCTGTAAAAGATAAAGAAATCAGCCAGAAGCTCTCAGGAGCCTGAGGGGGAGGGAATTCTAGTGCTCAGCAGAACTTGTTCTTGCCAAGAAACTCCTCAGAAATTCTCTCTAGGGCAGTGGTTCATGGTGTCACCTTTACAGTCCCACTCTACTGCCATTATTAGCATGGACTCTGGTCAGAAGCCCAAGTGGAATTGTGTCTTGGGAAAGGTATGAAAACATTCCCAAATACCTGGAAAGAAGGTAAAGTAGACAGGAATCACCCAGATACCAAGAAGTCAAGGTAAATAATAAGAAAAAGTCCTAGGGTTACAGTAGCTTCCGAAGGGAGATTCAAAATGTGCAAGTGCTAAGGTGGCAGGCTCCTCAGTATCTCATGGATATATGCAGTTGCTTTGGATGGGCATCAAAGTGGATGATTTGACTCCAAAGTGAATGATGTAATACAGTCTCTTTTTCTTTACTCTCCCACATCTACTCCATCAGTCAATGAGCAAACTACCTTCAAAATTAACCCCAAATCCAACCAACTTTTGTCCATTCTCAATGGTATTAACCTTTCCCACTACTATCATTGTGATAGATGACATAGATAGATATAGACATGTATATGATATGGGAATGAGTTTATCTATAACTTTAAGTATGTATTAATCACATTCTCCCAGTTATTCTATAGAGACAAACAACTCTAAGTCTCTAGAGCCTAAATAACTTAAAACAATGAAGGTTTATTTTGAAATAGGAACACATTGTGGATCACCAAGGAGGCCTTGTTCACTGTAGTCCTTGAAGCCTCCAGAATTATGGAAGCTCTATCTTGATACTGGCTTTCACGACAGTAGGGAAGCAAATGTCAGAAATTGGCACTGGCTCTTTAAGCTTCCTTCTGTAAGTGTTACTTCCACTCGTATAACTAGAGAAAGTAAGTCATACAGCCATGCCTAAATATAAAGGAGCAGGGAAGTGCCTGATGAGAGAAGATACATAGAATCTCTGTAGATAACCTTATGATTACCATAGAATTGATATTATATTCATGGAGAGATATGAGTGTGATACACAGTGTCGGTGATAATGGAATGAATCTGTGTGCAACTCCAGTGAAAATCAGTAGATGTGTACAGGTCAATTGTTTATATTCTTTCTCTCTCTTGTCTTACCTTTACCTAATATCTAGCCTATTCCCTAAGCCCTTCCCATGGATTAATACTATTGCTAAGCAATCTCTCTACTGAGGATAGACAGGCTGGGGATCCATTTTTCCTCTACACTGAGCTCTGCTTATCTTGACACCTCTAGAAGGCCAGGCCCTGCTTTCATTAAAAGTAAGGTCCTCAATTCCTGGAACTTAGTGATTTGCCCACCTCCACAGTAGATCAGTAGTAGTATCCGTGCCATTTCCCCATTCAGCATCTTAGCCAGTTTCCATTTTTCATTTGCTACTTTACCTTCTGAGAATTCCTGGAATATTGCATGGCTTCCCTTATCCTAGCCCCAACCTAAATATGTCCACTGACTGTCCTCTAAGGTAAGACAGAGACATTGTGAAGAGGCGAGATCTAAGTTCAAATCTCACTTCCTTGTGCACTGACCTCACAATAGCAGGTTTCCTTGTCTTATAAACTAGAGATAACAATATCAACCTCAATGGACTGCTGTGAGAATTAAATGAGAAAGTGTGTATAGATCACGTTTTTGTTTTGGTGATCTTATAACCATGTGTCACACCCTCCCAGACTGAAAAGGACTTGGATTGTGAACACTGACTCCTTGGGGCCAGCAGCTAGGGCAGTATCTGAAACCTATTAGGTGCTTAATAAATGTTTGAAATGAATATAACATGTTTTGTGTGTGTGTGTATGAGACTAGATAGATATAAAGATGCCAATATAAGGCAGACAGCCCAGACACACTAAACTAAAGCTAGACTCATCCTCTCTGAGGCTGGCATCCAGTTGTCATCATCTTTAGACATATCAAGTATTGGACACATTATTAAGATCTCTCAAAGTGACTTGCCTCTCATCTGGTCTTCAGGCTGCAATGCAGTGACAAAGATCTGACGTCTTCATCACACAATTGCTAAAGCACTCTTCCTGAGTTGTCATGTTTAAATATTTGGCTAATTTAGCAGGAGTTTGGGTTTAATTACAGGAGGAATGTGGGCTTGAGTTTGGTGGAGTTGGATTTGAGGAAAGGGAGAGCAGATAACCGGGAGGGCCTTTCACGTGCTCGAAGATTGCTGCAGCCAGAGAACTCCCAAGGAAGACTGGGATTTTCAAACAAAGAATGAGATGCAAAAGAAACCTGGAAAGTGCTCTGGAGAGAAAGAGATGTGTAGCAGGCATCTGACTAGGCCTTATTGTGGCTTAGAATCCTTCAGCATCTCTCTAGGGCCTGAGAAACAAGGATTGACATTCAAGCCTTCCAGGGTCTGGCCACCTCTCTGATATCTGTAACTTCATCCCCTTCTCCCCAGGTGTCACCACTGAGGCTATGTGCAGACTTTATGCAGCTCAGGGCTCATCTAGCTTCTCTCTTGACTGGGGCCCCATTTTATTTCTTCTCCTTTTCAGTGGCCTATACCAGGCTGGTCTAGACTCAGTCAACTAATTTTATACTTACTATGTACCCAACATGATTCTAGATCCTATGGGTAGAGCACTTAACAGAACAAAATAAAATACTGTTGCTAAAAGGAAGAGACAGACAATAAACAGATAACCTAAAAAAAAATCTCTGTTCAACATACTTCTGGAAACATTAGCCACAGCAATTAGAAAAGAAAAAGAAATAAAAGGAATAAAGGTAGGAAAGGAAGAAGTTAAACTGTCATTATTTACTGACGATATGATACTTTGCATAGAAGATCCAAAAAACTCAGCCAAAAGACTTCTAGACCTAATTGACAGATTCAGTAGAGTAGCTGAATATAAGGTCAACACTCAAAAAACAATAGCTTTCTTATACACAAATAGCAAGCTCACTGAGAGAGAAATTAGGGAAACAATTCCTTTTACAATAACATCCAAAAAAATGAAATATCTAGGAATCAA
>NW_004624859.1:2785137-2821296 GCF_000247695.1 Heterocephalus glaber | reverse complement strand
ATAGTTTCTCTGGTGTGAGAAACTGAAAGTGTAAATAAGGACTAAGTTTTAATAGATAATGTGAAATAGAAAGAAAAAGGGCAAAGGGGAAGGGAAAGTGGGAGGGGTAGGGAAAGGAAAGAAGGGAATGGAATTAATATGAGAAAATGAAGAAATGAAACAAAGTCTTTGTAAATAGGGAGGGATGGAAAGGTTGAAGGGAGGGCAGGGGAAGGGGGAAAAATAAGAACCAGGAGAGATTATGTAAAGGTGCAAATTTCCAATGATGAATGTCATATTGTATACCTAAAATGTACCAATAAAATTAATTTTTTTTAAATAACTGGGCTTCCATATCAGACAGGAGGCAGACTCTGTTCTCCATCCCGATTTCCCAACTCATTCAGCCATTTATCTCCCTAGAACCCTTTCCAGAGCTAGCTACCTTATAGATGCTATAGGATATCTTGCTTAACTTAGGTCAAAGCAAGATTCTAGTCTTAGTCATCTACTTTCCAGCTGTGTGACCTTGGACAAGACCCTTACCCTCTCTGAACCTCAGTCTCTTCATCTATAAAATGAGAACAGTTGTACTTCTCTGACCAAAAGCACCCAATATGGTGTTTGGCACTTGGCAGGAGCCCATGTCATGTTAGTTGAAATGTTTTCCCATGAAATTCTGAGAGGGATCAAATAAAGCAGCAGATAGGTGAATGGGTAGATAGCCCAGTGATTAAGAAAAAAGGACGATCTTGAAGTCCTGCATTATTGCCTTGGTTGCTGACCTTGAGCAGCTCTCACACCTTCTAAAGGCAGCAAACACTCAGCCCTTTGCTATCCTGCCAGGTTCCTTCTGCAGCAAAGGAAACTGGAGGGAGATTCATCAATTGCCTGGGCTGAGGCCAGACATTGGAAATCTCCTAATGCATGCTAATACCATCAACCCTTCTGAGATGTGCTGGATTTCTTAACAAGCTTATTTGACTGATTCACCCCTAGAGAAAAGAAAGGTTACATTATTGATATGAAGCAATACTAGAAAAAAATTGTCTGAACAACTCTCCTCAGGTCTCAGCTTTCATAACTTCTGTGTAAGTTTAGATGATGTGCCCTTCTCAGAGAGATCATTGGACCAACACTCACTCCCTTGATGGTGCTGGTTAATGCTTACTTTGAGCAGAACTTATGCTGGGCCTGTAGGCCCTGAGAAAATGCAGATCAGTTGTTCTGTTAAAGAAGCTCCATGAGCTGGGGATATAGCTCAGTAGTAGAGTGCATTGTCCTGGGTTTAGTCCCCAGAGCTGGAAAAAAGAAGCGAGGGGGAGGAGGAAGAGGAGGGAGAGGAGGAGGAGGGGAGGGGAGGAGGAAGAGGGGGGAGGAGGGGGGAGGAGGAAGAGGAGGAAAAAAAGGAGGAGGAGAGAAGAGAGGAGGGGAAGGGGGCACAGGGGGAGGATGTCGAGGAGACAGAGAGGAAAGACGAGTTACAAGTCTAGAAAACAAAGCTTTGGAAACAATGAAGGAAGCCCCTTTCAGAGAAGGGGTTTAAACAAGATCTCAGAGGGAGATGCTTGAGCTGCATCCAGAATGTCCGGGAATGGGTAAGACTGGAGACAGGAGCAAGGTCACCAAGAGTGGTGGGTGCTAGGCCAAGAAATTAGGACTTTATCCTACAGGTGAGGAGGAGTCCTTCCAAAGATTTTAAACAAGACAGTGACTAGGTCAACCATGATCATGATCCTGGAGTCCTTAAAGGAAGCTCAGAAAAAACCTAGCCTTCTATAAACTGGTAGAAAAGCTTCTGAAATTTGACCCACAGGCCAGAAAGTACATTTCAGGCCCCACCAGAATTTCAGCCAACCATCCCCCCAACACACTATCCCGCAAGACTTCCCAAAGTCTCCCTTTGCTGATGGCCTTTGACGTTTCTACAATCTCTCCCCCAACCCCCAAGACCATTGCCTTTCGGCAGTCTCTGTGTCAAGGACAGATTTGATGGCGAGAAAATGGCCTGCTGGAGAAATAAAATGCTTGTGTTTCTTCTGCAGGGAAAGCTGTTAGGGTTTTTATTATCATTATTATTATTTTTCCCTGAGCTGAACAAGTGACAGAACATAATAATATCATTTATTCTAACTTGCTCTTGCAAATCAGAACTTTTTAATATTTTCCTTTCAAATGAAAATGCCATTTATCATTATCAAATGAAGTGCTAATGAAAACAACATGTAGAAGAAACACATTCGCACAGCAGAGCATGATGGAGCACCTTGTCAGCAGTCCATAGTCTTGCCGTTAATTTGATTTCTGCCAAAAATCACTTAAGTGAGACTTGGAGATTTTTTTTTCTCAGTGCTCCAGGTCTTTCTACTGAGGCCTGTTTATTCCCCTCTCCCGAGAAGGCACAGAAATCTCAAGCTAGTTTTAATCTGACTTTTAATAGAACTCCCAATGATTGTAAGTGGAAAGTGTGCGTGTCGGGAACATGAGGGGCCATGCTTGCCTGTCGGTGTGCAAGCGCTCATTTCTCTCACCAGTCACATATTTGGCTGGGGGAGGAGAGGGGTTTGGGCTGTGACCTTGTTTTGGTATATGTGTGTTTGTGTACTTCTCTCTGGGAGTTCCCTGTAGATGATTGTATTTGTGTCTGCAAGCTATTAAGACAGTAATTAGGTCTGTTTGTTCACTACTGGAGACCCAAGCTCACGCCTTGTAATGGTTTAGACCTAAATGCCCTCCAAAATTCTCATATGCAAGGAAGGTGATTGGAACATAGGGCACAGTACTCACCAGTGGAGTCCAGAAGCTGACTGTGCTGTTAGGAGGTAGGGCCAGGTCAGCAGAAGTAGTTCACGGGTAGTGTGACCGGGAAGGGCATGTCTCCCTCCCAGGTGCCTCCCTTTGCTCTCTGCTTCCTGGCTTCACTCGGTGGCAAGCTTTTCCACTATGCCTTTTCTGCATTTGCACCTCCAAACTATGGACTAACACTTCTGAAACTGAGCCACAATGAATCTCTCCTCCTTTAAGTTGTGGGTGTCAGGTATTTTCTCCCAGCAATAAGAAAGTGACAAAGACGGGCCTATTGCTTGACCTATAGTAGATATTTGATAAATATTTGTTAAATGAATATGTGAATGTGTCTGCACATACACTTTTGTCTTATGGGTTCCGATGTGTGTGTGCGTCAATTACCTCTGAAACTTTAGAGTGTAGCTCATAGCAAGTACTCAGTAGATATCTGTTGAATGAATATGTCTATGGGTTTCACACAATTTACATGCAATGAATTAATTATTTTTACATGTACAATTCAGTAACACTTGGTACATCCACAATGTTGTATAACCATCCCTTCCCTTTAGTTCCAAAATATTTTCATCTTCTCCAAAGGAAACTGGGCACCCATTAGCCAGTCATTCCATGGTCCTCCTTTCCAGAGCCCCTGGCAAGCATTAATCTACTTTGTGTACCAATGCATTTGCCTGTTCTGGATATTTTAGGTAAATGGAAACATGTAATGTGTGACGTTTTGCACCTGGACCCCATCACTTAGAATAATATTTTCAAAGTTCTCTACATATGTTTGTACATCTGTGTGTGTTTGTCTGTAGGTGTGTGTTTATGGTGGGATATCTGGCACCTCTGCTGTGTCTCCAGGGCCTAGCCTAGATCCTGATAAGACTACGACGGAAACTTGCTATTCCTTTGTTCCCTTCCCTGACAGGTTCTCTGAGCCTTTGCAAAGGCTGTTCCTTGGCCTGGATCACCATTCTTCATCCCCATGCCTGCTCTTGCCTGGCTAATTTGGAATGATTCCTTGGTGATTTGTCCACGTGTTACCTACTCCAGGCAGCCTTTCCTGAGCCCAGGCTGGGTCACAGGACCCCTTCTCAGTCCCCACTGCCACTATGCTTCCTTTTGTAATTTCCCTTCCTGCCCCACCATGTGGACTTTGTCAATCACCTGTCTCTTTCCCCTTTCAATCATGAGTTCCTAAGAGAAAGGGGCTGGATTTTCCTCACTCATGCAGACCCACACTTACCATTGGTGCTTCACTTATAGGGATGTCCCACAAGAGTTGGTTGAATGAATGAATGAATGAATGAACTAATTAATTTGAACAAAAGACATTCCATGTAGAAAAAGTAGCCTGTGCAAGACCCCTGAGGCACAAGAGACCATGGTTATTGTTTTTTTTAAAAAAAAAACTGTGAAATTTGGTACAACTTGAAGCTTGATGTGTACCAGTGCAGAAGAAAGTAAGAGTTGGAATAGGAAGAAAGAAGCAGGAACAGGCCTCTCATACACCACCCTAAGGCAATGGGAAATTCTTGAAGCGGGAGGTGATATGGTCAGGTTTAGAAGTAAGAGAATGCCTTCAACTCTCTAGCCCAGGATGTGTTGGAAGGGCCCAGAGTGGATCAGGGTGGGCCATTTAGGAGACAGCTACAAAAGTCCAGGGTAGCACTGTTGCTGTCCTAGTTCAGGATTTTGGCAGTGAAATTAGAGAGACTTGATCAGTGCTCAACAGAGTAAACTGGGACGGACCCATAAACCATAACCAATCCACAGTGAAACAAGTGCGAACATGAAGAAGAGAGAGCAGGCACACAGAACCCTTACAGCACTACGATATTGCTGAGATACTTTTACAATATTCTACAAAAATATGGGCCCATAACATATTGTAAGTGGAAAATTACAAGATTCTTCACCACAGATAGTTTATAGGATGCTAACGAATGGGGTACGTTAGGAGATGGGAGAGAGAGAAAGGAGAGATGCTCCCAGAATGACTGTCAATGACAGAGGCCATGTCTGAAGCATCCTTGTGTCGTCAGGGTCCCTCGGGGATGAAACTTTTGCTCATCTAAACTCCCAGGGTCTATTAGGAGCCGATGGTCTTGAATAAGTCAAAGCTTCCACAAGATACCCGGAAAGATGAGAACAAAAACTAAAAGAGAGAGAGAGAATGAATGGGATATGAGCCTAGGTGGCATCAGCTCTAGAGTGGGGCAGCTGTACTTCCGTCATCTTCCTCCAGCTTTCCCCCTGCTCTGCTTAACGGCACAGAACAGTATGAACTTCTGTGAAAACCCGTCATGTCAGACTCCTACTTGACTCTCACATCCTCAATACACTTAATTAGTCACCAAGGACTGTGACCTATGGACAGTGGTATGTGGGGTTAAGAGCATGGACTCTGCAAGACTTCCTGTGCTTGAGTGCAAACATCACCACTTGCAAGGTGTGTAACCTTCGATGTGTTTCCATAACCCTCCTAGCCTGTTTGTTTGGGCTGTCATGAGAATTAAATGAGTTATACGGCAAGCACTTAGAACAGCACTTGGCATATGGCAAGACTTCTTCGTATTAACTGTTATGGTCACTATTATTGTGTTATTTGCTTCTACTTCCTAAGTATCTCATGAATGAACCTGCTGCCCCTCTCTCCATTCCTTGTATCACTCACTACACCAGTCCAGGCTACCATCACTTCTCCCCAGAGACACCAACAGCTCCCTCCTCAGTGGCCTCCACTCAATGGCCTCCACTCAGTGGCCTTCTGTTGGGTCCTTTCTAACTCCACTCTGGCTCCAGAACACTCTTTCTGAACCATGGATCTAGCATGTTACTTCCCTCCTTTAAAATCATCAGTGGTTGTCAATTGTCACCAGAATGAAGTCCAGGCTCATAGACTTAACTCATAAGGCCCTGCATGATTCAACCCTTTCCTACTCCCACACCCTTGATACTTGGCACTATTGTTTTTCCCTAGTATGTCAGCTGTGTGAGCTGTTCTCTGTTCCCCAAATGGCTTTTGCCTGTTCTGATCCCTCTGCCTGAATCACCATCCCCAAATCCTTCATTAAACTTGCTCCTCTCCTTCCTTTGAATCTTAGCAGTTACTTCTTTTGAGTAGCCTTCCCAAATCCTGAGGCAAAATTAGGAGCCCCTTTGCTGTGCCCCTAAAACTGCTGTGCCTCTTTGATACAGTACTGACCCATTGAAGTCACCTTTGATCCTCCACATCTGCCTCCCCAGGCTGTGAGCTCCTCTAGGCCCAACCCATCTGTGTGGACCCTTAATAAATCTATGTAATAGGATTGAATTGGAGACACCCCACCATTGCTTTTTAAAATCCAGAATGCAGAATAAACTGGATAGATCCAATTTCTCCAGGAGTGGCTTGTGCGTGGGCAAGGGGAGCATGAGTTTTCTCACACCATCTTCTTCTTGATGCCAACCCCCTCTTAGCTGCTTGTCTCGTGAGTCAACTTCAGACTGGATGAGCTTGGCAGTGGCTGCCTGGCTACATGCCCACCCCTCATGGGTGCCCAGGAATCATTCTGAAAGGAGTTGAGCACCACCCAAGAAGTTCTGCCCTCCAGCTCCTATCGTGGGGCATTGCAGACAGGAGGTGGTAGAGGGCAGAAGGTAGGTGACTTGGACCTACAATATCTCTAGGTGTCAGTTTCCTCCTCTAAGAAATGGAATTAATAATACCAGCCTCAGTGGTTGCCAAGGAAATGATAGATGTGGACCATAGTTTGGACATAGATGTGGACCACATTTTACTTCTGCTCAAACCTTGTTAATTTTATTGGAATCACAAGGAAAGCTGAGGTGAACAGTGAGGAAGACCGTAGGTTGGACTGGATCCCACTTCAGTGTAACATAGATGAAAAGGTGCTCTGCATATGTACCATATCTTCCAAGGATCTGGGTCATGTTTAAACACCCTCATGGGCAGTGAACCTGGGAAATGGCTTGTGATGGTTAAAAAGAGATGAGCTGTTCAAGAAACACAGGACTGTGTATGTAAGAGAAGTGGACTGAAATAGACTATGCCACCAATAGCTAATTTACTATGAATAGGAACTGTTAAGTCATTTATATATATAGTCTCAAAGTTCACAACACTCCTGTGAGAAAGGTATTATTATTATTCCCATTTTACAGATGAACAAACTAAGTCACAGGGAATTAAACAATTTGCCTAACAACCCATTAAGGCAAAGCCAAGATGTGCATCCAAACATGTTTGATACTCTGATCTGTCCATGCTGTGCTGGTGTCACTCATTGGCCCTCCATGTACTCTCATGGCTAGAAAGCTGAGAACTACATTTTTTCAGATTCCCATACCAGATGGTTTCCAGTCTGGATCTGCAGCTGGAAAACATGCATGGGCCATAAGAAGGCAGGAAGAAAATTGGAGCCTTATTTGGCTTCTTTTATTTGCAGAAGGGGCATTCCTGGATTCTAAGAGCTGCATTGACATTAGTTCCAGGAGTGTCTTTAGAGATGCAGCCTCCACTCTCTCCCTTTTACTCCTCCAGACCTAAGACCAAGAGTGGTCTCCTTGCAGTAAATGATTTATTGGGGGCACTCCTTTTCCCTTTTTTGCTCTCTAGTCTATCTAGTAACTGTAGCTTGAAATACCTAAAGGAGTTTGCCTCTCAACTGAACACTGGCTGACCAATAGCGCTTTTTCTGCTCTTTCAGTTAGAAGCAATGCAGTTATAGGACTAAAGTGTTATCTAAGAAGCCGGATGGCAAAGCTTAGGCCTCTGTAGCGCAATAGAGATCCATCAGGGAAACTAAAACAAATACAGTATCTGCAAGGACAACACCAAGTAAGGAGGATGTGGGTCAGAGGGCTGCCTCCAAACATCCAATGTGTTAAGCTCGACTTTGAGCCAAATTCCAGAGGAGCCCACCCACCACTGAAGCTGAGCCCAAGGGCCATCCTGCCACCTTCAGGATGGCTCATGGCCTGGTGAGTCAAGAGAGCCTTTATGCTGGCAGCTGAGCATGCTAGGACATACAAGATCAATGGGTATCTTCTCCCTGCCTCCAGTAGCCCTAGGAACCTGTGTACTTAGTTCACTGTTCTCTTACTTTGAGAACTTGACTGTGATAATTGACAAACCTGGGTCCACATTCCTTACCAACTAGTTCTGTTGATCCTACTCAACCCATACCTCAGTCTCCTTGTTTATAAAATGAGGGATATTGTGCCCACTGCATGAATGCAAGGATTGTGTGACATGTTGCATGCAAAACACCTAAGTCAGCTCCTGGCCTGTTGCAGATTTTAATAACCAATCTCTTACTCTCCTCCTTCTGAATCATAAGCTCCTTTATTTAGTTATTTAACATATCCAGGATTTGTGTCTCTCAAGTTCTATTATAAAGTCTAAGAAAATAAAGACTATGTCATACCCTTCTTAGCCTTGTTCAGAGCACCTAGTTCATTTAAAGAAATAGTATGCCTTTAATAGTAAATAAACCTTCTCATTTATAAAAACAATAAGACTGGAAAAGAGAAGTGAAGCTTCTCCTTTCAGCCTGAATTTATCTCATTGAGAAAGACTAAAACTTTAGTCTCAATTTATTTTAGCGGAACTTTCCCTACATTTTTCCTTCCTTCTCTCTATTCCTTTCTATCATGAATATTTATTTTCTAGACTTGAAAACACAAAGATAAATAAAATGGAGTTCATGCCCCAAGGAGCGCAGAGTCTAACAGGAGACATCATGTAGATAGATGACAACAACCCACTGGTGCATGCATGAAGCTTCAACAAATACACCCAGAGCACAGTAGTCCGGAGGCCAGAGGAAACCTGAGGAGCCAAGGGAGGCTTCCTGGAAGAAATTACAATACTCAGATGCTGGGTCCTGACAGAAGAATGGAAAGGAAGGCCATGTAAGGACCTAGACAGGAAGGCACCAGGAAAGCAACCCAGTCACTGCAGCGAGGCAGGCCACAGCCAGACCCTTCTCAGCTGTGTACCCAGGATGATGCACAGATGTTCTGGGAAGTGGGTTGGTGCCTGCTGGACAAGGCCATCATGGATGTGGTGGTAAGGCAGAAAGGACCTGGGGTACAGTGCGTATCAGTGAAGATCAGGGTTCTCCTACCACCACAGTGACAATGGCTCTTCCTGAAGCTCAGCTCAAAGCTCAGTTCCATAAAAGCTCAGTTGGAAGCATGTGACGCTAAAATATCTTTTTAATAGTACCCTAAATATTATTTTAGGGTAGTTTATTTGGGTTTATAGAAAAAAAGGAACAGAAAATACAGTTACCATTTATCTCCCCCCACACCTCCACATATAGTGGATCCTATTATTAACACTCTGCATTAGTACTATCATTGATAACAATAGCTACTTTATCACTGGCAAAATACCCCTTGAAGACATTTGCTGGCTTCAGCATATGGAACAGCTCCCCATCTTCCTCAGTGAATCACCTTTCTGAGCAGAGCTTACTGCTAATTACAATATGTTTTTTAAAAAACCGAATAATACAGAATCCAGCCCCTCACCCCCACTCCAACACATACGTTCCTGAGGTTAGGACCACTCAGAACACAAACAGGTCAAGAGGTTCCTCAATTTCAGTAAGCCCCTCTCAGCTCACGTCTCGACTGCACTTTTAGATTTGGGACACCACAGCACAAGAATAAATCATCCCTGACTTTCTTTGTCTCTTTTCAAACTGAGCAAGTTCCTGAACTTGTCAAACATAAATGCAAAATTATGAAAAACAACCTTAAGTGAAAACTCCAGTTATTAAAATGTATGGGGATTAATTATTGATCTGATGATATGCTGAATAAAAAGAAAGAGACACGCTTGGATAAACGGAAATCTTTTAAAAGTCATTAATATACATGTGTTTATTTTTCCTCATCAACACTGGAAGCTGCAGCAGGGCCATATTGTCTAACAAATTAGAGGGGGTGACAGTGCCATGTTCAGCCCGATGTGTGATGTCTCCCTGCTCAGACTTATTAATTTCTGCCAAATTAAAATGAGAGTGCCCTCCCCACCACAGGCTGCAGGAATGTGTAATACAAATACAAATGCCAGTAGGAGGACTTTGCCTTTGAGCAGCTGCTGGGGGAGGATGCACCCCTGTCTGAAGCTGTCTCCACACAGAATGGAAACTTCTAGGCACTGCTCAAAGAGAGGACTCGTACAGGACTAGTGACACTCTGGTCCTCTTCCTGGGACAGTGGTCCTCCCTATCTGCCCCTCTCTTGGTTTTACCCAGGGCCAGTCCTCAAGTCATGCATCACTGCCCAGCAACTCCATTCCGAAACTTTTACCACCTGGCCAGGCCTTGGTTTTCCCATATGAAAACTGGATCTCTTGGTGCCAAGAGACCTTGTACAGTGACAGCTGGAGATTACAGAGTTGGGCAGATGCAGTTTTCTAGCCCTGTGATTCTGAGCCATGTGACCTCTCTGAGCCTCTGCTCCATAAGTAAAATGAGAAAGAGCAGTCGTACACACCTCGTGAGATTATTTAAAGACCAAATAGACAATGCAAAAAAAGCACCAAGAGTTTGGACTAGTAGGACTTTAAGAATTGTCAGCTATTGTTACTATTGCCCTTCCTCACACTTTTTAAACTAAATCGTATGAAGTATATGAAAGCAATGAACATCAAGTCCCCTCAGAATATTTTTTCAAATTAAAAACAACAACTAGAACAACAATAACAAAAACACAAGCTCTAAAGTCCCTTCCCTCCTTCTCACAGGTAGGTAGGCAAGGCCACTGATTTTTTTAACAGCCACAATAGTTTATTTAAACTGAACTGTTTATAAAATATTTTTTATAGACAGCCAATTTTACACATCAGAAAATGGTGTCGAAAGTATGAATTACAACACAAACAATATGAAATGGGAATAAAACAAAGCTGAAGTGGACAGACAAGAAATTTCTTTTTTATTTATTAATGCTAGTTTAAACTCTGTTAAAGAAAGAAACAAAGAACTATGTTTTAGGAGAACCACAGGGCCTTCAGTTGAAGATTGAATTTCACAGTATTGTATCCCATGTAGGGAAAAATAAGACTAATTCCCATCCACCCCCACTTGCACACACACACGCACACACACACACACACATACATGCTATAAAACACTGTAATGTCACTCTTGGAACTTCATTCCAGCCTCCTCAACAAACCTCAACATACCCAAATTAAAAGAGAACTGATCTAGAAGAGGGAACAATAACATAAGAGGTCCTCAGAGAAAGGAAAACCAAGGAAAAGGAATCCACTTAAATCTTGGGCCAATCACTTTTGACTACAGACTCCAGATTTCTGTAGGAACTTTGGGTTCAGAGTTTTGGCATCAGGCTGTATTTGGAACAGTTGTAATTGCCTCTGCTCATGTGCAATTTCCTTTCTGCAGTGCCACATGGTGAGGCCAGTCCCTGTGTGGCTTCTTCCAGGAAGCCTTCCTAGAGCACCCCCCTACATCCCACTTTATCTTGAGTTCTGGTTGTTTCTTCAGTTCTGGTTGTTCCCCCACCTTCAAAGTAGTACTTGGAGGGCAGAACCCAAGTCTTATTCAGCTTTGGGCCCAGGGCTCAGTACAAGATCCAAGAAAAAGAACAGACCAGCTAACATTGGCCAGGCATTTCCTTTGGGCCAGTCCTGGGCTGACCAATTCACAGACCATCTCATTTAATCTCATAGTCCTTCACATGTGAGAGGCTTCACACGGTTTTATCAATGAAGAAACATAGGCTAAAAGAAATCAAGCCCTTTCCCCACAGTCACATAGCCAGTGAGCAGTGGATTCTTGACTGGATTCAGGTCTGTATCTCTGAAGGCTTTAACCACCTCAGAGCCTCAACCTTAACCACCACTGCTTAGAGGGGAAGGAGATGGGAAGAAAAGAAATCACTTCTCTCCCACCCCCCCACCCCGAATGAGGGAGCTCTACAGGGAAGGGAAAGATGAATAGGCAAAGAGTGGTCCTGTTAACAAATGTGGACACTGAATCACCATCACGATATCATCACTAGGATAGAGAACTAACTTCATGCCAGGCAATAAACTAAGTACTCAGGCCCGGGGATTTAGCTCAGTGGTTTCGCTGCCTGCTGCACAAGTGCAAGGACCCGAGTTCAATCCCCAGTACCAAAAAATTAAAAAAATAAAATAAATAAACTAAGTACTCGATGTACATTATCCTAATTTTGGCCCTACAGTAACCCTGTGAGAAGGTACTGTTGCCCTCATTTTATTCATGAGAATATAGTCTTCAAAGCAATACCCTTTGGAGGACAATTTACACTGAAAATTATTTAAACCTTATAAATGTTTTACTGGACACTTTCATTTATTTTATTTTAATTTTTTATTGTTTTGTTGTACCAGGGATTGAACTCAGGACCTTGCGCTTCTGAGGCAGGCACGTTGCCCCTGAGCTAAATCCCCGGCCCTTTACTGGACACTTTAAACCATGAAATATGCTCCCTGGTTTCTCAGTTCTTCCCTTGACATAAAGAGCTTGGAGTGGCCTATGTCCCCCACTTTTTGTCCCCAGAGCAACAATTCTGATGTCTTAGGCCCTGACCATCAGTTCTTAATCCTTTCCCAGTCACCTCTCTGAGCAATTTTAATGAGTCTGCTCACAAATAGAGCAAATGGAGTTCCCAGGAGTTCTCCAGGGGAACAGACCAGCACGCTCCTCACTGATGTACATAGATTTCAGATGTATCCTCAGAGCCCATATTCCACTGTTTCTGGATTCTCCCCACTTGCCCACCCCATCTGCTCGAGGACTTGCCCTGGCAGCCCCTCCATCAGGATTGCAGCTACGTGGAGTCCCCACCCCTAGAGAGCTATCAGAACTGGGTAAAAGCAGCTGTTCTTTTGAAGGAGTAAGTTGAGGGCACTTAGCAAATCAACTTCCTAATGAATCTTTTCAGGTCTGGATGGAAGCTATTCTGTTACTATGGAACTTGGCTTGATTTAGAAATTAATGTGGTAATTTACAGCCTCTCTGCCAGGCAGGAAGATTAAAAGAAGGAGAGAGGGTGAGGGGAGAGAGACTTCAACAGTGGCACAACCTTAAGAGGTTCTAGTCTAGGTGTGTCTAGAGAGCTGGCCCCTCAGACTGAGCACAGAGAAAGTGGCTTCTCAGGCTGTGCTCATGTAGGGCACAGGCAGGGAGAGGCGCTCCCCAAAGGTGTCTGGAACTTCATGTTCCAGGCCCTCAGAGAGGGCCTCTTTAGGAAATATGTATATACACCACACATACACACACACACACACACACACACACACACACGCAGAGGATTTCCATTGCTGTGTTTCCCTAATTTCTGAGATTCACTTCCCAGCGTTACTACTTGCCACGTGCATAACTTACAGGAACCATTATTATTTATTTTTTCTTTACATTTACTCACTTTATATCTGAGATGATTTTTATATCACTATTATAAATGGAAAATCAATATTACATACAAAGAACAGAAAGTAAATATAAATTTAATTACATTGAAGAACAAAACAAAATTACTAAATTCCAGTGTGGCCCTTGCCTGCTAAAGAATCTGATTGTGGAGCCTACATCTATTTGGGGAAAAAGCAATAGTGAGGGAGGAATTCAAAACACTAGTGCAAAACCAAAGAGTTGAAAGAGGAGTTTAATGGAAACCACTTTCTCACTTCGTGAATCAGTTTAATGCTATAAACTTTGCATTTTATTTATTTACCAAACATTTACATAGCATGTGCTATGTGTCAGAAACTGTTCTGAAAGCTTTTTTAAAAGCAACTCATTTAATCCATTTCAGATAATAAGTCTGTGTGATCTAGCATTTTTCCTTTTAGGGGGATTTGAAACTGAGAGGCATGGAGAGGATTTGTACCTTGCTAGGGATCACCTCAAATTACTTACGTATCTCCTAAAGTCATGTGCTGGTCATTCTTCTCATTCTGTCTTTCAGTGGATGCTCAGTGGGGCAATCAGTGGAGACTGATTCCTCAGGCCCCAAGCCCAGGCCAGTGGAATATCTGTGGGTCCCTTTCAACCACTCCTGCAGGACCCCTGGTGCTATCCATCCAACTATAAATCCAAGTCTGTGGGTGGCAAGAGACAAGTAGATGCTGATCCAGAGGGAAGAGAATAGTTTTCTTGGATTTTGCTTTCATTTTTAATAAATAAATGTAGTTAAACTAGACAGTTAACATTAGCTGAACATTTCCTTGGGTTAGTTCATTTCTTTGTCGAGTTTTTTGTATGCACAGCCTCAGAATAATCCTGAGATTGGTGCTGTGACTACTCCTATCTTACCAATAAAGAAAGGGGAGAAGGTCAAGTAACTTGGCCAAGCTCAGGAACCCACGAGGAGACAAAGCAGTGATTTGGATTTCTCTAGACTGAAGTAATTAGCCCCAAGAAGTTATCAGGCCCCCGAGTCTCTGTGATTCACTTTCCAATCGGAACAAAAGGCTACCTTAGGAGATAGTTTGTCACCAGATTACAAGATCAGGCTCAAATCAGTCAGACAAACATCATCCAGGGACCTGCTAAGGGGATCCCCTCATCCAGCACTTCACATGTACTGAAGCATGTCAGATGCAAAGACACGAGGGATGTGGACTGTCTCTTCCAGGCACCTCCTTGTACTGAATCACACCAGGCGTGTGCTATCACATTCAAGCACCAGGTCTTCATATCATGCAGATGACTCATCCTCTCCGGAGGCCAGGGTTTGGTTGGTTTTCTCAACAGCTTCTTGAGCCAGAGGCTCAAAGCACCAGCCTTACTGGTCTCCCCAAGGGTCACCTGTTAAGGCTTCTATCTAGATGTCCCCGCAAAGCCTCGTGCAGTGATAGGTGGGGAGTTTCAAAGGTGGCTGGATTAGGGTGTGTGATGCTGGGATTAAGGGTGAGATGCTAGGATTAAGCATTCCCCATCCTGGGAGTGAGTGGCACAACCCAAAAGGCAGGAGGACTAGATGGAATATAAACAGACAGAAAGAAGCTGCCTTGCTACTTCTCTGATCACTGCTTGCTTCCTGTTGCCTTCTGCCTGCTCTGTGATGCCCCTCCGCCATGCCACCCTGCCATGCAGCCAGGTGATTATGGACTGAAACCTCTAAACACTGTAATATACATAAACCTTTCCTCCTTGAACTTTGAGTGTTGGGTATTTTTTCTCAACCATGAAAAAAGTAACTAAAATATGACCTCACCACTCTCCTTTCCCCAGGCAGAAGCTCAAAGTTCAAGTAAGACCCAACTTTCTTCCTCCTTCCCTGAGCATTGAAAAAGCCCTGCCTTCCCTGTCCATTCTTCCCCTTCCTTGTGCCCTCAACATAGCCCTAGCTGAGAGAACACAAGGCCATGAGCATCTGCAACCACAGCCCCTGAGGTAGTCCGAGCTCTGCTCTTTGCTCAAGCTGGAGTCCTGGAGACCAGCCTGGCTCTGCCCCTGCTTGCTGCATGCCCTTCACAAGGAAAGTCATCCTTCCTGCATCTCGGTTTTCTCATCCACTAAATTAAGAGTTAGAGCCTCTGAAGCTTGGCACATATTTCTCATCCTGTCTGAAATACCTGTCCTCTATGTCTTGACCTGGCTAACTCCTGCATCTTTCTAGACTCAACTCATCTTATCAGATCCTTTAGGAAATCTTGCCCAGCTTCCAGCTTCTAACTCCTATCCCAACCTGAATCATATTCCTCTTCTTTCCTATAATGATAATTATTATGTTTCCAGTACGACATTAAACATTTACTAAGGACTTACCACCATATACCAAGCACTGTTGTAATCCCTTCACATGTATTAACTTACTTAATTCTCACAATAACTCCATAAGGTGAATCTTATTTTGCAGATAAGGAAACTGTGAATAGAGACAAATTAACTACCCAAGGTCATCCAGCAAAGGAGAGGCAGGGCTGGGGTTTGAACTCCGCATGGTTCTCAGGAATGATGAACAGGTATGGAAGCTGCTTTACCTGGAAACAAGTTCTGTTTGTTTATGATCCTGTTAAGGGAGGCATAAGCAAAGTTTTCAGTCCAATTATATCCCCCAAGCCCCTGACAAATGCTTTTGTTGTTCATTGGTGACTCCCAAACCCACTGTTGTAGGCTGAATTCCCATCAATAATTCTGTGTATTTTCATTGTCGCAGTTACCCCTGACATTCCAGAAGTCTTAGGTGTGGAGTCCCAAGGATATGATAGCACTAAGCAGAAAATGGTATGAGATCTGATGCTGAGTGTGATCTTGGACACGTTTCTGCTCCACTCTGAGCTTTCTTTATCTGAAAAATGGGAATACAATAAACTCCTCGAAGATTTGGGAACTATCAAATAAAATAATGCACGTCAAAGCCTAAGCAAGAGAGAAGTAATTTGTTCAGCAGCTAGTTGGCAGCTAGTTGCCCCTCCAGGTCCCAGACCATTCCCAATATTACCTTTTAAAAAACATATGACTCTTGATTTTTCTCTCGTCTTCTTTCTCTTCTTTTTTTCAATTTTTATTTTTTACTAGTACATGTTTGCAGTATGTAATGATTATATTCCTCATGAGGAGTTTGGTCCATGTACATAATACATCACAATTCTTTTTTCATCCCCTTTGCCTTTCCCCCTCAACCCTCCCTCCATCTCTTTGTCTTCTTCCTTTTTGCAAAAATTTTATTTTCCTAATATTTATTACCTTTTATTTTACTCTTTATTTATATTTTGGGTTTATAAGAGAAATCATGTGATATTTAAGCTTGTGTGTCTGATTTATTTCACTTAACATTATGATATATTCATTTTGTTACAAATTACTCATTTATCCTTCTTTATTGCGGAGCAGTACTCCATTGCATATAAATACCATATTTTCTTTATCCATTCCTCTGTTGATGGATATATAAGCTGCTCCCAGATTTAGCTATCATGAATTGTGCTGCTAAAAACATGGGTAAGTACGTATCACTGTAATATGATGTCTTTAACTCTTTTAGAAAGATACTTAGAAGGGGAATAATTGGGTCAAATGAAATTTCTAGTTGTTTTTTGAGACATCTCCATACTGATTTCCATAATGATTATACTAGTTTAAATCCCCACCAATAATGTAGAAGGGTGCTTTTCCCCCACAGCCTCTCCAGTGTTTGTTAACTGTTATGGCTTGTTAGATGGCCCCGCAAAGCCTCATGCAGTCACAGGTGGGGCTTTTTCAGAGGTGGCTGGATCTAGAGTGTGTGACTCTGGAATTGATTCATGGTGCAATGCTGGGCTCAAGAGAACTAGGATTAAGGGTGTGAGTGCTACCCACCTTAAGTAGTCTGGATAAGATACAAGAGGTAGAAAGAGCTGTGATTGTCCCTTTACTTTGATATCTTCTGCCCACAATGAACTGTTTCTCCTCTGTGATGCCTGTCTGCCATGCCACCCTGCCTTGGAGCCAGTCGATTATGGACTGAAAGCTCTATAAACTCTGAGTTAAATAAACTTTTCCTCTCTTAATTTGTGGGTGTTGAGTATTTTATCTCAGCAATGAGGAAGCAACTAAGATATTAACTATTTGATTTCTTGATGATGGCTTGATGATGATTTCTTGATGACTCTTTCTGGAGTAAGATGGAATCTTAGTGTTGTTTTAATTTACATTTCTCTAATGGCCAGCAATGTTAAACATTTTTTCATGTATTTATTGGCCCTTTGTACTTCTGAGAAGTGCCTGTTTATTTCAGTTTCTCATTTTTGACTGAGTCTTTTGCTTTGGGGATCTAATTTTTTTTTAATTCTTTATATATCTTAGATATTATTTCTCTGTCCAAGGAATAGCTGGCAATTTTTTTCCCCAATTTGTAGGTTGTCTCTTCAATAAGATTGTTGATTGTTTCTTCCTCTGTGCAGAAGATTTTTTTTGTATTAAATTCTTTTATTGGTACATTGTAGGTATACAACACAATTACATTTCTCATTGGGAATTGTACCTTTATATAATGCATCTTGGTTCTTATTTTTTCCCCATTCCTAGCCCTCCCTTCACGCCCTCCACCCTTCCCTATTTACAAAGACTTTATTTCCATTTTTGCCATTTCTCATCATTTTTTCCTTTCCCTTCTTTCCTTTCCCCTGTGCCTCCCTCTACCCCTACCCCTTTGGACCTTTTCTTCCTATTTTACATTATTGATTATTCATTCTAATAATTGGTACATTTTAGGTATACAATATAATGACCTTCATCATTGGAAATTTTGTGCAGAAGATTTTTAATTTGATATGATTGTGTTTGTTGATTCTTGATGTTATTTCTTATGCAAATGCAGTTCTGGTTAGAAAGTTCCTGCTATGCCTATATCTTCAAGGGTTTTACCTATTTTATCTCCAAGTAGATTAAGTATTTCTGCTTTAACATTTAGTTCTTTGATCCATTTTGATTTAGTTTAGTACATGGTGAGATATATGGTCTAGATTCAATCTTTTGCATGTGAAGAGTGCAAACTCACTAGTTTTCCCAGCATCATTTATTAAAGAGGCTATCTTTCCTCTGGTGTATGTCTTTGGCCTTGTTAAAGATCAGATAATGTGCCTAGGGTTGTTTCTGCATCCTCTATTCTGTTACATTGATCAATATGTCTGTTGATGTACCAGTACCATGCTGTTTTTGTCACTGCTGCTTTGTAATATAACTTCAAATCAAGGATTGTGATGCCTCCTGCTTTGCTCTTGTTACTCAAGATTGCTTTGACTATTCTGGGTCTTTTCTGGTTTCATATGAATTTTAGAATTGTTTTCTCTAGTTTTGTGAGTAATTCTGTTGGTATTTTGATCACAATAAATCTGTAAATCCATTTTAGAAGTATGGTTATTTTGACTATGTTGATGGTGCCTATCCAGGAACATGGGATATCTTTCCATTTTCTGATGTCCTCTTGAATCTCCTTTTTCATTGTAGAGGTCTTTCACTTCCTTGGTTCAGTTATTTCCCAAGTATTTAAATTTTCTTCATCCTATTGTGAATGGTATTGTTTTTCTAATTCCTTTCTCTGTGAGTTCATTACTGGTGTACAGGAATGCTATTGATTTTTGTGTGTTGATTTTTGCCTTAGTTACTTTCTCATCACTGAGACACAATACCTGACACCTACAACTTATAGAAGGAAAAATTTATTTTGGCTCACAGTTTGAAGAGGTTTCAGTCCATAGGCATGGCGGTGTGGCAGGGGGGCATGGCGGCAGAGAAACTGTTTATGACAAGTCAGGCAGAAAGTAGAGAGCACTCATGGGAGGAGGCCTGAATATACAGTATATCCTTCCCACAAGTCTTCGCTTCCTAACATCACAACCCACTATAAACCCATCAATGGACTAATCCAGTAATGAGTATCACATACCCAGGATCCAGTCATCTACCAAAAGCCCTACCTATATGTGCATGAGGCTTTGGGGGACATCTACATATAAACCATAATAATTTTGTATCATGTTATATTGCTGAATTTGGTTACTAGTTCTAGGAGTCTTGTGGTGGAATTTTGGGGTCTTCTATGTAGAGGATCATATTGCCTTTTTCTTGCCTTACTGCTCTAGCTAATTTTCTGAGTACTATACTAAACAGGAGTAGTAATAGTGGACATCCTTGTCTTATTTCTGCTTTTAGAAGGAAAGCTTTCAGATTTTTTCCCTTTTAATATGGTGTTGGCAGGTTTGTTATAAATGGCTTTTATCAGATTGAGATAAGGTTCTTCTATACTTATTTTCTTCAGGACTTTTATCATGAATGGATGTTGGATTTTGTCAAAGGCTTTTCTGTGTCTATTTAGATGAGCATGTGATTTTTGTCCTTGCTTCTGTTTATGTGATGTATTACATTTATTAATTTGCATATGTTGAACCATCCTTGCATCCCTGGGATGAAGCCTACTTGGTCATGATATATGATCTTTTTGATGATTTGTTGCATTCTGTTTGCCAGTATCTTATTGAGGATTTTTGCATATTTTTTCATTAAAGAGATTGGTCTGTAGTTCTCTTTCTTGGGTGGATCCTTGTCTAGTTTTGGAATCAGAGTAATGCTAGCTTCCAGCAATGACTTTGAAAGTACTGTACTCCTTCCCCTTCAATTCATTAAGGAGTTTGGGACCAATATTACTTTTAATACTCAGAGAGGAAGTTGCCCCCTCCCTAGCCTTCTATCCCTGCACTCAGTGCTTCCAAAGATAATATTATTATTATTCTCCTGCCACATTGAGAGCTCCTCAAGGGGAGGGACTATATTTTATAATGTTGTGTCCCTAGGACAACACTCAGTTCATAGTAAGTGTTTAATTAGTATTGAGTAGATTGAATTAAATGTGGTTTAAAGCCACCTGCCAAAGTTTCCAGTATCCAGAAATGGTAGAACTAAGACTTAAACCCAGCCTGAGAACTCCAGGTCCAGCACACCTCATCCTCTTGCAGCTGTCAGGGGTAGTATAGAGAAGATCCCCTGGCAGAGGAGGGGTATTCAGGCTTGCATCTTCCATGGGGATGAAAGAACCTGTGAGAAACCAGGCTGCCTGAGAAGGGTTCTTGGGTACCTGAGGCCTCCTTGTTTACCTTGGCACTGCTGTCCAAACTTGTTTTTTTTCCTCTGCGCTGCACAGCCTCCACCAGCCCAGCCCCTGGTTTTCTGGAGGCTGAAGTCAAGCCTCCCTTCCCCCATTCGGCTTGGTTCCCCAGACCTCTGTCAGTATGGTAGGAAGCTGGCTTTCTGAATGAGATGGGAGGAGACAAAGAAACCCACCCACTCCCATCCCCAGTTCATATTCCTGCTGCAACTGTATCTAAATTTGCAAATCATCACCCTGCACCCCACCATCATGTGTCATCTTTTATGCATGGCCACCTCTGCTTTCCTGCACGGTCAGTTGCTATGCAACCAACGACTGCTCTGCGGGGGCCTGACATTAGTGAAAGCAAATTGACCAGAGGAGCCTTCATCCCGCATGCAAAGCAGCCAGGGCCCTATCTTCAGAGAGGCTGCCTAAGCTGAGGCCAGGCCACATTCTATCAAGGACCAGACATTTGGATCATGCCCTCCTCTGCCTAAGTGGCAGATACAGAGAAGCCCAATCTCTCCTCCTCCAGAAATATCCCAAATCTGACCAGTGAAAGAGCTGCCTTCAAAGGGAAGGAGGGTGAATATACCTTCAGGCTCTAAAATTCTGAACCTCCAAGGGAATGGAGATTGGCTTCTGCAAGAAGAGGAAAAAGCTACTATATTCATTGAGCACTTACTATATGTCCTAGGTATGGTGCTAGGCATGAGAACAGTACAATGTAAAAAGCTCCTGGATTTCAGCCCAGCTTCACTATCACTCAGCTGTGTGATATGCATGCAAATCGTTTATCAAAACAGTCCCAGACACTGGAGAGGACTGTCCTTTGCTGTCTTAGAGGGTCATGAAAGGCCGGATAAAGGGCTAGAGGGGGAGAGAAGCCAGTACAACCTCAGGAGTAAGAAAAAGAGAGAAAGGAGGAAAGGAAGATTCTGACTTGCACACCTAGTACTGAAGGCCTCTAAGCCTCCTGCTAGGAGAATCAGAAGAAATTTACAGGTGGCAGTTCTGGTCCGCCTTTCCTGCCCAGCCCATCAAAGTCCCCAAGAACTTGACCTCACAATTACCTACTTGAGTTGGCACCCATTTGCAATGAGAATCAGCAAGTTGTGCCATAAAGAGCAAGGGCTTTGGAATTGTTCAGAACCAGCCCCAAGTCCTGGCTCTCACCGTTCCTAGCTGTGTGACTATAGGAAGTTACTTCCACCTTTCTGTATTTCAGTTTTTCAATCTGTAAAATTACCAGGATGATACCAACCTCACAGTTAAACGGCTGACATATATAAAGTACCTAACAAAAAATTACTAAATGCCACCTTCGTTTCCAAATTCTTCATTGGCTCCTGATTGTCAGAATAATTTGACTTCATTATCCAACCTGGCCCTCTCCCACTTCCCCAGCCTCGTCTTCTCCTACTCCCTGCACCATTGCACTTTTCCTTAGGCTGCTGCTTCTCTCTGAAACCCCTTTCCTCAGCTCTTTGCTTTTTAAGACCTAGTCCACCTCTTGGGACTTAGGGGAAGAAATTAACTTTCAGCTTCAGCCAGGCATATTGCCACCTCCCTTTATTCCCAGTTACTTGGGAGGTTGACACAGGCATATTGTTTGACGGTAGGCATTTGGGGTCATATCCTATGTTTTTTTAAAAAAAATCAACTTCAATAAGTAAATCTCCCCTTCCAGACCGTCCTTAATCCATTGAAATTTCTGAACGGAAAAAGGAGAAGGAAACAAAGAAATGAATCCCCTTTATTCAGTGGAGAGTTTGAGAAGACTTCTCAACTATATAATGCAATCTCTCAAGCCCAATTGCACTTTAAAGATATCATTTTGTGGCTCCTGAAACCCCAGGACTATATCTCACTCTAAAGATGAGCATAGAAACAGCTTAGGGGCTTACAGAACACTCAGCCTGGTTGCAGGTGGCATAACAACACCTAGGTTTTGACCACTGTTTCATACTTCAAAGCCAGCAGTGAACTAATTCACAACTACTTGTTAATATAGTAACAGTATCTTTAATTTTCATACTAGTCAGTGAGGTAGATATTACCCCCATTCACTGAGGAAGAAACTGAGGCTCAGAGAGGAAGAATGAAATGTACAAGATCACAGGGTCAGTTGGTGGTAAAACAGGGCAGGTATGCAGTTCTACCTGCAAATGGACTGTGCAGTTGTAATGTATGGACTTGGACTATATCATTAATCATCTTTAACAGTCCAGACTGATTTACCCCAAACCCCACAAGTTACTGGCCAAAGCCACTCATCTGTTGCTTCTAAGCACAGAAATCCTTTGGCTTCCCAAACCTAGAGAGGTAGCAGAGGAGGTACAGAGAGCATTGGCTCAGCGGTGTGCCCCTGGGCAAGCAACTGCATACCCTGAGCCTGACTTTCCTCTCCATGAAATGGAAGGTAAGGTTACCTGCTCTACTTCCTCATCTATTTGGAAGGGCAAAACTGATGCAGATACCAAATGCTAAAGTACAAAGTCTTGTTGGTTACTAGTATAACCTTAAAAGTGGCACCCCTCCAAACCAGAGGTGCAAAACCTGTCTCTGACACTGAGTTTCCTTAATTATTCAATGTTAAGAAGTATGTTGTTGTCGTTTAAAGAAAGATGTACCAATTGTATTGCCTTCATGTTGTATTGAAAAGCATTTCTTCATTATTTGGACTAATTTCCAAACAAATTAAAAACTGTTGTAGCAGTCAAGCTCTGACTGCTCCATCTATTAGATTCAGATGATGGCAAATTCCTTAAAACAGATATAAACAATTCTGGTAACACAATCTGATTTTATAATTAATTTTCTGCCTGAGAAGGCAAAAGTCGCTTTCCCACTTTCTTTGCCCTCAAGTTCCTTGCTGTTCTCCCATTTCTGAGTAAAGAAAAGTAGATTCTGTTAGCTGGGATTCTGTTGCATGTAAAAAGACAAATCTTTTCTCACATATCTTTTGATCACAGAGATGGCCATGGTAAGAGAAGTTGAGAAGTTCATCTATCATCAGATCCTACTGGTATCTGTTCCTCTCCTAGTGCAGCCACTGTACATCCTCCTCAGGGTATCACCACATAGCGAACCAGCCCTGATCAGCAATCTGTACAGACCCCACCTGGGCTAGCTGTGGGGCAGTCATGCCCTGGGATGGTCAAGGTCTAATAGAGATGTGAGACTAAAAGATGTGAAACAAATATAAACACAAATGATTTTTTAAATAGCAAGAGTATTATCTTACTGGTGATCAAACTCAGGACTTTGCACTTGCCAGGCAGCCACGGTACCACTGAGCCACATCCCTGGCCCAAGAGTACTGTCTTGACTGAGCCCCTTGAAGCAAATGGACATATTAGAGGTGTCTAGGTCTATTCTATGACCAGTTAGGCTTCAGTCTAGGCCCAGGTTTGTGGTTTAATCTATAGCTAGGGTCAACTTCAGCCTGGGACCAAGTTCAGGGCCCAGGCTACAACCGAGATCAAGGTTCAGACCCCTCCCAGAGTTAGAATTCCTGCTAAGGGCAGGATCACTTACGTTATGGCCAAGATTGGGGATCAGTTGAGATCTAAGATCTAGGGCTAGTCCCTGGCCAGGGCCAGGCTAAATCGTGGTCAGGATTATGTCTCAGTTTGTGATGTGGCAGAGCAATTCATGAATGATTTAGACCTAGTCTCTGCTCAATGATCCCATAGTCAAGTCATAGAAATAGTAAAATGAAATTACCCTACCCTACCAATTATTAAGAGTCTCTTCCTTATTTCCCACTGAGAAACCACCAATAAGTTGTTTAATTATTCTGAACCCCAATTTCTTCATTTGGAAAATAGGGCTAATGATAATACCCAAGATGAGACTATGAGTGCAAATCCCTGTCGAAATACTAGTTTTCATTCTCTATTTAGTTATTTAGTTATTCATAGAAGAAATTTGAGTCCTACTCTGTTACAAGCCACATGCTGAGAATTTGACCTACAAATAGGAATTTAGATGGCTATTCTACAAGTGAAGAGGAGGCAAATTTAGGAGAGGAGATAAGGAGAGAAAGAGAGAAGAAGTTTTGCTTGTAATGAGGCAAGATGCTGTAATCAAGGTCTGGGAACTCAGAGACAGCTCAAGTGTTGTCTAATAAAGGAGGTTTCCTAAGAAGATATAATTTGTATAATTGTACCTCGAGGATAAATGACGTTTTGCCAGATGAAGGCCCCAGACAGAGAGAACATCTATAAAGACACAGGCAGGAAAAAGCAGTGTTCAGACCACCAGGACTGGTTGGGGTGGCATAGTGGTAGGACATGAGAGGGAATGGGGAAGTCTATGGAGGCCAAATTATGTAGCAGGGTTTGAATGATTTTCTACAAGTAGTGGGGATCCTCTTTGGCATGAGAGTTGCAATGACATTGAGATGGCAGTAATAAGTGAGCAAAACCTGTTTGATATCCAGGAAAAAGAGCATTGCCACCACCACCAAGCTTCAGCCATCTCTCCTCTGGATAGCAACCCATTATGGAAATACCTGCTCAGCATGCTTCTTGAAATGTTGCTCCTACATCATGACAATCATTATACAACATTTCCTGGTGAGCGTTGGTTATTTTTACTGTGTTTCTATTGGCAGGGTCTATGATGAAATACTTTCTGATTAGTCCTAAATATCCCCCTGAACATCTTTGCTAGTCCTCTATTTCTGTGTAACAAATCATCCAAAATTCAGTGGCTTAACACGTAGTTAGGTAATCTGAGCTGTCCTCAGATGGGTGATCCTCCTGCTGGTCTTGGCTAGACTCTTCATTTGTCTTCATACATCTGTGGATCAGTTAGGAAACTCTGCTTCTGGAGGTTAGCTGACTGTCAACCAGGGGTCAGAGGGATCAACTGAGACACGAGTCTTTTATCATATGCCAGGCTACCTGGGCTCAGTCATGTGGCAGTAGTTTCAGTAACAATATAAATAAATAGCAAATAAAAGATAAGAAGAGAATCAAGAGGTGGAAGGAGTGGGCAGGAAGGGAGAGGGGATGAAAAAAGAATTAAGATGTGTTATGTACAAGTACCAACTCCCCACAAGGAATGTAAATAATATGTACTTAAAACATGTACTAATAAAAGAGAAAATGATCCAACTCTTTAATAATTTTGAATTCTAATCACAAAGATTAGTGTACTGTCCTTCTGAAATCCTTATATTTTCACAGGTTAAAAAAACACATTTTCCCCTTTAAAAATAAGCTATATTTATCCTCTACAAAAAGTACAGCAAGAGAGGAATCTCTAAGGACTCTTGAATTAGATTTAGAAATGTCATATGCTTATTGGCCAAACCAAGTCATAAAGCCAACCTGAAATACACTCTGCCACTTGAAGGGAGAATTTGCAAAGCATTGTGGCCATTTTCCCACCTACTCTAAGATTTATGCAGTGCTTTCCATCAATCTTGGCATATGCAAGGAAGAAAGAAGAACATTCTAAAGAAAGTTTTGCTTATTGTTATTAATTAAATTAATGTAATCATAACAGACACTGGGAATATGGGACCATGCTTCCCGAGACCATGGCAGGCCAATAAATAAAACTCTTTGTTTTATTTATTATTATATATTATTGGTATTATTTACTGATCACCTCCTCCTACTTGCAAGAAATCAGTCAAATAATAGTGAAAAAAGTACACACAGCACTTCTTTCCACAGAGCTTAACCATCTAGTACAAAAAAAAAATCTTAAACAGATAATTTCAATAATTTGATTAGTATTATTTCTAAATTTTTATAGTTTTATTATTTGCATGCTTTATGATTTTTGTTTTTGGGATTCTTACTTTTAAAGACTTTCCTAGCCCCAAGATTAAATAAACAAACAATTTGTCTAGAAGGGTTTTTGAAAGGAAGCAGTTATGCCCCTGGCTGGAGTCTCTCTTAACTTGTAACCCTCAGTGAGAAAACCTGGGCACAGCCAGAAGGTCAAGACCCAAAGAAGGGAAATCTCAGTTCGTCTCTAGAGCCAGAGTGCTGTGCTCTCTTCATGTCCTGTACCCTCTTTGGGGAGACACCATCCTACATGGACACCCCAACTCAACACAATTTTGTGCTGCCAAATCTCCTGCAGGCTCCCATTATAGGAGCTTTGATGCACATTTTAATGAGAAAGTTGGCCTCTCAGCAGCATTTGGCTGAATTTCATCCCAGTGTGCATATGTCACAGGCATATATACAAAGTTATAGATAAATACATAGTTTTATGTCTTTTCTCTTTTTTTCCCATTTGTTATAAGGAGCATTAAACAAATCCACCCTGAATTCAGAATGGATAAACAAATCTTAAAGCATCCTAAAGGAGAAGCTGTTTGTCCAAGTCCCTCCTTGGAAGATCTCTGCAGGTAACTGGATCAGCTCAGGACTGGCATAGGGCAGGTGCACACTTTCTTACTCCTTCCACTGTTCTCAAAAGTGGCCTAGTATTTCCTTGAATCACAGTGGTGATATAGGAGACCTGGATTTGAGCGTTGTCAGCCTGCAGTGGTCTGGGAAAAATGCAGCCCTCGTGAGATCAGGAGAAAGAAACAGTCAGTGGTCCAGCTCTCTTGTGTTCTTGGTGTTGGAACTTGAAGTGAAAACCTTAGTTAAAAATAAAGCACATTTGGGACTTCTGATTGATTTGCTGGTCCGCACTCTGTGCAAGAACATGTCTGGAAATGTCCAGGGGAGTAAGAGGGAAGGAGAAACTTTGCTATTGTGGGATTCAGCTGATCTTGGGCTCCTCAGCACCATCTAGTACCAAGCTGCTCCCACTAATATTTCCACACCCAGCATAGAGTGCTGTCAGAAGGAAGTTCCCTTCACTCATTTACTTGTGTAGTAAGTATTTTCTCCCATGTGCATTGCTCTTCTAGATGCGAGGGCTGCAGTGATGACCAAACCAGATCTGAATTCATGCCTGCAGAAAGCTTACATTCTAGTGAAGGAGTAGACAGTAAACAACATGCATAAGAAGAAAATGCAGGAGGAGATGAGCAATGTCTTGAGGAGTAATTTTAAACTGGGTGGTCAAAAAGGGACTTATGAAGAAAGTACATTTGAGCAAACAGGGCATCAACACAAAAATAAATAGCAGAAATGAAGGAGGCAGACCACCCTGAAAGAGGTGTGCCATGCAGAAGTCAGGATAGGAACACCTAAACCCATCAAGGATGAACCCTTAACATGGAGGTGATGGCATTTCAGGGATGAGTAGGAGTGTGCCCACCTGACATAGGCATGAGGGCATCCTAGCAGAGAAAAAATGTGTATAAAAATATTATGGATGCAAGAAACATTTCAATATAAACCATGAAACCCAGACTCACAGGGTCTCAGTGACCCACTCAGGATCACTGCTGTTTGGTAATAAGACAACCAATGTCAAGAGTTGTGAAAACCATCAACACACACTAAATGTATGAGGAGTAGTAAGTAGCATCACTGCTAAGTGTGTGAGACACTGTTAAAGTTTTTCTTCATGCTGACCCCATAATCTTCATAACAACCTTGAAAAGTACTGTTTCTGACCCCTCTTTACTAAAGGGGTTAAGAATTCACCCAAGGTTACAGCTTTTAAGTGCTTTTAAGGTTTGATGCCATCAGGCTGATTTCTGGAGTCACGTACTTGGCCTTTGCAGCCAACTGTGGGCCCAAGACCACATCCTCCTCCACCAGGCTGTTTCAGTGGCTTCTAAGGTTCATTTGGTTCAGCCCTTTGAGGCCCAGAGGAGGTAAGGGCCCAGCCAAGTTCACGTGCATAATAGTAGTCACCACAATGGTATCCCAGGGCTTGTGGCCATCTATGGCCATAGATGTGGCCAGAGTAGATTTTCATTTCTTTGCAGATGAAGCTCCTAGGGCTCACTCATTGCAGTGATTCAAATATTTTTTCATTATTGCCTGCTTTAAGTTTCTTTTAAATGGTTTTTCTCCTAATTTTCCCTCCCTATGAAATTTTAATACCATAAATATGTATCTGTTTATGTACTACATGCATATCCACATTTTCTTTACTAAAGAGAGAGTAAGCTTTTTTCACATACACCCACAAATCAGTTTTTACCCTTTGCGAGGCAATACTGCCCCTGTGAGAATGCATGATCCACGTAACCCTTTCATGTTCTAGTTGAAGAGACTGACATCAGAGAGGCAAAGGGAAAACCTCAAGGTCACTTAGCTAAGACCTATGGGATCTAGAGCAGATTCCAGGATTCCTAGCTCTCCCTTGCTGCTCACATAGCCACAGAGGTCTTCCCTACCCATCCGCCTACTCCCTCACTCTCTGCCTTCCCCTCCACATGTCAGGGATCCACCCAAACTCAGGTTGCCAACTTTCTTAAGAGTGTAATCACCTGAAACTAAGAACTCAGGTACCCCCCTGGACTCCCTGAGTTAACTGCCATGGACCAGTCTGTCGGGTGATGCTAGAGGTCACCTGGGGTTTCCTTTACAGAGGACCACAGGAGGGAACAATATTGCTCATCTCAGGTCTTCACCATGGGCCAGCAGAGATCACACTGGAGGCTTCCTCAGAGCTTCAGCCCCATCACCTTTTCCAAATGCAAGACAAGCATAAAACTACTGCATCATTGGAAAAAAAATCAACTAGGAAATAATTAAACAGCAAGGCAGCCACCCATAATGATATTCTGCAGCACACTTTGGGGACAGTTTGCTGCAAAAGCACCCGAGCACTCCGGTTGTTTAATTAACATTGAAACGGCAGTTCCACAAGAACTAAAAACCCTGTTAATTTATGTGTCTCTTAATGATGCTCATTTAAATACTGTCAACTTTCCCTCGGTTTAATATTCATGATTTTGAGTCATTAAAACACCATGATCAGCTTAGGGTCGAGGGAAGAGACTTTCTTATACACCCAGAAACACAAACTGTCTGAAGACAACAATTTCCAAACCCCAACTCGTCCACCTTTCCACCCTCTGCCCCAAAAGCCCAGCGCCTGAGAGGAGCTATAAACCAGATGAGGTGCTTTGGGGCTGTGGATAGTGCAGGAGGTAGAGTGCAGTTTTATCGTCTACTCCCCACTCACCTTCAGCACCAAGCTGGGGCTGCTCTTGCTGCCAGCAGCGATGGGCTGGGGAGCCAGCTGGCAAGTGCAGACACTAGATATGTACCAAGACACTGAGCCCTAACGCCCGAGGGGCTCAAAGTATATTAATTATGACTAAAAGTCAGGTTTGTCTGAAATATGTTTCTGGGAGGAAGAGACACCGAGGACTGGTCGGGATAAAGTGCTAATGAGGCGAGTAGGTCTAGAGCTCAGAAGGGGCTGGAAACGGCCCTATAGAGAACATGCAGGAAGTGAAGGCAAGGCCCCTTACACTAGCCACACACACATATGCAAGCTAGGGTGAGCCCATACAGATAGTCACAGATTCAACACATAAAAGCCTCACAGAGACATGTGTACACCCTGAGGAAAAGCACACAGAAATCAGTCAAGACAAGGTTACTGAATTCTGACTGCTGTCCGCATACTATGGACATTGCTGGGCTCTGAAGATTCCAAACTGATCAAGAAAGGGGAGGCAGATAAGTGAGCATGCAATGACCAAGAGACAGAGTTAAAAATGGGGGTGGATGTCAGTGGGAGGGTGTAGGGAACAGAGAGGAAGGGGCAGCTGGGTGGGAAATTGGACTTCATGAGAACCAGGCTGAGGTGGGTTAGGTGCTTTCTAAACATCAGCTTATAGCCCCTCCTCAAGCTCTCTCTCTCTCTGCCAGGCTACTTTATAACACAGATCTTGTTTGCATTGAGCTGGTGTTCAAATACCATGGTAAGTCAGATCTACCAGCATCTACTTACTTCTATATTCTTTCCTCAAAGTAGACAGGTGTGGTAAGCATCATGAGAGTCAACTGCAGCAGAAGACAAAACACTGACTTTTGCTCTACGCAGAGTCAGGTGTTGCTAACTATCCATATGACCCTGGAAAAGGACTTAATAAATAAATGTCTAAATACCTCAGCTGCAAAACTGAGATAATAGCATCTAATGTCATTTTTATTGACAATATCTTTTAATAGATGTATCATCCCACTAGAATGTAAGCTATCTGAGACTAAGAACAATACCCAATTTGTCTCCATATTTTCAGGGCATGGTACATAGTAGGGATGACAGACAAATGATGAATTGAACTGACGACCTTACAGGAGTATTTGAACAAATAAATGAAACAAGTTATGAAAAGAGTGCTTAGTAGGCAAATTACTTGTGAGCATCAGGGAATCAAGAAAGGCTTCAAGACAGAATTTAAGGACTGAGGATGTAGCTCAGCAGAAGAGTGCTTACCTAGTATGTGCAAGGCTCTGAGGATCCCAGCCCTGCAGGAGGAGAATGGGGAGAGAAAGGACAAGGAGAGGGAGAGAAAGAGATGGGAGGGGGAGAAAGGAAGGGAAAAGGGAGAAAAAGAAGGAGGTGGAGAGGGAGCGGAGTTTAAATTTAAAGTGGATCTGAAAGGGGTGGTGTGGTATGGGTGCAAGGGAAAGTATTTTAAATTGAAAGAACAAAGTGCAGGAAGGGCCAGGCCAGGAAACCTCAGTTCTGCCTGTCTCCTTCTTCCCACCCCTAGCTCCACCTATATACCAGGAGGTGTTCCCCAGTCGTACCATATAATCTCTCCCAACCTGTTTCTGTCTCTTCTCCCTCAGTCACTCAGCTAACTCTTATCAGACCTCAAAGACTGGCTCAGAAGTCACCTATTCCAGGAAACCACCCTATTCCTGCCCTCTCCAGGTGCCTTCCCTGAGCACCTGAGACCTCTCTGTCCCTGCCTTATCACACCATCACTGTGTATGTAGTAATTCCCCACTTGGAGGGCAGGGTCTGGTTCTGAGTGATTACTGCATGCCTAGTGCCCAATACAAAGCCTGACACAGAAAAGAAAAAGAAAATCTGATGCCTGATAGATGGTGGATGATGTCATGGCTAATTTTATGGAACAACTGGACTGGGCCATGGGGTGTTTGGCTTAAATGTTATTTCTGGGTGTGTTAGTGAGGCTGCTTCTATATGAGATTGGCATTTGAATCAGCACAGTAAGGTAGATCACCCTCTTTGGGGTAAGTAAGCATCATCTAATCCACTGAGGAAACAGAGCAAAAGGCAGAGGGGGGAAGGACTTGTCTCCTTTCTACCACCCACATAAGTTAGAACATTGGTCTTCTGCGTTTGGGCTAGAATTTACACCATGGTTCCTCTGGCCTTTGGTCTTGAACTGGAATTCCTCTACTTCCTTTCCTTTGTCTCCAGGTTGCAGAAGCAAACTGTGAGACTTCTCAGCCTCCATAACTGCATGAGCCAATTCCGTGTGTGTGTGTGTGTGTGTGTGTGTGTGTGTGTGTGTGTTCTATTTGGTTCTGTTTCTTTAGAGAACTCTGACTGACATAAATGTAGAAAACTCTGATGTAAATGAAAAGCACACCATCTGAGCAAAAGTAGCAATTACAGAATGAGGTCTACAGATCCACTATACACATACAATTGTCAGTAGTGGCCTCCTAGGTCAAGTCACCAATACTAGGGCCAAGCCAGCCCCTTCCTCTTCCTCCCTGCATCCACCATCCCATCATCATTTCCCAGGGAGTCCAACTGTCTGGTGAGATGCTGCTCCACCTTTCCATCTTCCTGCCTCTCCACCCCCATTTCCATTGCCCTCTCTCAGGCCTCACCCACTCACCAGCATTTCCATTACTCCTTGCACTGGACAGCTACTCCCAACCCCCTGAAATCCAGTTTCTGTGCATAGCTGAAGAAATTGAGCTAACAACCAAAATTCTTCCTCAGAAGAAACCTGACTTCTCAATCTGACCTACTACAAGCATACCAGCCCCTGCACCTATCCAGCTTCATCTCATCTCCTGGCCTTTCATCTGCTGTAACTTCTTTTCACCTTTTAAGTCTTAGGTTCAGTGTAACCTCCTCTAGGAAGCCTTCCCTGATGCCCCACAGGGCTGAGCTGTGACCTCTCCCAGATGCCCATGGTCTCTCCAAAGCATCTTGAGCATTTTTCAGACCAGAAGGAAGGTGTGGATGTGGACAGAAGTAACATAACAAGAGGGAGAGTCCCCTGTAGGGCCTGCTCCTGCCTGGCTTATTTCTCTTTTAGGAACAGCTCTAAAAAGATCCACCCCCAACCCCAGCAAGTCTGTGTGGGCTTTTCCAGGATGAGTGAGGCTGCCAGAGAGGCAGTGGCTTCTTCCTGACCTTCTGCCTCTGCACGTTCCCCTGACTCACTGATGGAAAACATCCACCCCTTCTGGGCCTCTTCCTTATTTCATCACTTTAATAAATTAAGAACAGATTGAAAAGCAGGAAACATTGTCTCCCGGGCCCAGCACCCACATTCCAACTCAATTACAAGATTTGTTTTTCAGTCTGGCCAGACGCAGAGGCAGCTGGGATGCAGCAGAGAGAGCAAGACAGAGAGTTTAGAGGACAAACCCAGAGATGGAGATTTGGCCTCAGCTCAGGCACGGCCAGTGGCCTCAGGCAAATCCATGGACCTCCCTGAGCTTCTTCATCCTCATCTAACCTCTCCTGATCTTGAAAATGGATGAAAGCAATGACACCTCTTGCCTGGGACAGCAAGAGCACATCAAGTAAGATAGCAGGTATAAAACTGCTTTGTAGACAACTAAGTCCTAGACGAGGTGAGAAATAAATTATTGCCAATTCCCTTGATTGAAGGTGCAATGACATCAGGTCCTTCCTCAATTCTAATAGCTTAGCTCTGGAACTTTGAACTTAAACTCCCGTATTCCTTGAGGTAATTTCTCCATTCTCCCATTGCCCATGGCTACTAAAACCATGAAGGACCCTATAGATATTTAGTCATATATTAAACCATTGCTGCTGCTCCTGCTGCTGTTGTCCTCCACTGATAACCAGAGTGCTGTATCAGAAAAACTCAGGTCTGGAAGAGAGCTGTGTGAAACTCAGTTTGTTGCTGGCTGCACCATTTGATTTCTTGCCAATCAAGTCACTTCTATAGCTGGCAGTTTCAGTTTGTCCGTGTATAAAATGAGGGCAAAGGGAGAATGAGTTAATAATCCTTGATTTGATAGGGTGGTGATTAAGATCAAATTAGACCTTTTACAAGCTATAAAACTCTATACAAATGTAAACTGTTGTTAAAAGGATATTAATAATTCCATTTTTATAATAGTGACTAAACAGTGATGAAGCAGAATATTCCAGCTACATGATAGTGTCTCCTCTTCCTTGGGGAAGAGAATTGCATGGACTCCTTTGAGCAAGCCTTTTGAGTTCTATACCACCTATGAAATTGGAAGTCCTTCCTTCTGTAACCCAATTATCTCATGCTGTAGGTTAAACCATTCTTTATTTTATGCTCTTAGTTGGAAAGGAGAAAAAGGTCACCATGTTCTTTAAGAAAACTTTCACCAATTTAAAACCATTCACAAGACACCCTTCTTCCTTCTGACATGCCATCTGAAGAGTGTACATTGGGAGAATGTGATGAATTCTGTTTTGGAAAGGTAGGTTAGAGGTGCAGGTAGGACTTTCAACTGAGTTGCACAATAGGCTAGCTGGAAATAAAGCCTGGAGGTTCAACAGAGTGTTCTGTGCTGAAAATAGTGGTGCAGGAGACCTCAGAACAAAAGTGGCAGCTGAATAGCTTCAGTCTCATTAAACTACTCTCCATTTCCTGGACAAGCCATCCACTTTTATGCCTCTCTGCTTTTGTTCCTGCTGTTCCTTCTGCTTAGAATGTCCTCTCCCTCAAATCTAGGATAAAATCCTGTGCATCATCCCCAGAAAGGCTCTGACCTTGCTAGGGATTTCACTCACATTTCAATAAACTGTGGCAAGGTAGTTTCTGTGTTCCAGGAATTGCCCAAGTTGCTTTGCTAGCTCTATCCTACTTGGCCCTCACAACACGATTATGAGATAAACATTATCCTCACTTGACAGATGAGAAACTAACCAATGTGTCCAAAACCACACAAATAATTAAAGGTAGAACTAGGATTGAAACTCAGCTCTTCAGATAACAGTCCCAGAGGTTTCATTGGTCCAAATGCTTCCAACCACAGCAATTGCCAGAGATGTAAGGTGCAGATAGGCCTGCTTCTGATTCTGAAAGTCAGACTCAGATAACAGTCTTGCCTGAATTTAGGACAGAGTCATCTGGCTTGGGATTGAATTGGCGAGATAAATCAGCTGGTCAGCAGCAAGAGCCCTTCTCAGCTTCAGATCTCAGAGGGTGGCCTCCCGGGAACTCTCCATGGTACTAATACAACTTCCATCTGCCATCCCTGACAACTTGAGTTCTCCCAGTATCCATTGGGTAGGTTAGTCAAGGAGGGCACTTTACCCATTTCCCAGATATTTCCCTCATCTCCAACCTTTAGTCTTGTTTTTCCTAAGCACAGTTCTCCCCTCTTTAATGTTCTTCAAGACTTGGCTTCCCCTGACTTTTCAGTATGGCTTCTTTGGCTTTCTCAGAAAGAATTCTTGGGTACCTTCTATGTGTCAGGCACTGTGGTGATGACTTTCATAGACAGTACCATATATTGCATAACCACACACTGTATAATTATCTGTTATATTTATTATTCACTGCTTCTCTTCCATCACTAAAAATTGTTAAGACATAGATTACTGCTTATCTATTGATTTATCCCCAGCAACTAGAAAAGTGTCTGGCATATAGAGAGTGGATAGTAAATGCTTTCTGAACAATTAAATGAATTATGAAATGATATATAAATGACAATATAATATAAAAATTATTATGACTGCATTTCACACTAAGAGACTGGGCAAAAGTCTTCTCATGAGTATTTCTAGCCTTCTCCAGATCCAAATTTACTGTGAACTCTGAGAGAACTGGAAGTGTTAGAGCTAGCCTGGACAGAAGTCTGAGCTGTGTATGAGGGTTTAGAAGAGTGATATTCTCACCACTGGTCAATCTCAGAAGAACAAAATGACAGTCTTCAGTATTGAGACTATGGAGACTCAGATTTTTAAAAAGAGAACTGAGATCCAGAAAAAGAAGAGGCCTTCCTTAAGAGAAACTTCTTAAGGAGTTTACTCAGTAAGTATGCACATAATGAGCTCCACTCTTGATCCTGTGAATTAATGCATCTTAGCATCAAAGCTTAATCTGGAACCACAGTTATGCCTCAGTACCTGAGCAAAAGCAGCTCAGTCTGAGAACAGCGTTCAGTTTATGGCTAGGATCAGGTTCAGTGAGTGGTTCCAAATCAACTGAAACCTTAAAGTTCAATAATATATAGAAAGTGTTTGTGCTGATATCCGATCTCAGTTAGTGAGACACTTAATTAGGCCTTCTTCCCCTCTGTTTAAGTGGAACTCTGTACAATGTTTAACTTTCCCTATTAATCTTCTTTCTTGGGCTCCATTTTCTTCTCCGAGGATCCCTTCTGAATGTGCCTGCATTGGCAAGGATCTTAAACAATAAAATGGGATTTTTTTTTTTACTCTGTCCTAAAGTTTATGAGTAGGAGAGTCAAGGATAGATTACAAGATTTAGGCCCTTGGCTTTTTATTGTTGTTCTCTACTCTGCCTACCAAACCCTGCTATATCCTTCCCTGAAAATCCCAAACTGCCAAGCTTAGGAAATATGAGCATACTTTTAAAAAGATTTTCATTTCTGCCAAAATTTCCACTTGTGACCAAAATGGTGAAATAAATAGGGTTTTCCTTCCCATCTAAAACAACTCCTCCACACAAAAATATAAGATGCAAATAAATAAAAAAAA
>NW_004624859.1:2742639-2784975 GCF_000247695.1 Heterocephalus glaber | reverse complement strand
AAAAGAAGCAATGGTTTTCAAGGTAGCAGACATAAGGCAACATAGGTCAATAATGTGTAAGGAACAATAAGCAAGTGAGGTGGCCCCTAGGATTGCCCCAGGCCTCAGCACAGGCCTGGGAATCTGATGGACTCCCTGAATTGGGAAATCAGAGCTGAGAGTCCATGGGGAGCAAAGCAACCAGATTTAACAGGACAGAATACTGGAGAGAAGCCACTGTGTAGAGGGAAGTCTAGAGATCTGTGAAGATTTTCCCACTTGAGTTCAGAGTGCCTATGTGTAACAAAACTATATAAGGCCAGTACCTAGAACTCCACCAGTACCTGGAACTCACATAGGATTAGAAACAGTGTCTGTTCCTAGCAGCCAACTTAAAGGAAAAAAATATAAAAGTTTAATTCACAGAGTGTTAGGTAGACTATTCATTCACAAGGATCTTGCCTCATTTATGGAAAATAATTAGCTCTAGATTCTGGAATAGAACCTGCTCTGGTCTTGCCTAACAAATCCTAAAATAAAGACTCAAAAGGATCAAATTGTTTCCAAGTAGCTGAAAACTGTATCCCAGAGCAAAGCTCAAAAAATGTTTAAAGAAATACAAAAATAGCCAAGGTAAAATTCACAATGTCTGGAATCCAAAGACCATTAGGCATGCAAAGAAGCAGGAATATATGACTGATATTGAGGAGAAGCATTAATAAAGACTGACCCAGGTACTGGAAGTAGGAAATAAGTGCATTAAACAGTTATTATGACTATATTCTCTACATTCAAAAAGTTAGTAAAGTCATAAAAGATATAAAAAGACCCAAATTGAACTTCTAGAGGTCAAAACTTCAGTATCTGAGGTGAAAATTTTACTGGATCAAATCAGAGACAAATTAGACATTGCAAAAAAAATTAGTGAAATTGAAAGCGTAGAATAGAAATTATTCAAAAGGAAACAGAAAAAAAGAAATTTTGAAATTAAAATATGAGTGAACTGTGGGAAAAAATATATATCTATATACATTATCTGAAGAAAACTATAAATTCACAGATCCAAGAAACTCAATAAACCTCAAACAAACACAGGAAAGTGTTAATAAAAGTACATCAGGCACATCAATTTTCTCAAAATTAGTAATGAAAGATCTTAAAAGCTGTCAGATGAAAAAAGACACATTATATATAGAGAAATGAAGATAAGATGAAAACAGAATCTGGTCAGAAATAGTGGAAGCCAGGAAACACTGGACCAGCATCTTTAAAGTCTAAAAAGAAAGTTCTGAGGGTTCTGAGGGATTTAGCTCAGTGGTTTCACTGCCTGCTGAGCAAGCGCAAGGACCTGAGTTCAATCACTGGTACCAAAAAAAAAAAAAAAAAGTTCTGTCCACTAGAATTCCAGATCCAGTGAAAATACCTCCCAAAGGTGAAGATAAAATAAACATTTTTGAAATACAAAAGCCAAAAGAATTCATCACCAGAGAACAGCACTATAAAAAATACTGAAGAAAGCCATTCACTCAAGAAGAAAGTGTAACCCAAAGGAAATACGAATCCTCACAATGGAATAAAAAATACTAGAAATGGTAGCTACATGGACAAATACATAAGAACTTAAAGTTATTATTTAAACCTCTTTTTTAAATAATTGGCAATTTAAACAAAAATAATAACAATGTATTGCAGAGCTTATATGTGTGGCAAAATTAGTATAAAAACCAGGAGGGAAGAAATGAAGGTATATTATTACAGGTTCTTATATATGTGAAATGTCACAGTATCATTTGGAGGGTAGGCTGTGATTTTGAAGATGTATAATATAAACTTTAAAGTAACCATAAAATAACACACTAAGAGTCAATAAATCAATAAAAGAGATAAAATGGAATCATTAAAAAATACTGTTGATCCAAAGGATGACAGACTGAAAGTTACCCACATCAAAAATGACTTTACACATAAATGTCTCAGTCTCCCTGGGCCCATTGAAATGAACATTGGAAGAGCACTCAACTCTCATGTGTGGATTCAATCCTCAAAGCCTTCTTCTGTGTTAGACAGGTCCTAGGTTATTGTCCTCTACCCTGGATTAGGAAACAAAGGCCTCCTGAGGCAACTTGCTCAGGTCAACAGCAAGCTAGCAAATGAATCGCTGATCTTAAGTCAAAGTTGCTTCAACCAAGCCCAGAAACAGACTCCTCCTCCCTTCAGAAACTCATTTATTCCCATCTACCCCCACTCTGTTCTCTCTCTCCTCTCTCTCTCTCTCTCTCTCTCCTCTCTCTCTCTCCAATTTGGCATGAATTAATGACGAGCCTGCCTGGCCAATTACCAGGGCTAAGTGCTCTCCCACCGGGAGCAGCTCCCACAAAGCACTAAGTGATGTTACACTAGCTGAAGGGACCCCGCCCAGTCAGGCCTAAAGCCCTCCTGGGTCCAGGCTTAGAGGAAGCAGCTTTCCAATTAGCTCTTGCCAGACAGACTGGCTTCTTTGCACAGCAAATTGGGTTACAGAGCTCTCCTCCAGCTGGCCTTGTCTGGTCCCACTTGACCCAGCAAACAAGATGCTAATCAACTGTGAAGCCAAGTCTGCAGGTTTCAAGCACCCAGGAAGGAAGGTATCCACAGACCCAGGTCCTGTCCCACTGATGTTCTCTCCTATAAGGCTGCAAATATACCCAACACCAGCAATACCATGGCTCTGGAGGCCTAGAATCCAAGCATCTGAGCCAAACATAGAAAACAATGCTTAAAGGGAAGGATCCAAGATCTATACTTTAACCCTGCCCATAGCTACCGCAGCACATGAGGCAGAGTTAGTGCTGCCTTCTCTGGTACCAGGCTGGACCACTTCTGATTTCCTTCTGCTCTAGCACTTCAAAGATAGCCCAGAAATGTCATTTGATTCTGGAAAGAAATGTTGAGGAGAGGTGAGCCCAAGATTTCATTCCATCCTGTGTCCCCTCTTCCTGGGCCAGCTGAGGAGCTAACCCAGAGCTGTCGCCTTCTTTCTACATCTCTAACAAGGAAGATCTGGCCTGCTCTGCCACTCCCCCTAGTGAGCATTGCCATGTTTTGTTTACTGGACTTTCTCCCCTAGAAAGGAGAAAAAGTTTACAAAGAATTTCAGAGACATTAGCTTACTTGATCCTCACAATAACACTGTTAGGTAAGCTAATCAAGGGCTGTAGGTTGTAGTTCCTATTTTATTTTATTTTGTACTGGGGATCAAACTCAGGACCTCGTGCTTGCCAGGCAGGCACTGTGCCACTGAGCTAAATCCTCGGCACTTATAGTTCACATTTTATAGGGCAGAAAACAAGTTTAGATCCAGGAGGAGGGAGCTCAGAACCAGTTTGCAACAGAGCTAATTCTGAAACCTAGTTCTCTGCCCAGCTCACAGCAGCACTGGAGGAAATGCTGAGTTCCCTTTGGGGACAGTGCGCTTGTCTTACCCTGCAAGGCTGAGGGTTTGGGTGTGTCTTCTGCCATGCTGTCGAGCTCACCCTTGCACCATATGCACACTTGGCCTAGGTCACGTCCTGGCTTTGACTAAGAGCGATAGTGAGGGTCCCAGCACAAGTCACCTACATATCCATCCAACCTTAAATGCACCCACCACATGTTTATCAGTACCTACCATGATCCAGGTATGAGAGATACTAGAGTGAGCCAGACTAAGTTCTGCATCAGAGAGTTACAAGCTTGTTAGAAGAATAAATAGATAATGATAACACCGTGTGACTAGTGCAATGACAGAGGTGCCACAGGGCCTACAAGATAAAGGTAACAAGGTGACACCTGAACCAAGCATAAGGACTGGTAGGAATTTCCTTGGCCACAACAGAAAGAGGGAGGGAGGGAGGGTGGATGGAGAACATTTCCTGGCAGAAAGAACCATAAAGAAAAGCCAAACACACATGCGCGCGCGCACACACACACACACACACACACGCACAGTGCTTTCAGGAATCTTCTCAGTCTGGCTGTCATCTGGAGCATGAGGGTGCAGAGAGGCTTGGCACGGGGCTTCGAGGTGGCAGGGCCAAACCATGAGGCTCCCTGTCCACCCAGCTGTCCAGGTCAAGGCTTTGTCATGGTACCTCTGTGAAGTGGTAGCTGCAATCCCACAGCTAGCTGGGTTTTTGACCAAATGTTCTTACACCAGTCAGGGAGCTGAGCAGAGACAGGGCCTCTGGGGAGTGAGCAGCTGGCAATGCTGAAAAGTGTCTGCCAGGAGAATTCAGCTGAGAACACTTCCATTCCCAGGAGGT
Organism: Heterocephalus glaber; assembly: GCF_000247695.1. The sequence continues at coordinate 2,780,716 of NW_004624859.1, read as the reverse complement.
CAAAGGGCCCTGTTGTTCCTCCCTTGTGGAATCGCTGAGATCACACTGTCATTCATAATTCACTCAGCAAACACTCACTGGGCTCTTGCCTGGGCTAGGCTCTGAGCTAAGCTTGAAGGGTGCAGAAATGAAAAGACACAGCCCATTCCCTTGAGGGACACAGAGCTCTGGGGGTCAGGGAGCAGACTGGGAAATCACTGCTGAGCCGTAGGAGGCAGGAGGGGGATCTGAGCTGGGCTTCGGGGGAGGAGTCAGTTTGCTGTGCAGAAAAGGGCATCCGGGAAGCAGGAACAGCATAGAGGCATGAGGCCCTAAAGGGATCTGGAGAGCAGGAAGAGACGGCTATGTGTCATTGTGCGTGGTGGGTGCTCAGACCACAAGAGATCGGTGTTGCCAGGCAGGGGGCTGGGTTGCTCTCTTGAGGTCAAGTTTGAGTTTTATAAAGATGGCTCTGGCAGAGAGAGTGACTGATGTGGAGGGGCAGAAAGATTCTATAGAGATGCCAAGGAGACAGAATTGGCTGGGCTGAGGGACGGGTTATGGAGGAGAAGCTCCTCTCTGTGCTATGTTTACAATTACCATGCTTTGCTCACTGCATAAAGCATATGTGGAGGATACAGTAAGGAGTGGTAAGTGAAAGTTCCTGTTTGGACCCTCACTCCCGCCCTCCCCCAGTAATCATGGAGTCAACACTAATAAGGAGTCTAGAGAAGACTGAATGGATGCGAAAATCGGCACCCTGGACCCATCAGGCAGCATCAGAACTGCAAGGCTCTATGCCTCAGACATGCCAGGGAGATGCTGTCCAGAAGGCCAGCTTAGTTGGCAGAGTTTCTTAGAGAGGCCTTGGAGGGGGGAGCACATGGCAGGGCCTCCTTGGGCTTGGGGTCCTGTTGGCCCCGGAGACTCCGGCCTTCATTCTCTTGGCTGGTGTGAGGTGATGGAGATGTGAGATGCCTCCATCTGACCCTGAGGCTCCCCCGCCTCTAAAATACAGGTTTAGACCTGGCTGTCCTGTCTTCCCTGTTCAAATCTCAACAAGTCAGAAAACAACACATGAAAGAAAACAGAATAAGGCTCAGGGGAGTAATTGACATCATTTAGTCACCTTCTACGCACAGGCACTGTGCTGGGTACATTATGTCTATTATTTCATCAAATATGGCAACCCTGAGAAAAAGAGATTTACCCATAGTATACTGGCTAGAAACTGAGACACAGAGTGAAGGTCTAACTGTCCTGGGTCATCCAATAATATCCTGGACCATGTCCATCGGTTTATCTATAATTGAAAGAGTGAATTATAGAAAATATAAAAAACTAAAGAAAAACACCTGCAATTTCATTGTTCTAATGCAGCAACTATTATTTTGCATATCTCCTGCATGTTGGAAATATACTTGGAATTTTATTATTCATATAATTTGAGTTTACTTTTTTTATATATCACAAACATTTGCCCAGGTTACTATGTTGCCCTCAGAAACATTATTTTCCATGGCTGTAGACTGTCAGTGTAAACAGATTTTACATAACCATTTCCATGATCAGGTACTTAAATTGTTTCCAATCATTTTATATAAATAATCTTTTATTTGGAATGATCATCTTTTGGCAGGGTTAGGGAAGGCTCCCAGAAACAAATATACGTAGGCATAGAATATGAATATTTTTAAGGCTTTTGATGCCTACTAAGCAATTCTGGATGCCCCTTCTCCCCATCTCCTCCCCTGGGAGATGGAGAAACTGGGGCTCCTGTGCCAGCTGGAGATAATGATTCTGAGACCCTATAAGAGGCAATGAAGCACAGAAGCCGTACGACTTCGGGCACTTTACTTAACCTCTCTGTGCTGTTTCCTCATATGAAAAACAAGAGTGAGGAAAGTAACGGCGACCTTTGGGGGTTATAGATAAATAAGTCTCGACGGAGTTATTTTATGCAGAAAGCATGCAGCAAGAGCCTTGGTTGTTCTAGTAGTGATGTCTGATGTGGAAGGCAGCACGATCAGAAAAAGCTCCAGCATTCCTGCCAGAAGGGGCTGCTGCAGGGGAGAGGTACCAGCCAGGTGCCTGGCAGGCACTTTGTGGAACTGCAGCCTCTGCAGGCCTGGGCCTGGGCCTCTCCTGGCCCCTCCCCATTCCGCCCTCTGGCTGCTGTGGCCTGATCTTATCGCTTTTTCATCAGGCTGCCTAACTGACCAGAAAATGCAAACACATCCCTAAATGCATACAACTGCCCCCCCCCCAGCACTCTCCCCTCTTCCGGGAAGCCAGGTCCCAGGGCCAGCCTGATGAGCAGCACTTAATTCTTTATTGAAAACCATTAACTGGAGTTCAGTTCTCTAAGCCCCAGTTTCAAATTACCCACAGGAAATGCCGACCAAGAGAGTGGCTTTCAAGGGCAGAGCCATCTCCTCTAACAGACTGGCTCCAGGACCTTGGCTGTGGGGACATTTTTACTTTGAGAGGCAATAACAACTAGACATCTGCAGCAGGGCAATCTCTTCATCTCCTGCTAGGCATAACAGAAGCAAAGCACTCTCCTCTTCCTCTCTCACAGGTCTGGCAGAAGTATTATCACCCACAATAGGTGACAATTCTATGGCCACAAGGTCACACCAGAAAGCTGGGATTGAAGTGGCTCTAGATCTCTTACCAGTGAGCCACTCCCCATGGCAACACCTTGGTGCGTCTGGCCCTTGGGAAGTGTGCCAGGGGAGATATGTAGAGAAGATAGGACCCTCGGTTCTGACTGGGAGGGAGACACCCTACTTCTATCCTGGGTCTGCCTCTATTGTCTGGCACATTCAGGTATTAATTATCATGCCTGGAAAGCTCAGACAAGGGGAAACTGGACCAAAGGGAGGAAAGTGAAAAAACAATGTCTTTCTTGAGATTTCTAACCAAACAAAAAGAAACTTTATTCATTCATTTTGAGTTCCTTAAGGTCACCTGTGTTCCAGGCATTGAGCAAAGTACTTTATAAATAGTTGTCACTGAGTCCTGCAAGTAGTCTTTTGGAGTAGTTATGACTATTACCACCATTGATTAATGGGAAAAGCAAGGCTTGGGGAATTTAAGTAATTCATTCATGATTATACACCAGTGCCAGTATTTGAACCCAGGTCAGCCAGATACTATGACTCCCTCTGCTCTTTTTCTATTGCTAGTAACTAGAATCAAATACACAGTGACTGAAGAAAAGGACAGAGAGAATTAAGCCCTGTGTAGCATTTCCAGGAAGTCTTCCCAGAGGTGGTGGCATTGGAGTTGAAGGATGGGTGTAGCACTGCCACATGGAAAAGGTAACGAAGAGTGTTCCACACAGGGGCAATAATATAGGCAGGGGCTGGGAGTGTATCACAGGATGAAGCAAGTCAGGAATTGCTGCAACATCTGAATCAAGCAGAGTCCAAGACATTGTCCTCTCAGAGTGTACAGCCAAGAGAAAGATGGAAATATGTCAAATGGCTTGGTATTTGAGGGGAACTGGGTAAGGATTTTCATCTAAGAATCAAGCATATTGGGCTTGTGTGTTTCACCTCCTCCTCCCAGCAACTCCAAGAAGCAGCTGAGCAAGAAGGATCTTGGCTGGTGGATCCAGAAGTCTGTGCTGCTTATGATCTCTCTGAATCAGGGCTGCCCTTTCTTTACAAGGGGGTCACTAATTCCCATTTCTCAGCACTGTAATCTACTGTTCCTTCTAGTAGTTTGAAAATATTAGGTTGTGTTTTATTCTCATTTACTTCCTTTTACAAACATGGATGTTGAGGCTCAGAGAAGTGGATAACATACCTATGGACATACTCAGCATATGCTTGATCTGAAAATTTATCTCAAATCTAATGGATTTCTCTGTCTCTCTGGCACATCCACACACCAATCCTAGTTTACCCCTCTGGAGACCAATACAATAAGCTTGCTCCTCCATCCACCATGCCTCTTTGGATGCATGAGACTAACATCTGTGTCCCTAAATCCCCTCTTTGCAGACAAGCACTCCCAGATTTTCACCCAATCGAATTTCTCAACCTTCAGTGGAGCTTAGCTGTCCTTGAAGAAGGAACAGGAAAAAACAAAGAATAGAAGGAACTCCCTGATCCCCTGACCAGACCTAAACCAATCCCAGCATCAGAACCAGCAGCCAGGCACTGAGAGCATCCACACAGCTACCTCCCCATGGAAAACAGTAATCACAGCCTGATTGCTTTCTCGGTCCCTGAACTGCCATTGCCACACTGGACACCAGCTCTGAAAGCCAAGAGACCTGTCTCTGCCCAAACCTTGTCTCCTCCCTGCCCTAAATGGCTCCTTTTTTAAGGTAGATCCATTTTCTTGACCACCTTGCTGAATGCAATGTGCACTCCTTCCAGAAAATGCTGACCTCTGCTCCAACCCGCCTTGTCGGCAGTTTCCCAGACATAGCTCCACTGTGTATTTATTTATTTATTTATTTTTGTGTTAGCAAAGAGGAGAAAAATCACATCAGCTTAAAATGAATACTAATGAAATGCCTTCGTTAGCTTCCTTTGTGATAAGAATGAAAAATTGGATCTCTGCAGAAACGCTAGCCATATATTTCTTCCCCCTAACCGTTTTTTCTTTCTTTCTTTTGCCCTTTCCTCTGATAGGAAGATTAGGGACAGCAAGAAGGAGAGTAAAGTCGTTTCATAAAAAATATCTGCATTTTTAAGGGCGCTTTTGTTGCAGAGGGACGTGGCCGTGCAATTTCTCCAAACCCACTTTTCTCAGCCTGTAAAGCAAATGTACCTATTTGTCCTCTGCTGCAACAATGCCAGCTGCATTCAATCAACTGAGAAGCTGCGAGCCATAAACCTTCTTCCCCAGCTAAGGGGGGCTGGATGGGGGAGGGAGCAAGCAAGAAAGGAGGCATGCCATAAAAATTCATCAGAGTAATGCAGGGATGAGACGCGCTCCGATCGCCGGCAAGCAATCAACCAATCACTCATCCTGTGGCATTTACAGCACGTCTCATTCCCCTGTTCCTTAAGGACAATTGATTTTTCCTGATTCCATTAGCATAACGGCGTGGAAAATGTCTGCAGTGCAATATTTCTGGAAAGTTCCAACAAGTAGGCTAGGCACTGGAGTGTGACCATCCCCGTAAAGCTTCCTCAGGCTCTGCGGCAGACACTGCCACAGCAGCCACAAAAAGCCCAGAGAGAATGGCGCAGTCCAAAACTTGGGGGCCAAGTGCACCCTAGGGGTGTCAAAGCAGGTAATTGGCACCAATATGAAACCTCTTATCTTCTTATCCCTGAATACAGAAGCACTCTTTTCTGCAGGATAGGGTACGATGTGTTAGCAAAAAGCAAAAAAAAAAAAAAAAAAAGCCCACCCAACCCAGAAGGGACCATGTAACTGGTACTTAGTCCATTTGCAGGCTTCCGAAGCTCCTGGGCTTAAGAGCTGAGAAAAGAATGCTTAATGTGATTGCTCCTCATGAGGAACACGGAAGTGAAGTGGGAGTCGCCCAAAGCCATTATCCTTCTATAGCAGCTGGGTTTCACTGAAAAGAAAAAATGAGTATGGATTGAAGGGGAGGCATCTGGAGCCACATAGGCTTGGGTTCAAATCTTGGCTCTTTTTAAAATTTGTGTATGTGGACATGGCCCCAATTATTAACCTCTCTGATCCTCAGTTTCTCTTTGTAAAAACTGGGGGCTACTTACTTCCCAGGTTGCTGGGAGAATTAAGTAAGAATACATGAAAAGCACCTAGCATAGTGCTAATGATGCATAGTAACTATTCAACGAATCAAATTATCCTTCCCCCTTTCTCTGCATTTCATTTTCCTCCTGTCCACCAACAACGCAATTCCCTCACAATGTCAGCTTCAGCTGGTCAAGATAGTGAAATTTCTCTGTGCCAAAAGGAAACATGCAAAGCCAGAACATTTCCATCTGCTCTTGCAAGCCAGATTAAAGCCATGCTATGTGTTTTAGAATGTGCTTGAGGAGATTCCTTCATTTTAGTCTCCTGAGTCATCCCATCTCTTTTGTCACCTCCACACTTTCTCACATTGCACCAGAGGGATCTTTGTAAAACACACATCTGACCTTGTCATATCCCTGATTAAAACCCCAGTGGCTCCTCACTGCCATCTCTCTCTTCAAGATTCACTCCCAGCCCTCTTCCAGGACACATCCTGGGCTTCTTCTGGGAAACCTTCTTTGACCCTCATGCTCCTTTATAATTCCACCATCCATGTCCACATCCCACTGTGTCCATGTTTTTTCCTCCATCTTGGACTCCAGGGGAGCTTTCCAGTCCTGTTTCCCCAGGAACCCTCACAGTACCTGATTCTTACTATAGGTTCAGCTGATATTTACTGAGAAAACCAACTTTTAAAAGCACTGCTAATCTCATGGGCTAAGGCTCTAGGCTTACCTCCGTGTTTACTGACAGCTGTGCAGGCTCTGCCCATGGTCCTGAATCTTAAAGACCTGAAGAGGAAAGAAAAAGTAATAAAGATATCTTGAGTGTGCAGAAAACAATTCCCATCCATTCAGAAGGCAGTAAACAGTCACCCTTTGGGGAGCAGAGGAGGAAAGAAGTTCTGGGGGCTTCAGCTCTCATCCTGGCACTGCTATGAAGACTCTATTCAAAACACAACATCTTTCTAAAATCTCCTTTTCCTCCCCTGTCAAATGGGAACAAAACCTGACCCTCTTCTGTCACAAGATTGCTCTAAGGATTACAAATGATGATTTCTGTGGATCTCTTTATACCCTTCGCTTAAAGAACTTTCCATAAAAGATCTCCAAGCTTCCTTCTAGCCTTTTCAGTCCTCACTAATCAAGAAATATACACAGTGGTCATCTCTTCTTCACATCCAACTTCCTCCTCAGTCCACTCACACATGGCTTCTGGACTCATCACTCTGACAAAACAACTCTCAATAACGATCTCATACTGCTAAACCATTTTTCAATCCTCATTATACTGGCTCTCCAAGGACTATGTTTCTTACTCTCAAGCACTTAACTCAGGATGTAATTATACATTACTTTATATAACTGTTTTATTAAATGTACTCTCCTACTAGACTGTGAACTCCATGAGGCTAGGAATGGCATCTGGTTTTGTTCACCATTGCACCTCCAGGTTCAATACTCACAGGAAAGAGTCTCCCCCATGACTTGGCAAGAAGGCAGGCAATATGCCCAGAGCAGCCCTGGCTGTGCCCAGCACTGATTGCAACACCACTAAAATACCTGAAACCGCTATGGAAGTCTCAGAGTTAATCCCCATTGATGCCAGATCTTCTCTTTGATGAGTCTTGGAACTCTAGGGAAGCCTCTACCCTTTTAAAAACCATGAAGAGTATAATGAAGACTAGTGTAGTGCCCAGGAGAGTGAACACAAAGTCATTAAGAGGTGGGAATTGTGGGATAAGATCTAGGAGTCCACTGAGCCCACTGGCCTTCTTGTGTAGAAAACAAAAACTAAGCTAGAAAATAAATGTGATCTAATACCTAGAAATTAAACCCAGAGAATACATGTGATCTAAAGTGAGTTAATGTAGTCCACAGTCCAGAAAAACAGTAGACACAAAGCATGATTTCTCAGGTCCTCTGGGCTCTCTGCTTTGGGCCACCATTATTCCTACCCTCTACCATAGCGTACGTCTCTTTGGTTGTCATTGTCTGTTCCCATGTCTGCCTCTTCCGAGAAGGAAGGGATGATATCTGGTTAATCTTTGTTTTCCCAGGGCCTGCTCTAGACCAAGTCATGCTACATAGCAGGATTTAGCCAACATTTTTTAACTAGAAACTGGATGATGAAGAGATTGGGAAAGTGGATTTCAAGGGGTTAAGAAGGCTGACTGGGAACCAGCCCAGAATCCCACACAGCATCGGAAACCTATCCAGCCCCAATTCCCAGCAATGAGGAATTGTCAGTCTCAGATCTGGACATTCCCAAGACCTGGCATGCAACTCCACAGTGAAGTCCTCAAAATACATCTGCTACTTAATTCCTGATGAATTTTCACCCTGTTCATCCAAGAAGGTCAGAACCATCTCATACTTTGCAAGTGAGAGAACTTCAGAGTTTATGATTCAGCCTCAGAGGCAGCACAAAACAGAGTATTATCTGCATTTGAAATCTAAGGAAACTGAGGTCCTTTCATCCATTTAATAAGGATGCAGAGATAGGTAGCATTACTCAAGACTGCAGAGAACCAACAGGAAACAGAGGGAGAGATGGAGGTAGAAATGATAGGTAGGGTTAGTGTTAGTGTTGTGGGGGAGATGGCTCGCATAATTACGGACGCCAAGAAGTCCCATGTAACACTGTCTGGACACTGCAGAACCAGGAAATCCAGTGGTGTAATTCAGAGTCAGGCCTGAGAACCAGAATTCTGAGGTCTACCAGCACAAGATGGATGTCCCTCTTAGAAAGAGCAAGCTGATTTGCCTTTCCTCCTCCTTTCTATCTGTACCCTCAACAGATAGGATGATGTTTGCTCACACTGGGGAGGGCAGATCATTTTTTACTCAGTCTATTGATTCAAATGCTAATCCTTCCAGGCACACTCAGAAATAATTTTGCCAATGTGAGTATCTACTTAATCTATTCAAGTTTACACATAAAATTAGCCATCACGTAAGGGCTTTGCACTCAGAACTCCTAAGTAAGAATTCTAGCTCCTCCACTTACAGTGGAGGATTTATGTGGATTCAAGTTTACAGTGTGGACTTATGTGAGTATAGATGATATTAGTCTGCCTTTAAAGAGCTTACAATCTAGTAATGGAAAAAGGACGTGTCTACAAGAACTTTAATGTCAGCCAGACTGATTTTAAATGCCCCAAAAGGTGGTAAGGGAAGGCTCACAACCAACTGGGAAAGAAGTTTAATAGAGACAAGGGTTTCTTGTGTGAGTCATGAATGATGCATAGGATTTTCATGGCAAGAAAGGTAGAGCATTCCTGGTGAAGGGAAGAGGAGAGCAAAGGGTATGTTCCTGGGATGGGAATTAAGGCTATTTGACTGGAAGGTTAGGGGATTTGGGGAATAAATGAGGCTATGAAAGTGATTGGGGCCAACGTAAAGAGAGAGTTGAATACCACTGAAATGCTCAGCAAGAATCTATAATTTGTCCAAGGACACAAAGACTCTGTAAGGGATCTAGGCTTGGACCCTTAAGACTCATTTCTCTTACCTCTTTGCCTTCATCTTCAACATGAGTAATGGCACAGCAGTTGGCAGTAGCAGGGCTGTCCTAAAATGCACTTTAACAACTAGAACTAGTGTGGCTACAGGGGAGGTGTTCAAAGACTCGATTGACAAATAAAAAAGTGAATTATTGGACAAAACCACAGAAATATGTTCAGTCCCATCTCTCTCCAAGGGGCATATTCTATGCCCATCAAAATCATGCTTAGAATAACTCACTTCTGTGAATGGGTATTAATCTTTCCTGGGCACATCATGTTAATATATTTAATATAAATTACACAGTCACATGAAAAAATTTTTTTCTTCAGAAATAATTATCTTCACTAAGACCTTACATGGGAAATGCAAAAGTAAAGTTCAGGCTAACTCACAAATTCTAAATTATCTCAAATTGTGAATGTTCGTGGAGAGACGCTGAGATTAGAACTAGATTGGTAGGGTAAAATATTCAGCAGCTTTAGAATGTTCTGGGAGAATATTTCCGCACACCCCCTCCCCAGACTCTCAGAAACTTGAGCTTGGGTTTAGCCAAGCCCAAGTCCAAAGATCCACTAAGACACTGCTTAGGACCTTCACTCCACCTTTCTGGGCCAACCTTATATTCTAAACATAAAATAAATCAGATAATGGATTTGGAGTCCATTGAGGATCTCTTAGTCTGAGGGGAAAAGACAACTAAAGCAGGTGAAATAACTTTGGGAGGTCTGATTTTTTTAAGTTCTTTATAGATTCTAGATAGCAGACCTTTGTCTGAGGGACAGCAGGTGAAGATCTTTTCCCACATTGTGGGTTGGCTCTTCACACTGCTGGTGGTTTCTCTTGCTGTGCAGAAGCTTTTTCATAAGAAGAGATCCCACTTGTTGATTGTTTGTGCTAGTTCACGGGCAACTGAGGTTTTGTTCATAAAATCTTTTCCTACTCCAATGTCTTCAAGAGTTCTGCCAGCTAGTTCTCTGTTCCAGCCAGTTCAGTGTTTCTGTTTTTATATTTAGATCTTTAATCCATTTCGATTTTAGATTACTGCATGGTGAAATGGGCATCTGAAATGAACAGACATTTCTCAGACAAAGAAGTAGACATGGCAAATAAACATATGAAAAAATGTTCAATATCACTGGTCATTCGAGAGATGCAAATGAAAACAATGATGAGATTCCACCTCACCCCAGAAAGAATGGCTGCTATCATGAAATCAACCAACAACAAATGCTGGCGGGGCTGTGGGGAAAGAGGAACCCTGCTCCACTGCTGGTGGGAGTGTAGATTGGTGCAACCACTGTGGAAATCAGTATGGAGATACCTCAAAGAACTAGGACTGCAAGTCCCATTTGACCCAGCTATTCCCCTGCTGGGGATTTTCCCCAAAGAATTAAAGAATCATACCACAGTGATATATGTGCACCTGTGTTCATAGCAGCACAGTTTGTAATAGCTGAAACTTGGAAACAGCCCAAATACCCATCAACTGGAGACTGGATCAAGAAAATGTGGGGTTTTTAATAAAATGGAGTACTACTCAGCCATAAAAAATGAGAAATTAGAGACATTTATAGCTAAGTGGATGCACATTGAGATGATACTCTTAAGTGAAATAAATAGGAAACACATGAATAAATACCAAATAGTTTCTCTGGTGTGAGAAACTGAAAGTGTAAAGAAGGACTAAAAGGTATAATAGATAATGGGAAATAGGAAGAAAGGGGGCAAAGGGGAGGGGAAAGTGGGAGGGGTAGGGGAAAGGAAAGAGGGGAATGGAATTAATACGAAAAAATGAAAAAATGGAAACAAAGTCTTTGTAAATAGGGAGGGATGGAGGGGTTGAAGGGAGGGTAGGAGAAGGGGGAAAAATAAGAACCAAGAGAGTATGTAAAGGTGCATATCTCCAATGATGAATGTCATTATGTTGTACACCTAAAATGTACCAATAAAAGGATATACAAAAAAAAGAAAGCAGGTGAAATAAGATTCTGCAGCTCCGTTTCTAGGCTGGAGACAGCTATTTGGGGGTTGACAAGCATAAAGCCACTGTTTCCACCTGTCTCCCTGAGAGCACTGAGTCTCAGCCTTCCTGTGAGTTATTCTCACGTTGTGAGCTAGATAGCATCTCTCTATTTCACACGAGAGGAGATTGAAGGCCAGCAAAGTTAGTAACTTGCCTAAAGTCATATGGCAAAGGAATGGTGGGTACAGATTTAAAGAGACACCTCTCTAAAGACAAAACCTGTATGTTCCAGTGCTAGCTTGACACCTGGTGGGTGTCACTATGAGAATTTCACCTGAGGATCTGCCTTGGAACTCTAGGGCAGAAGAAGCCTTCCTACAGTGGGGCTTTCTATAGTGAGGTTCAAAGAATGTTGGGAGAAATAGTACAGGGAACTTTAGAACTGAGGCTTATGTAAGAGTCCCAAACTAGGAGGCGAAACAAAGGCTGTCTGCACCCATCATGGTGGGCCAAGGCAGAAGCTCCACCCAAGGTACAGAGCGCTGACATGCAATGGTCATGTGGGGGAAACTAAAGAAGCCCAGGGTTCCTGAGTTTGGGAGGGGAGTTCTGGCTTGGGAATTCAAAAGCAAAGAGGGAAGATAGTAGTACTGGCCCCAGGCAAATACCCTCAGCTATGCCTGCTTCCTACCAGTTTGAGGTGAGACTCAAGGTGTGGCTGAGGATGGGAATGGGGCCAAATATCCCTGGCTGTGAGCTAGGGAAGCAGCTGGAAGTTTGGCAGAGCCTGATGCTCATCCTCTTAGGAAGGCACACAACTGATCAAGGAAAAACAAAGCCCGCTTAGACTTCATTGGCTCTGAGATGTCTCGCGTGACCTCTTCCCTAGATTTGATTAATCCCTCCCTCTGACTTCTATAACATCTTCCTTAATACATAGCCACTGCCAGTTTGTGTATCTAACTCCTTGTCTGGAGTGACAGATTCTTTGGGCAACAAACTTGTATCTGAGGCATCTCTGAATCCCTAGTGCCTGGAACAGAGTCCTGCTTTAGTGAAAGCTCAGGACAGTTTGCTGAACTGGATAACAGAGGGAATGAGCATCTGGGAGCTACAGAGGGATGGTTAAGAGCAGGAATAGGGTGTGTGCATGGGGGGGGTGCTTCCTGGAGGACAGAAGAGGAGAGGAAGAGGCCAGAGCCTGCCTCTCTACAGGAAGTAGAGGTCATTTTAGGTCTGAGCTGATCTTCCAGCCCATGATGACTACAGAGAATATTCAGTCATCTTCAGAGCTTCCAGGCTCTGCAGTGGGATCCATCAGCAATAATGGGTGTTTTCTGATACAGTTCAACTAATTAAAACCATTCTCAAGTTGGTGAATATCTTAGAGGACTTCCAGAAACTTTTCAGATAGACATCCCATCCTTTGCCAAGAAGTCCTGAGATTGAAGCTAGGATGACTGTCTAGACAGAGACTTCCTGGTCCCATCGGAGGGAGCCTTCCTTCCTACGCCTGTCCACATGGTGGCCAGACTCAGATTCCAGCTGTGAGATGGCAGGCCCTTGGCCTCAGCCTTACTACTTTCTGTGCCCTTTGCCAAGCACAGTTCGCTCATGTCTCTGTGCCTTTGCAGATGCTGTTCCCCCAGCCCAAAATCCCCTCATCCTCTTCATCCCCACTTCATCTGCCCATCAGTCCAAACATAGGACCTGGTACACATTAGGAATCAGCTTAGTTTCGGTTTCCTCAGAAGTAGATTTTAAAACATCGATTCAAGTACAGGCAGTGATTTGGGAAAGAATTCCAGTTAACACTGGAAAACACGGGGAAGTGAGACAGGGAAGGGAAGATACCAGTAAACTTGGATTTTTTAAGCAAGTTATTGCCATCAGTAAGTAGAACTCAATTCTAGGAGCCAAGGTAGGATTGTCCTGCCCAAGGGGTGGGGATGACCCTCTAGCACCCCGTAATGCTTGGAGATGGTAAGTTTGGGTGCATGTGATGGGCACTAGCAGTATCTGTTTCAGACATACTCATTTTGTTGAATGAAGGACACACGAAGAACTCAATAGAGATAATAGTAATTACTAATATTTATCATTTGCTATGCATCAAGCATAGTCTAAGCATTTTCTGTCAACAAAGTTTTTTCATTCTCCTAAGAACCTTTTAAGTTATTAAGATGTTCATTGTTCAGAAGATCAAACAGAAATGCAGAGAACTAAGTATGTTGCCCAAGTTCACATAGCTAATAATTGATTGCATCAGGACTGAACCTTGGCAGTCTGCTCTGGTGGTACCATGCTTACTTCACCTGAGCAACCTAGAGATGCTCTACCTTGGAGCCCTAAGGCTGCCATTCTATGATCATGCCATTGGACCTGTAACAGGTCCCAGCCTTAGTTTCCTGATCTGTAAAATGGGAGAGAAGTCATTGAGTCCTACAGCACAAGCTGCACGAGGGTTGGGCCAGACCTTGGTCTCCACCCTGACGAGAACCTATAGAAATCTCTCAGCTGTGACATTGCAGTCTTAGAATGCAAACGACTTCCTCCAGCATTGAGGGACCATTTCAAGCAGATGCAAGCCCTTCATGGGCCCCATTTATTATCCCATGAAACAAAAATGTCCCCACCATCCCCTGAGAAGAGAAGGTTCTTTCTCTCACACCCAAGTGAGGATCTCGACCCTCTGGCTACAGGAAATTCAACACCAAGCCCAGACAGGGAGGCAGGTGCAAATCCCAGCTCTACCACCACCAGCCATGTGCTGTTGAGCAAATCACTTCACTCATTCAAGATTCAGTTTCCTCATATGTAAGATGGCAATCACCGCCCCTACCCCCAGAAGATTGTGAGCTTGTGAGAGAGCCTAGGCACATAGTAGGTACTCAAGTACAGGCAATTTCATGTTCTTTGTTATGAAGAACAGTGATATATTTCCATTAGAATAAAAAAGAAATCTTAACATTCACTTTAATTCTAAGCCCCGGAGGCCTTTAGCAGGGCTGACAACTTCGTCTGGAGAATGGTAAATATTTGTCTATTTCAGATGCAGCATTTATCTTCTAAGGCACCCGTGCCAGTCCCTGTGCTGACAAGCAACTTGTTTATTTATTACCCTACTAACAAATAGATTGTCAAGCCCAGAGGCTCCACACATACCAATGTGAAGATAGGCAGGCTTCAAGCCCCAGCCTTCCAGCTCTCTGGCCAGCTCTGGGGGTCTGAGGAGCTAGAGGGAGACAGCCAAGCAGGGACCTGGTGCCCTGCATGTTCTGCCATTTATTTTTTCATTAGCTGTATCCAACACCACCTGCCTCTCACTACATCCCAGTGCAGTCCACTCTGTGACCCTTGCCTTGGGCTGGCCTTAGGCTGCAGGGAAGAACCATACATGGTCACTGTTCTCAAAAGACTCCCAGTCTAGCAAGGGGGTGATGATGACAAAAATAATAATGAGAACAGTAATGAAAAATAACTACAGTGATAATAGTAATACAAACACTGACAATCCTACCAATAGATACAATTATTAGCCCCATTTTACCGATGAGGAAACTGAGGCACAGAGAGCTTAAGGGACTTGTCCCAGGTCAGCCCTATACAACTCATTGCAATACAGAACAGGGGTAGATAGCAACAGCCATGCAATAACTATGTAATAATAATACATTTTCAGGTGGCAGCCACATGGCTTCCTATGTGAGTGATCCCTCCCACAGACCAGACACATCCCCATAAGGCCTTTATACACATTGTTTCCCCTCCCTAGAGCAGTCTTCACCAGATGTCCACTTCGTCTTCTTCAAGTCTTTGTTCACATGTCACCTGTCCAGTGAGACCTCCCCATTTACAATGGCAGCTTCACCTGGCCCTCCTCACCCTCTTTGCTTAATTAGCTTTCATAGCATTTATCACATCCATCATACTACATATTTGACTTTTGATTATTGGCGCCTTCCTCCACTCAAATGCATCTCCACTGGGAAGGTTTTTTTCTGCTTTGTTCTCAGCTATATCCACAACATGAAGAAGAGGAGCGCTTCACTGTGACTCCTGACAGACCCATGGAGCACTGGGACCCTCAGGAGCTATATCAGAAGGTGCCTGATGACGGAGACTGTGCAGACCACCACCAACATGATACACCCTGGACATCAGAGGCAGCATCTTCTCCTCTGATCAGAGGAGGTCAGAAGCCCAACAATAATATTTGGAGTGAGTTTGAGGCAGTGTGGTGTGGTTATGTCCACAGTGACCCTAGAGCTAAGCTGCCTGAGCTTGAATCAAGCCTTTACCGCATCCTATCTCTGAGACCTTGGACAAGTTATCAATATTCCATGCCTCAGTTTCCCCACTTATAGTATAGGAATATTGACTGCATCTACCTTACATGGTCATCATATGGAGTAAAAGAGTTATTGTACCTAAAGTACTTAAAACATGATAAGCACATCTGAGTGTTGGTTATGGTTGTTGTTGTCCACACTGTGCCTTGGCAGGACAGGACCAGCAATGGGACAGAGCAATGACTTGGCATTGCTTTCTGAGATAGTAGTGACCTGAAAAGTATGGCCCTGGAGCAAGGCAAGGCGCACACCACAATCCTTCAAGATTCAGCCCCAGGCATCTCCATTCTCCAGAATGTCCTCTCTGGCCCTAGGCCTTCTGAGGCTCCATCATGGCCCTCTACATCTGTTGTCACCCTGTCCTGTCACAGTCTCCTCATTGCCTGTCTCCCCCTTTGGGCTGTGAGCTGCACAGGGGCAAGGGTCTCTGTGAAGCTGTGTACCTTGCCAGGTACCAGGCAGGCAACATGTGTCCACAACCTCATAGAGCTACCGTGTCTTCCCCAAACTCCAGCCTGAAATCTAAAGCCCTCAGTAGCTGCCTCTGAGCTAGGACCCCGGACAGGTCACACTTTACCATGTTCTCAGACCTGGGTATCTTAAGGGGAAGGTTTTCTTTTCCTTCCAGAGAATGAGGACTTCAATGTCACTGAGATTACTCATGAAATGGAATCAAGACCTGGGAGGAACCTGGGGGCTTGCTGAGAAAAGGAGAAAGGCAGAGCCTAGCCCCTGCAAAATGCTCTTCTGGGATAAAATTAGAAATTTAACAACAGATTGAATAAGGCACTAACCAATCAGGAGAAGTCTGCTATGGCCACCATTAACCCTGAACTTGCTGAACCACAGGAAGTCCTATGATCCAAAGAAAAAGGACAAGACAGCTATTCGCCAGCCAACATAAAATATTCAGGACTGTGACAACCAGCTGTACTGGTACAGCCCAGCTATTAGACCTGGAAACACCAATGGTTGGCCCCAAGCCCTTGTCCTCCACAGTGGGGACTTGAGGGGCCAGGCAGAGGTAAGCAGCAGTCACCATCCAGTGAGGGAAGAGCTATAAGAGAACTGTGCACAAAGCCTTCCAGAACCTAGTAAGGGGAGAGTGCCTGGGCTTAAGGAGTCTGGGGCTGTGGGAGGAGGAGGAGGAGGAGGAGGAGGAGGAGTAAGCATCTGATTAGGCCCTGGAGGCTCGGCCCGGTAGATGAAGAGAAACAGCTCTCTAGGTCGTGAGAAAACCAAGGGCAAAGACTTAGAGCTCAGAGGTACAGGGCACGAGAGGGAACAGGGAGTGTGAAAGATGATGGAAGGGGGCAGGCAGGGCTCAGACTGTGAGGCCCAAGAATCATATACCCAGCCAGAGAGTCTGGAGTTTTATTCGGTTGGCAGAGAAAAACCAAAAGACTTTTTGGATAGATGAGTGACATGGCTGAATTTGGTAAGAAAATGGATTCTGATTTCAGTGTGGAGAGAGGGTTGGAGGGGCCAGATGGGAGAAGGGAGGCCAAGCAGAGGCTGCTACAGGGCACCAGCTGGCAAGGATGTGGGCTGGGACAGGGCATGGAGTGGCAATGAGACAGAGCAGGAAAGCTGGAGGTGTGAGTGGGCAGCACTTCTTGGGAGAACATCAGCCACATTAGGCCAGACTCAGCCAACAGGAACAGTTCGGCTTCTGTGCTGAGGATGCTGTGGAGGCATCTGAGGGCCAAGGGCATCCTGATGGATGAGGAGATTGATCGCCATGCAATTAGCCAGGCCTAGGGCAACAAATGGGGAAGTTTACCGGCTGGGTCCCCACGGCACAGCCCCAGACCAGGGCTGTCCATCTGACCCACTCTTTGTGGCCCTCAGACCTTGAAAAAAAAAGGAGAGCTAATGCCAACTCCTTGCCAAATGTTCAGTTATCATTTAGCTTTCAGCAAGTGGCTCTGTGGGCCAGTGTTCATCAGGGACCCTGAGCTGTCATTCAGCCAGAGAAGAATTGCAAACATGGGGTGAGCAGGGTGCGATTGGAGACTGAGCTGTTGAAAGACCTAATGGCTAGGAGTTCTGTTGCTGGCACTAATTGTGTGACCTTGGACAAGTCAGTTCCTGTCCCTTAGTCTCAGTTTCCTCATCTCTGAGAGAACCATTCTGCACCTCACCTGGGGACTCTGCTCCCCATATACCTTCAGCTTTGTAGTAACAAACCAGCTACCAGACCCTTCAGCTGATATAATAATAGAGTCACTATATATTAAGCACATACTGTATGCCAGACTCTATGAAGGACCCTCTATAAGCACACACACACATACACACACACACACACACACACACACACACACACCTATAAACAGACACTATTATCACCATTTTAAAAAGAAGAATATGAGGGCCGGGGATTTAGCTCAGTGGTTCTGCCACCTGCCTTGCAAGCGTAAGGACCGGAGTTCAATCCCCTGTGCCAAAAAAAAAAAGAAGAAGAAGAAGAATATGAGACTCAGAGAGGTTCAGTCTTGCTAAAGACCACACAGAGGGTAACAGGCAAAACTGGGATTGAAAGATAGGCTTATTGAATGCTAATTAGCACAAGTATTCCCCAACACCAGGCAGGTTCCCAGCTGCAAGAATCTGGATGAAACCCACAGGGACCCAGGATTCCGTGTCACATTACGCAAACTCATCCAGCACTTGCTTCCTTCTCTGAAATGCACACAAACCACCCAAAATGGCACAGTAACCATCTGCCCTGTCAAACTTTTTTTAAAAACCTTTTTACTTCCCAGAGGAAAATGAAAATATGATTATGTCCCCTGCTTCCTTACTGTCCTTAGAATTTAATGGACAACGTCATTCTACTAGCTATGTGACTTTAGACAGGCTGCTTCACTCCACTTGATCTCCTCTGTTGTAAAGTGAGGACAATGGCAATCATGTCCTCTTCCTGGGTTTCAGTAGTCCATATGGGATATTTAGCTCTAACCTGACCACAGTGCTTCTCAATAACAACCCAGATTCCAGAACCAGACTGGCTGGATTCCAGTTCTGATTCCACAGCTGGGTGACCTCGGGAGAGTTCTTTCTGTCTCAGTTCTCTCATCTGTAAAATGGAATCCTTATAGATCCTGTCCTGTGATGGTTGTGAAGATTAAATGGGTTTATACATGTAAAATTCCAGGAACACAGCACTCAGTGTTGCCTGTTACAGAGACCCTCACCATCTCCTATGGAAACCCTTTATAGATACATTGACTCTTGCAAGTTACTTAGCCTCTGAGCCTCAGTTTTTTCATCTATACAATGGGGATTTGATGGTGTCCTTGGGAAGACAGTAGGTAGGTGGGCAACCTGGGACTTGAAATAGACTCTGATTGACTGTAAAGCCAAACTCCTTAAACCACTGGCCTTTCCTAGGTGGGAGATGCCTTTCAAGGCTTGTCTCTGGAGGCTCCATCCTGGACCCTCAGTCATCAAGTGGGACAGTAGAAACTGGGGGTCACAAAAGCAGTAAGTTTACCCACTGTCAGATTTTTGAGTCTGACAGTGCATCTCCAGCTCCTGGGACCTGGTGCAGCATGTAAAATGATAAAAAGGAAATGGAAGAAAACAGCTCCCCGGAGGGAGGAGGGAACTCATCACCCACTCCCTCCACTCCGTGCCCAAACTCCCAGGGAGAGTAGACCCTGGTTTCCCCTCCAAGGTCACCTTCATGACAATTCTACCAGGGCTCCGGCTGGCAGCGCCTGCCGACGCCAGGCCATGATAGATTACTGCTCGCTCTGGCTACTGTTCACTGCACAATCCAATCTTGGAGACACACATATTTCTCAATTCAGGGACTTCTTTTATTTTATGAAAAATCAGCCAGCTGCTCAGGCATGAGTGGCTGAGCTTGGCAAGCACTGTGGATTTTGTGAGCCTCCTCCAGCCCTGTTGCCTTCCTGATCCTTCCTTGCCTCTGCCCTGGCCCACCCATTACCCGCACTCAGCCTCACAGACTGGTAGAAAGAACCCTGGCTTAGAACCAATTAGTCCTGGGTTCACTTCCTGCTACAGTTTGGATATGGGATATCAAAAGCCAATGTGTTAATGCTGGGTCTCCAGCTTGGTGCTGCTGGGGGTTGGTAGAAACTCCAAGGGATGGGCCTAATGGGAGATGTGAGGTCACTGGGAGTATGTCCTCTTCCTCTCTCTTTCATGTCCTAGCCCTGAAGGGACCATTTTTGTTCCACAGTGCACTCCTCTCATGATATGCTGCCCCCTCCAACCAAAAGCCTAAAAGCAATAGATCTACCTGACCGTGGGCCAAAACCAAACCTGTGAGCCAAAAAAAGACCTTTTCTCTTTATTAGTTGATTATCTAAGGTACTGTTACAGTAACAGAAAGCTGACTAATGCAACCCCTCCTTCTGCCACTTATTCTCTGGGAAATTTTTGCATAAATCATTTAACTTCCCTGAGCCTGTTTCCTCCTCCATAAAGTGATGACAATACTACCTACATGCCAGAGTTATTAAAAGGTAGAGATGAGTCATAGGTGTGGAATTCCTGGCACAGCAAATAGCTCACCTGCAACCATAACGCATAGGAACTTACACAATTTCCTCTTCTCCATCATCATCCTTAAGCAACTTGTCTTTGTTCTCTTTGTCCTCTGCCCACCCTCTCTCTCCCTTTTCTCTTCTCTGCCTCACTGTACATAAAAATGCCAGGAGAATGTTCCAAACTTCTCTGTTCTATCAGTCAGATCAGTCCCTACTATAGGCCTCTTGAACAGAGCTTGTTATTTATTTTCTGCCTGTATCTGAACAACCTTGTCTATCTTGTGTTATCATTAGGACATAATCCTATGACTCAGACCACAAGGATTCCAAAACTGTGTTTCAAGCTCCTGGAAAGGCTGACTCCACTGGTAAGATCTCTTGTCATTATCCTTTCAAATTTGTGTGAACCACTGTTCCCAGCTCTTTACCTGCTCTTTATACTTAGCATTCTGATTTGAATGGCACATCACCTCCACCAGCTGGAAGAAGAAAAAAGTATTCTCTTGTGGGGAATGACCAGAAGATTTTCTCTGTGAGCCGAATCAAAACCAAATGCCAGCCTGATGTAGCCCATGAGTCCAAGTTCTCAACCACCTTAGGGATCATTTGAGTCATCCTGATAATGAACTTTTAAATGGAAACTAAAGCAGGGAGATGGGTTAGATATAAAATCGAAGCTAAATTAGTTCTGTAAGAGAAGATGAAAACTGAGCACAACCTTGTAAGACATCTCTAGATTCCTTTTGCTGAGGCCAGTTTAAGAGTTAAAAAAATTTGATCCAGAACAAAGACCCTTGGTCAAGGGTGGCTAAATGGGGTACTGGCAACAGAACTAGAGCCATCTGATGCCTGAGTCATCTGCTGCCACATGTCAACACCAAAACACAGCATCTTCCCCTATGTCCTTGATTGCCCTGCGTCCCCCCACTCACACACCCAGTCATTCTCTGAATCCTCTCAGGTACCTGCCCAAGCCACCTTCTTCTCTCCATTCCCACTGCCACTGTCTCATTCCAGGGCCCCTAACTTCTCGCCTGGGCCACTGCACCAGCCTCCTCCCCCTTGGTTTTTTGCCCACCCCATCCACATCTCTCTGCACAGCAATGTGGTGACCTTTCCAAGACTGATCATGTCCCTCTCCTCTTTGAAACCCTCCATGGGGGCCAGGAATTTAGCTCAGTGGTTCCACTGCCTGCCCCACAAGTGCAAGGACCCGAGTTCAATCCCCCGTACCAAAAAAAACCCCTCCATGGCCTGCCACTGTTCTCAGGCCACGCTGATTTCTCAAACCAGCAAACTTTTCAGTTAAAAGGTCCAAGAAGAAAATATTTGAGGTTTTGTGGGCAAATGGAGTCTACTGAAACCACTCAACTGCCACTATAGCAAAAGCAGCTGTAGATAATAAATAAACAAATGGGCATGGCAGTCTTTCAGTAAAATTCAACTTACAAAAACCAGCAGTGAGACACACATGGC
This sequence comes from Heterocephalus glaber, assembly GCF_000247695.1. The sequence goes on along the minus strand of NW_004624859.1, from coordinate 2,759,214 downwards.
CAGCAAGCCATCATTTTCCAACTTCCATGAGTTAGTCCAGCTCACCCTGAGCAACTTGACCGCTGCCTCACAGATGTTGGTCCCACCACTCACCACCCACTGCTGTTTGCTTTACAACCCAGTTTCACAGGCCCCAACCAAACTTCTGATAATGCTGCTCCTTACACTCATGCCTGTACCTCACTAATGCTTACTCACCTTAGAAAACTCAGCTCAGTCTTTGGAGAGATATTTGGCAACGACGATCAAAGTTTGAAACATGTTTACCTTCTACCCGACTCAGCAACTCAACTTTTGGGAATTTGTCACTCAGTGTTCAAAGAGGTACCTAGAAGGATGTTTGTTGCAGTATTGTTTACAGTGTTTTTTTTTAAAAAAAAAACAAGCTGGTATGGTGGAGCATACCTGTAATCTCAGCATTTTGGAGGCTGAAGCAGGAAGACTGCTGTGAGTTCGAGGCCAGCCTGGGCTACATAATGAGACTTTATCTCAATAAATAAATAAAACAATTGGGAACAACCTAAGTGTTCATCAAGAGGGGAGTTATTAAACTGTTATACACATATAATGGATATTATACAGCTGTTAAAATAATGGAGTAACAAAAGATGGAATAGATCTATTTGTTCTGATTGGAAAATAGACCTGAGATTATTAAGAAAATAAGATGAAAAAGATTATGCATGTTAAAATCCTATTTTTGTAAAAAATAAAAAGGACTCATATACACACATATAAATCCTTGGTGTGTATAAAACATCTGAAATGATACATGCAAAAGGTAACAGCAGTCACCTCTGGGGAATAGATTTCAACTGAAGCCTTGTCTCAGAGATGCCAAATAGTGTTGTACAGCTTGTGCACTGGACAAGCTCACATGGAGCCACATACACAGTTAGGCATAAGGGCCACCCTGGCCCTAGTAGATGTACAACACAGCAGGAGCTCTGGCTTTAGACAAAGGAAATTTTTTATTTTCTACATATTTGAAATGTTATAATACCAAAGCCTGAAGCCTGGGAGTCAGCTCTAGATTAAAAGACTGTACTACAGCTATTTGTAAGCCTGGTAACTTGTGGGTCTTTGAAGACAAAAAGCCCACCTTATTCCCAGTACAGTGTGAATCACGACGTCAAAGAAAAGTGTAAAAGACATAAAGAGAGCACAGATTCTCCTTATTTAGAGCCTGTCTTGCCAGACAGAAAAGCAAGGGAGGGAACTTAAGAATTTGCACACTCAGAGGTGTGCAGAGTAATATAGGGAGGTAGACTGTGTGTGTGCAGGTAGGTATGAGAGTTATAAAGCAGCTACTGGAACCACTGTGTGCCAGACAGCATGCTAGACAAGGCATGGTCTTCTATACAGGTCACGTACAGTCAAGGCTAGCCATCCAGAGGGACAATTCATGGCATCCTGTGACCCTAGTACTCCCTTGCAGGGAAAGGAGATGCGAACAAGGTCAGACTTCCTACTATGAGGGAAACTGATTGCCTTCCTGAAAATAAGAGATAAGAGGCCACTTTCAAACAGGCTATAAGATAAGAACGTCACAAAAGAGCTTCAGGATGACATGGTGTGTGAAGGCTGAGGAAGATTTCACCAGGCAGAGATGGCAGAGAGTGGGCCTGCATCTTGAGAAAAAGAAGGGACAAAAAGAGCCCAGGACAAATTCAGATATCTGAAATATAGAGCAACACAAGAGGAAGGCTGTAGAGAAACCAAACAAGCCTGGTTGGATGTTGGGGGTGGGGGGTGCCTTGAACATGAAGCCAAGGATGCTGGCCTCTTTCCACACCATTGGTAGAGTCTGGGTTTCCAGCTGACATTCTCAGAAGCCAGGGGTCATTATCCAGGACATTAAGTGGCTAATGGGCCCATCTCAGTGCCCTGTGCCGCCTGGAGCACAAACGTTTTCCAAATGCTGTTTTTATCTCTTGGCAACTGTGAGGCCAGGCCCTGCAACTACTAGCCTGTCTTTATTCCTCACTCTCCTTTCTACTGCCCATGGCCTCAAGCCCTAAGAACCACCTCCTCCTCCTTGTCCTCCTCCTCCTTCTCCTCCTCCTCCTTCTCTTCCTCCTCCTCCTCCTTGCCCTCACCCAGGTCCAACTCAGCCCTTCTCTGGAAACAAAGCCAACTCCACACCTGCTCTCTCTGACCTCATGTCTTCCCTCCTAATTGATCAGAGTCCAGCAACAGCAGGCTGAAGGAGGACTGCTCTCCAACGGGCCCAAGGCTCAGGAGAGAGCCTCAATTATTAATCTTGTACCAGCTGCTGGGGCCAACAGGCCCCCTGGGTGCCCAGAGGGGTAGTAGTCTGGTCCTGGGTGAGGGTAATGTCATGGTTGAGAGGGTGGCAGAGTGAGACCCAACAGCTGCTAGGCCACATCTGGAGCCATGGGACAGTAGAATCTGGTCCCTTCCATGTCTGAACAGGGAGATCTGGCCATCACCCTTTGTGATACTGAGGGGAAGGCCATTTGAGAGCCCTGAGGACACCCTTTCCCTGCCCTGCTGCCCTCCTGTGACTCATACCCCCTTCCTACTGCATACCCTTCCCAACAGTCCTCCTAGACAGAAAACGAGGGAGAAGAACAGCCTAGAAGTTTTCTACCCAACTTGGCTAGGTCAAGCCTAGTACCTTTTCAATTCTCTTTACTGTTCTTCTTCTCTCCATGGTTCATATCCAGGTCTTCCCAGGGAGCTAGAGACAAGGACACAAGCACAATTCTCCCACCTCTGCCTACCCCAGCGGTATCCAACCTCTGTGACTAACCTAACTCCCACAAGCCTCACCCTCCTCGGGAAGACTTCCTGACTGCACATGTCCTGTCTGGCTAATTTGCTTACTGAATTCTGAGCCCCTCCACAGAGTTCAGAATTATAGCCTAACTGTCAATGTTCATTTGAGGCTGTGAGCAGCCGCTGTACTCTTGTAAGCTTGTCAAGGGCAGGGGTCTGTCTTCACTTGTTTATCATAAAGGGAGAAGGCATGGGATTGGGAGGCAGGAAACCAGGTTTCAAGTCTGACCTCTACCACTGACCAGCTATGTGACCTCAGAGAAGCTGCTCAACCCCTTAGAGATGATGGAGATGATGCAATCCCAGAGCCTCTTGGGCACACTGTGGAGGCCAGTGGGGTCCCGCTGTCCACCATTAGAATACTCCACCCTCCCACTGGACCTACTATCCCTACTCCAAATCCTGTGTACTCAAAGAAGACCCTTTTTAAAAAAAAATTAAAAGTGATATATAACAATGTATATGTTGATGATTTATAACACCCATTGGACTGCTGATGGGGGCACAGACTTACTTCAGGGACATTTCCATGTTCAATGAGGAACTACCTCTTAAAACAAAAGCCCCTGGTAGAGAGGCCAGGAGCCCAGTAAGGCTTGGGGTCCAAGGAGCTGAGGAATGTGGAGCCAAAGCAGCCTTCCAGAAGTATCCTGGGTCCTAGAACCACCAGACATTATCCTACTTCTTGTTTGAAATCTGTGCATCTTTCTCTGAGTTTAGGGTTTATTGTATGGGCGTAATCCTTCCTCAAAAGGTTACCACAGAGAAAGAAACAACTGATACAACCGTGAAATGCCTGGCTCATGATGGCTATGCAATAAACAGTAGCTATGGTTTTGTTTGTTTTTTATTTTAGGTCAGCTTTTTTGAAGATAATTTATATACTTTAAAATTTAACAATTTTGACTATATAATTCAATGAGTTTTGCAAATATGTAGATTCATATAATCACCACTACAATCATGGTATCATACATTTTTGTCACCATAAAGGCTTTGTTTGTACCCCTTTTCTTTTTCAGTACTGGGGACTGAGCTCGGCTATGTCCTGACCTATATCCCCGACCTTTTTTATTTGTTATTTATTTATTTTTTGTTTTTAATTTTGAGTTAGGATCTAGCTAAATTGCTAAGTTGCCCAGGCTGGATTCAAACTTGTGACCCTTCTGCCTCAGTTGCCCAGAGTGCTGGGATTACAGGTGTGCACCACCACACCCGTATTGGTTATTGGCTTTAACCAATAACCTCCCCCTTACTCATGGGCCCTAAGAACCGCAGACCTGACTTCTGCCCTGATAGTTTTTCTTTTCTAGAATTTCATATGAATGGAATAATATATTCTAGAATCCTTTGTACCTTGTTTCTTTCAGTTGACATAATACATATGAGATTCATCAATGGGATAAAATGTATCAGTTGCTCATTCCTTTTTATTGATGAGTAGTTTCCCATTGTATGACCGTATCACAGTTTTTGTATCTTTATACCGGTTTGATGGGCAACTGAGTTGTTTCTATATTTTGCCTATTAACATACAAAAGCTATGGTTGCTGTTTATTATAGAATCAGAAAAGCAGAGCTGGACAGGTCTAGCATCTTCATTTTAAAGATAAAGGAAATGAGCTCACAGGGGAATGCTCAAGTTAGCTCCTTGTTCCTCAAAGTGTAGTCCATGAAATAGCAGTAGCAGCTGCTCCTGGGAGCTCATTAGAGAAGCAGAATCCCAGGCTCCACCCCAGATTATTGAACCACAATCTGCATTGTATGCTTCCTGGGCATACTCAAGTGTGAGAGATGCTGGTCTAGCAATGACTATGCCACATGACTTCCAGGCTGGAGCTGCTCTCTCTACTCCACAGTGATGGGCAATGAGGGTAGCAAGCAGTCAGGGCCCATGGCTTCAGGTTCTGCAAAGCCCTCTAATCTGAGAGAGGTCTGCCTGGCTTAGCTAGGGGCAGAGCTGCAGCTGCGACCCTGGCCTGCCACTCCATGTCTGAGTCAGCTTGAGTCCCAGAGGTCCTGGGATCCTTAATTGAAAAGAAATAATAATTATAATTTTAATAAATAATAAAACAAATAATTATTTATTTAGATGGCAGTGCTATTAGCATGCAGAATTAATGACAGTCATGTGGTCTAGGTTGAAGGAGGCAGGCAAAGAGGTCAAAAGAATCCTGGTTGGGCCTTTCAGAGAGTCTAGAAGTGCTGGATGAATTCATCTCTCACAGACACCCATAACTGTGCTATGCCTGTTAAACATGTGAGCATAAGCATATTTTCCTCTAAAGCTTAAATAACAGCTACGAATTGTTTTCAGTTTTAACAAACTATAAAATAGTCTGTGGCTGCTCTTACTGATGGGCAATCATTTCAGGACTGAGTTTATGAGGGAAAATGCTGTTAGCCATGCAATATTCTTTTATTCTGGATGTTGCAGTATGTTTCCCAGCTAAGAAACACACAACAAACTTGTTTCACCCTGAGCTGGGAAACCCAACCTGTAAACTCAGCGCCTACGTGAGGCGTCACTGTATGGAGACACAGATCTTCACACATTTACTGAATGTCTACAGTGTCCTGAGAGCAGGGAGTAGGAAGGCATGGATGAGTCCTGCTCTCTGGAAGTTTATAGGCTAATGGAAGGGGGACACAATAAAGCTAAGACATAAACAAGACAAGACAACCTGCCCACGAGCAGTGAGTGGTCCCCAGTGTCAGAGCTTCTGCAGCTCAGAGAACAGAATCCCTGTGGCTGAACTGAGAGAGCTTGCAAGAGAAAGGAAAGGGGAGAATGCACCAGAAAAGAAGAACAGCTTGAGCAGAAGTGTGGAGGTGGGAAATACACATGCTGTGAGCAGTTCTTGCGTGGTGAGAGTAGGAGGGTACAATGGCATAGAGAGACAAGTTCAGAGACAGAGTCAGGGGCCAGCACCCAAGCCAGGCTGAGAAGGCAGGACTTTTCCTTAGAAGTCATGTAGATCACTGCAGGCTTTTAGCAGGGCCCAATGTGGTCAAATTTGTAATTTAATCTTAAGAAAGTATAGACCAATAACATATTTAATACAGGAAGAAGCAATCTGTACACACAGAGTGTAGTCCATGCCTCATGACTGCCTGGTTGTTTGTTAGAAGCACAGATTCCTGGGCCCTGTTCCAGGCTCAATTAATAAAAATCTTTGAGGTAAGGCCTGGGAATCTGCTTTGGTTTAAGAATACTGATTTTACATTCCATGAACACTGGTTTTAACCTCCTCATTTTCCACAAGGAGATTGAAACTTGAAATGACAAATGAACCTCCAAAATGTCATACAACTAGTAAGTGACAGAGCCAAAACTGCCTGGCTCTAAAGGCCATTCCAGAGCTTCTCCCTTACCAGACTAATGGAGCGTGTATTTTATTTTTAAAATGCCTGTATTAGACACACAGTGTCCTGTAGACATATCTTAATAGGACTACCCTCCCCAATGCCTCACCCAATAAGAAATATTCTAGCACTTTCTGCTCACTCTTTTCCACTAGCTGCCCTCCAATATCCCCTCATACCCAACCACTCAACACAGATCACCCAAGGCCAGTCAGGATCGGCCTTCTGCGTGTCTTCCAGTATGGGCTGGAGCCAGGTGATGCATGAGCTGATTAGCAGTAAAGAGAGAAATCAAACTAAAATTATTTCATGTCACAGAAAATGAACCCTCATTAGGGTTCAAATTGTGCAAAACATGAAAACTTTCCTGGTCTGCCCTGTCCTCCAGCCCCAGATCCTTGGAAATCATTCTCACAGCTAGCGTGGGAGTTAGGGTGGGAGTGAGGAGCATGGGATAATTTCTCTTGGGACAGATGGGCCTGCTTTAAGTAAAGCAAAGTCCCAAAGTACAAAATTAAGAGTCTAATAATAATATACAACCCTTAGTGTAGTTGAGCGACTATAATCAACAATAATTTATTGGTAGGTTTCAAAATAACTAGAAGATAAAATTTTGAATGATATCACCTTTCTTGTTGCTGGGACAAAATACCTGACACCCAAAACTTAAAGGAGGAGAGGTTTACTTTGATTCACATTTTCAGTCTAGAGTTGGCCAGCTCCAAGGCAGGAAGGCACAAGGGAAGAACCAGGGCAGAGAAAAGCTGCTCATGTCCTAGCAGCCAGAAAGCAGAGAGAAAGAGAAGAGCTAGAGAAGGAAATACACCCTTCCAGGTCACACCAGCAGTGGCCTGCCTCTTGAGGCCTCACTTCCCAACAGCACACTAAGCTGCTGAACTTACCAGTGCATGAATCCACCAGTGAGTACAATACCCCAGTGATCCTACCTCCTTCCAAACTCTCCACCTCTAGGCTCATGAGAATTTGGGAGAACATTCTAGATCTAACCACAACATCACCACAAAGAGATGATAAATGTTTGGAGTGATAGGTATGCTAACTACCCTGATTTGATCATTACATATTGTATGCATGTATTGAATATGTATGATTATTATGTGTTGATTCAAAATAAAACAAATAACATACAGCCTTATACAGTACTTAATTGTGCTAGGTACTACTCTAAATGATTTATATTTTACCCTGTAACAAATTTTTTAGGTAATTACTACTGCCATTCTCACTTTCCAGATGAAGAAATTAAGAAAGGTTAAGTTACTGGCCTGGTCTACAGGATAGTGGGTGGTAAATGTGGGATTCAAACACAGAAGTTCACTTAGCAGCCCATACTCCTAACTACAATGCTAAACCTTGTGTATTCCAAGTCCTCTGCTGAGAGTTGGATAAAAAGATGAAGGAGGGCTGGGGATTTAGCTCGGTGGCACCACGCCTGCCTCAAAAGCGCAAGGTCCTGAGTTCAACCCCTGGTACAAAAAAAAAAAAAAGATGAAGAAGAGCCAGAACTGGGGGAGCTTACAGTCTCTAACACAGACAATAGCAACACAGTAGGTCGGAGAATGGCCAGGGCACTGGGGATCAACTCAGCCTGGGGATCAGGGAGACACCCTATAAGGGGGCTTCCTGGGCTGCCTCTGAAGGAAAACCATCTGCCAATAATTGCTCCCCAGGAAACAGGCATTCGTGCTTCCTGTTTCTGGGCCAGCACTTGTCCTAATGATCCATCCCCCTCCTAATTCAATCTGTATATTTCACACCTAGATCCTGCCTCTGTAGTAAGAAGACTCAGTCAATCCATGTTTCTGGATTCTGTATATTCAGGCTCTATTGGAGGTTCCAGGTTAATAGTCTCCAAACTTCTATGGCCACTACATGGGAAAAGTTCTTTATAGTAAACCTGCCAACAAAACACAATTCATCTGTGGCCCAAACGCCAAGCTAGAATGATTCTTCCCTACTCTCTTTAGGGTCTTTTTGAGGAGAAGAACATGCATGGAGGACTGGCTTCATCCAGCTACTGGATGATTTCAGCAAAGGAGGGGCATAAGCAGAGAAGTAGACAATAACTTCTAAGCTCCTGCCTGCACTATGGAGAGGACAGTCTGCTGAAATCACAAACAAAGGAGAGTGTGGCTGGGCTGAGCAGCTGAAAACATGCTATGGAGTGAGCGAGCTCTGCTGAGCTCCCATCTGAATTCCTTTGAACAAAGGAAAAGGCACAGGTGGCTTGGTTTATTAGTTTTCTAGGACAGGTGAGAGCTCCAATCCACCTCTGGGAGAGATTTTATCAAGCCCTCCTGGGATAAATGCGGAATGAGGAGAAAGTGATGCTCCCCAACAGAAAGGCAAAGTCCAAGCGCATTCAGCCTGTCTTCCAGAGTGACCTGCATGAAGACAGAGTTCTGGGTGGCTGGAAAGGAAGGAGGGGAGGAAACAGATTCATCCTCGGTACTCATCACTTCCTCTGGTTCTCAGTTTTCTCATCTGTAAGATGAGGCTAATCTCTGTGGTAGGTAAGCTGTTGAGGGAATTGGATGGGATAATTGTTGTGACTCCTCTTTGCAAACAGACTCAAGGTATAAATGTGAGTTTATGATAAGTCTCCCAAATCTGCCTTCTAATCAATCACTAATCCCCATCCAGGAATACAACTATACTTTTTGTGTGTTAATATCTTATTACCATCTTATTGTCATAGGTATTTTTCAACTTTATACAATTTGTGTAAGGCAGATAGAACAAGTATCATCCTATTTCATAAATAAGAATGCAGAGGCCTAGGATTATCACTCAATTATATTCCAGGACTTTTTTTCTGCATCAAGCTCTATATAGGAGGAGTGATAACAGTTAACAGATTGGTTTATAACTTTATAATTGACAAAGTACTTGCCCTTTGATGCCTCTTCTGATCATCACCATAACCCTGAAGAAGTTCAACCTTCCCCCATTTTACAATGAGACAATTGATTCTCATAGAAGTGGGAGCAGCAAGCCCAATGCCACAAAGCCAGAAAAAGACAGAACCAGAATTGTAACTCAGTCTTTTGGATTCCACATTCTGTGTCTACTTTTCTCCAGTGTTCTAGCTTAAGCCACTCCTGGGCAGAAATTCCTTCTAGTCAGTAGTTTGAGAAGTTGGGGAGTGGATTTTAGCTTTTAGTTCCTTTCTTGATTTACCTTGAGTAGTTCAAATGAAGTCTTTTGAACTTCTAATATGCCTCTCAATAAATATAAATAAGTGCCTCTCCTTTATAAGTGCTCTGGGCTGCGTGTGGATTCCATCATTACCTCTGTGACCCCTGAGTACACCCACCTACTTCCATGTCCCACCTCTACAAGCCCAGGAACCATCTGAGAGAAGGAAACCTGCCTTACTTTCCCTGTACCTCCAGTGTCTCCATACAAAAGCCTGCCATAAATGGCTTTATTGGATTGGATAAGCCCCTCATTTCTCTGGATTTCAGTTTTTCTGTCTATAAAATTTTGCCCATTGACCAGATAACTAGAACTATCTGCATCATCTATGCAGCATGGGGTTTTTATTATTTTTATCTAAAGACATCTCTTTTTGGTAATGACAAACGTGTTTTTTTTAAAAAAAAAAAAAAAAAAGCCTGGTTTTTCTCAATATACCTTTAAAGGTTTTTAAATTGTTTCATATCTGGTCAAGTTGAGATTTCTAAGAACTTCATTTTTAATTTGTAATAAAAGTTTACAACTTGATTTTTTTCAAAAAAGTCAACAAACCTCAAGCACCTCTTAATAAAGGTCTTAAATAATTGTCAAAAAAAAATTAAGGGAGATGATCATCTCTAAGGTTCTTCCAACATCAAGGTTGCATGATTTCATAAGAATGGTGCTTCCTCTACCTATTAAAATCTCACTTTCCTCCAATGTGTGGTCTGCTCCAATATGCTCTCAAAGACTTCTCTAATCTGTGGAACCACTTCCTCCCCTGAAATGCTGGAGCAGACACTACTCATCAGCCTTCTATTATCTGCTTCATTGTACTTTGTTTCCACACATTGAATTGTGTGTCTTATCTCCACAAGTGGAGAATAGATTGAGGGTAAGAGCATGTACTACTCTACTATGTTTACTTCCCTATGTGCTAAGTGCAGCTGCGGGTTCAAGGTCAAGAATCAGGAGAACTGAATCCTACTCCTAGCTTCTTTGCTGATTCCGGGTGGGACTTTGGACAAGCCACTAGATCCTTGAGTTTTATTTCCCTTTGATGTAAAATGGGATGAATACAGTCTTCTTCCAAGATTATTGTGAAAATCAATCTGGATAACAAACAGAAGGTACTTTTTAAAAAATTATAATAATCTCACAAGTGTAAAGGATTGTGTTCATATAGAATTGTATTCTTGTATAGCTACTGTTGAAATATTTGGCTGTAGAGGAATAGAAAGTGAGTCCATGTATTCTTTTGTTCAAAAAAGTTTTTCTGAGGCTAAGGTAGGTTTTAGATGAATATAAATGTGAACAAGACCTGGCTTGTACCCTTAAATGCTTCATTGACTACAGGAACATCCTACTGAAAAGAACACTGAATTTAGAGTCAGAGCTTTGGGCTTGAATCTTAGCTATGTCACTTAAAGGTGTGACCATGGGTCAAGTAATTTTAACTCTCTGTAGCCCCATTTTCCTACACTTATATCACAGTGGTTAGGCCGGGCCATCTCCCCCAGCTCCGTGATTCTAGAATTCCATAAACAAGAAAACGCATGGAATCTTTTCAAATTCCGGTAGATCTTTAGGGGCATAAGAAATACATGGTTAAATTCTGAGTGGCTGCTCTCAAGTAGAGGAAATAGAAGACGCTGTCCTCAAATAGCACATCTCCTAAGCTCCACCAGGCCCTGGCCTGCTTATGTTCTTTATCAAAGCTATGAGGCAGAGGCTGTTTCAGCACCACGGATAGCTCCGCGGTACTGCCCCCATGGCCTGGAGCCTAAACAGGCCTTTCCACCACCAACCAGATGTTCCTGCTTTCTCGGCCAGCTTAAGGCTAAAACAAACCTTTTTAACCAGGGTTTATCAGAGTTTCTAAATTACATACTGGGAAGAAATTTAATTGGTTTAATTAAGAAAGTTTATTTCATGGTAATTCAGTTTTGTTATGCTGTGAGACTTAATGTGTCTTCTGGTGGGAGCGTCTGTTATAAATATTCATTGCCTCACTCAAATACCCTCTCCTGGCCCTAATCTCCTTTGCCTACACCATAGAGTTTGAAAATCTGACTGAAGAGTATTGAAGAGAATGAGGGCTTCCTGAGCAAGGACACCAGGCCAGGATAAGGTCAACTGAATTCAGTGTGGAAAGCATAAAAGGTTAGAGCTGAAAGATACTTTGGGGATAAGTGTGTTTTTCCTGCATTTTACAAACAGGGAAACTGGCCTGGAGGAGAAGGGGCGGGTTACACACTTAATCAATGGCAGAGCTGGAATCAGGGACCAAGTCTCATGACTTCCAGTCCACTGCTTCTATCTACAAAATACTAAATTTAAATTATTTTCAAGCTAATCATAGAGATTGTCTGGTTAACTTTCTTACATACAGAGGAAGAAACTAAGGCATAGACAGGAGGCTGACTTGTCCTAAGCCACATGCTACCCCATCTACTCCCTCCCATTGCAGGATTCCCCAGGCACTGAAAAATATGCAACTTCTACTGGATTACCTCCAGTGAAAAATATTTCAGTTTTACATTTTCAAACCAAAGCTAGTCATATGGAGGGGATGAAATTGAGATTTGATATTGTTCTTCCTTGAAGGAGTTTACAGTCTAATTGGCCAAAGGAGACAAAATGAAATTAAAAGGCAAAATGATAATAATGAATACCTCTTATGCATTGCTCAAACTATTCACAGTTGCTACACAGTGCTCCATTCTTTCATGATTCCATGACTCTGTATGTGGACAGCTTTTCCCAATGCAGCTGCCTAACCCACTCCCATTCATTGTTCAAGACCCCAGAAAATCTTTCTACTCCCTTCCCTGACACACATGACCATGACTAAATCCCCTTCTCTTCCATGCCTTATTGTACTCTCTCATCCATTTATCACACTGAACAGTTACTTTTTTTATTTGTCTGTCTCCCCACCAGGGTAAGCTCCTTGGAATTGCCAGTGCTAAGAACATTGTCTGGCAGAGACTAGAAGCTCAGCAAATAGTAGCTAAATGGATGAGTATGAAATTGATTTAATGTGAAGTTTCAGCTCACTGGGTTATAAGCCTAGAATAGTTTTATTTTTTCAATAACTGCTACCAACTGTGCTCTGTTGAACCCCTCCTTTCCTGCTGGGTAGTAGGCTGCCTTAACAAACTCAGTCTGAAGCCATAAGTTTTCAGTTACCTTCAGTTATTAAAAGTCTCATTTGGGGGGCTGGGGATTTAGCTCAGTGGTGCTGTGCCTGCCTTGCAAGCACAAAGTCCTGAGTTCAATCCCCAGTACTCCCCCCGCCAAAAAAAGTCTCTTGGTTCTTTATGATTCAATTCTACTTACTTATATTTTTCATTTTTCTTATTCAAAATTCTTCCTACCCCACTCCTCTTATTCCTTGCTCCCAGCATCTCTAATCCAGAGGCTTGTGAGCAACATGAGACCTTGCTAGGGTTGGGGGCTGTCCGGTCTCATCTCCTACATGTTTTTTCTCTGCTGTGCCAGACTCAGGCCCAATAGAAAAGAAAAATGTGCACCAGTCTCTCTTTCCTTGGGACTCTATATTATATCAGAAGGAGATCCTTTGTCTCCCCTAGAAGAGCTGGATGGGAGGTAACAGCTTATTCCCTCTCAGCTCTCCTTTTCTAGGAGAAAGAGATTAGAATGGGGCTGATTTTTAAAATCAGGAGCCCACAGCCAGCCCTGTTGGAAGGTGCCCACTGTGACTCCCAGACAGCCTCTTTAAAACGCGGAGACTTTGTGTTTTTCCTAAGCTGTAAACTCGCAGTGTCAATTTCTGGAAGATGAAAAAAAAATAGATACAGAAAGATCCACTCTGCACTTCACTCTATCTTTCCCACCATTTCCTGGAATTAGAGCTAGCAAGAGAAAGGTCCAGAAAGAGCAATTCCTGGAGAGTAAATTGGAGCAACTTCCTTAAGGGAACAATCTGAAGCTAAATCTGAAAAACTAGACAGAACCACTGAAGAAAAGGAGGCAGTCTTGGCATGTGGAAGAGGAAAAGGAGCAGTTATGGTACTGTACAGCTGATAGCATAATGCTCAGCACATAGTAGCCACTCAATAAATAAAATGAATTAGCTATGAGTTCTCTCTGAGAAGAAAAAGAAATGCAGCCAGACAGGCTGAAATCAGATCACCATGTTAGTTCAGCATCTCCTATAACTCATTTGATCTCTCTGAGCCTTTATTTCCTCATTTAAAAAAAAAGGATACAAAAACTATTCAGAGCATTCTTGTGAGGATTAATGAGGTGCACAGCACATTGTAGTTGATAAAATGCCACATGTCCACCAAACTTGTTGATTTTCCTTCTGGCACAATGCCCCACTTTATTTCTCAGTTCTCTTAAGGGATCATGTGTCTGAATTCTGGCCAATGGGGTTCAGACAGAAGGAGGTGAACCACTTCCAGCCTAGGACACCTAAACGTCCCATCCAGTTGCCCAGCCCCCACCCCCATCACATCTCACCTCTGTCAGTAAGGCTGAAAGTCTCCAAGAAGGTAAAGTTAGAAAAGAACTCCCAAGACCCTCTGGGCTACAGTGGGTAAGAAATAACCTTTGTTGTTTAATCCATTGGGATTTGAAGGCTGTGTGCCCCTAAAGCAAGTACTAATTCCTTCAACTAATGTCCCATAAGGAAAGTGCTCGGTGAACACTGGCTGTTACTATTAGCCATTAGTTTTTATATCACACAGGACTTTTTATTTCTTCATGTAATTGATCCTTACAGAATCCTTATGAAGGGGGTATGGAGGACAGAAATTACTACTTCAGTTTATAAATGAGGAATCCCAGGTAAAAACATGCTAGTGAATGGAGGTAACTACATATCATGTACAAGAAGGAAGTCACACAAGCAAGACCAAAACTGCTGCACTTGACTCAAGCCCCTCTTGACTTGCCTGAACCCAAATCCTTTTCTGCAGACCACATACCCGCCCTAGGCCCCCTGAGATCTGGCTAGTCCAGAGAATGATAGTGCCAGGTGGCAACCAAAGTATCTTAGGGGCAGTGGCAGGCCTAAAGATTAGTAATTCCTGACAAGGCTTGTGCATGAACAGATAGACTTCCTGGCCCAGAAACCTAGGCCAGGAAGTGGCATTACCATTGCTTCAGATTCCCATGGAAAGAATAAGGTAACATAGATTCTAGTTCTCATTCTGCTGCCATCTTCCCGAGTGAGTAATGTTGGACAAGTCACTATGCCTCCTGGACCTCAGTTCTGAATCAAGAGACCAAAAGGCAACATCAGTACCAAGGGGTTAGCCTGGCCCCAGAGGCCTAGGGCCCTGTTGGTTAGAGTGAGTGGAGAGCACCCCACCCCAAGGAACTTCAGGATTTCCCCACAGTAACCAGCTGAGGGTGGGGCAGCTCCACCCCCACCGCACCCCACACAACTCCACATGCTCCAAAACCTCAGTCAAAAGGCATCTGTCACCAAAACAAGTGGCCTGCCATTCCAGCAGGGAGCAAGCACTGTGAACAAATGGTGTTTTGTTTAAACAATTGTTTCCAACAACAATTCCCTTTCCAGGATGGATTTTTTTTTTGTTATGCTTGTTCACTAATTAGGTTGAGACACATAAACATTTCCAATGTACAGATAACAAATGCCTGTATCTGAGGGAATTAGCTGCCCTCAGACTGCCAACCCTGGTGAATCACCACCTGCTGGAAG
This sequence comes from Heterocephalus glaber, assembly GCF_000247695.1. Next base: position 2,744,147 of record NW_004624859.1, on the reverse strand, counting down.
GCTGGAGGGACCTAGGAACCAGACAGAAATGTGAGCTCCCAAGACAGGAAGGACTTGCAAAAAGGAGATGCACCAATCAGAGGCCAGGCAGGTTATCCTGATCTTGAATGTAATGTCTAGCTGTCAACTGTTAGTAATATATTATCATTGCTATTAGTTCACAACCAGACTTGAATCATGACTTTCCACTTGCTAGTTATACGTCCCTCAACAAGTCTCAATTTTTCTCATCTGCAAAATGGGTAATATCCCTCATCTCAAGATGAGCAAACAAACAAAAAATATGTAAAAGGCCTGATGCTTAATAAGTAACTGATCATTCTTAATTAACATTTAAAAATAAATAGGAAAAGGTCCAGAAGGGAAAAAAAACTAACAATGTGGTGAAGAACAATAGCTCTAGAGCCAGATTGCCACAGTTTTAACTCCTCTACCATGTGGTAGCTATGTGGCCCTAGGCAGGCTACTTAACCTCCTGGAGCCTTAGTTCCATCTTCCATCTTGGGAGGGGAGGGATAGTGAGGGTGTGATAGTACATATGTGTTAGATGCACATAGTAAGTACTACAAAAGTGCTAACAATTATTGTTTCCACTTTTGCCTCACTCCTATTCAGTTTTCAAAGAACTCACACACAAACTCCTCATGTGGCCTGGGAGATGGGAAGGTAGAAATTATTTTACCCCCATCACAGGAAAGGTAAGAAGATTTAGAGAGAAACCTAGAAACTTGCTGGGGTCACACAATCAGGAAATGGAGAACTAGGACCTGAATCCAAGGTTCCAGCTATGAGTCCTGAGATCATGGGACAGAGTAAAGAGAGAGATGCTCTCACCCCTTTCACCTATCCTACCCCAGTTCTCTGCCAGGCACCCCAGTGGATGAAACTGAATCTAGGGGACACATGCGCCAAGGAGTTGAGTGAGAACATTGCTGCACAGCTGTCTCCAAAAGTGAACAGGGGAAGGAGAGGGTAATAAGTTTAGCTGGATTTATTTCACCTGTAGGGCCATTAACTTAATGCCTCCCAAGAGAAGCTCAGCCAGTCCCAGCACCCGGAAGGAAGCTCCCTGCCTCCATCCCAGGCTCCTAGGACAAAGAAGGTGAGCTGGTCCCAGCACTCAGAAGGCAGCTTCCCACCTCCATCCCAGGCTCCTAGGGCAGAGAAGATGAGCCAGTCCCAGCACCTGGAAGGAAGCTCCCCACCTCCATCCCAGGCTCCTAGGGCAGAGAAGCTCAGCCAGTCAAAGCATGCAGAAGGAAGCTCCCCCACCACCATTCCAAGCTCCTAGGGCAGAAAGCTAAGCCGCTCCCAGCACCTGGAAGGAACCTCCCCCCGCCCACCATCCCAAGCTCCTAGAGCAGAGAAGATGAGCTGCGTGGGCGCCAGAAACACACACACATCCCCTGTGGAAATGAGAAGACACATAAACAAGCCTCAAAAACAGACTTCCAGATCACCTACAGCAACCCCAAAGGGAAACGAGGTGGAACAATCTGATACTCAAC
>NW_004624859.1:2670112-2707880 GCF_000247695.1 Heterocephalus glaber | reverse complement strand
CTGACCCCTGCCGGCCGAAGGAGGACATTGCGCCGGAACGGCCAAGGAGCCACCTGCCAAGCGCCCAGGCCTAAGGCTGCCCGGTAAGGAAAGGGGTTTCCTCTAGGGTGGGCTAGAAAAGAGGCCTGAACACCCTTCTCAGCTGCAGGCTTCAGAGGACAAGAAACCACCAGGATGCTTCCCTCGGAAAGCCAGGTCCTCAACTACATCAGAAAGAGCAATGCAGTGGCTCGGCTAAGAGCATGGAGTCTGCAGATATACTGCCTCGGTTTGAATCCTGGCCCTGCCCCTCCTCAGTTGTCTGACCTTAGGCGAGTTACTGAAGTTAAACTGTGTCAGCGTTTGTTACTGTTATGGTTTACATCTAAAATGACCTGGAAAACTTCAGAGGCATGGCATTTATAAGGTGATTGGACCATGGAAGTACTATATTTATCAGGGATTTAATCCATTGATGAGTTCTTGACAGAATGTGCTGTCAGGTGGTAGGGCCTGGCTAGAGGTGAGTTTCTGAGAGTCTGACCTTGGGAAGGTGTGTGCATGTTTCCTACTCCTCTCCTCCCTCTGCTTCCTGGCCATGCTGCCATGAGCAGCTTTCCTCCATCATGCCCTTCCACCATGCCATTTCTGCCTTGGAGCCAGCCAACCATGGACTAACCCCTCTAAAACCATGAGCCAGAATAGACCTCTCCTCCTTTAAGTTTTGAATGTTGGGTATTTTGTCCCAGTGATTAAAAAAAAAAGTGACTAATACGAGCACTGAGTTGGGCATAGGACCTAACTGCATATATATAAAGTGTTCAGAATGGAGCCTGGCAGAGTGAGCATGAGGTAAATGTTACTCTGTTTACTGAGCATCTAGTGTGGTGCCAGGCACCACACTGGGCACTCAGCTATGGCAGTGAGCAGACTGACCCAGCCACTGCCAGGGCAAAGCTGCCAGAGGACAGCCTGAAACTAAACAAGCCTGAGAAACAACCAGTGTGCTCCAAGAGTCAGGGTTCAGGCCAGAGGGTGGCTCAGACTCACGTGCCCTGGCAGCTGTCCAGTATGAAGAGACCCAGTATGACAGAGAAGATGCTGCTGAGTCAGTCAAGCCTAGAGCACTGAGGTGCTGGGCAGGCAGGAAAAGATAAGGACCCCTCTGCAACAGCCATTCACTCCACGCCCACCCGGAAGTCCTCAACTCCCCCTTCTGAGGCAGGAATGAGATTGCTGTTTCAAAATGTGCTTGTCCATGCCTCAGGGAGGGCTGCAGGGAGCCTCCCATCACTGGCCCCCAGTGCCCAGTGCCTACCAGTTTAACCAGATGGCTTTCCTCATGGCTCCTGACTGCAGCCTGAGCTGAATTGAAAGGGGGTGTTGGTCAATGAGTCTAGAATTTCAGGGCCCTCTGGGCAAGAACAAGTAAGTAACTGTGCAGGAAAGAAGAGAAGCGGCCATCTGTTGAGCCCCTCTGTGTGTCAGTAGATGCTTTATCTCCACAGTTATTTTATTTTATTTTTCTGCTACTGAGGATTGAACCCAGAGCTTTCACACTAAGCTACATCCCCAGCCCTTTTTTATTTTTTTATTTCAAGATGGTCTTACCAAGTTGGCCAGGCTGGGCTCAAACTTGAGACCCTCCTGCCTCAGCCTCTAGAGTAGCTGGAATTACAGGCACACCACTGCACCTGGAAGCTGTGTAGGGTGCAAGTAATATTATTCAGTGCCCACTTAATGTGTGATGGAACCAACACTCCTGAGTTGACATGATATATCCAAGGTCAGGGGCTGACCAGCCGTGGAGGCAAGATTTGAAACCTAGTTTTCTACCTCATTCCATTGCCCCCTGAGAAGGCCCACGGGAGTAAGGATGACAGGGAAAAAGGTCGGGTGAAAGGGGTGAAGTGGAGGCTTCTGCCAGGCAGAGAATGTGGATTGGAGGGAGACAGTATCCTCACCAAGGTCTTCATTCTCCTCAGGCCACACACACAAAACCAGCTAGGCTGAGGCCTCCTCCCTCGGCAGGGTATTTTTAAAACCACCCACCTCTAAAACTCTTCTGTTCCTGTGCTTTAAAGTTCCTCTGAAAAGTTGGAATAAATTTGCCTGTCTTTTCTCCCAGACAAATGCAGAGGAGAAAAACAAAAAGAACTCGTATTTTATGAGCGCAAATTTGGGACAGTGACACCTCCAATCATCATCTTATGGCATGATGATATACAGTAATTAGGTGTCGGGAGTAATCTATGGCCCCAAGAACAGAGTCATCGCTGGGAAGAGAAAAAAAAACAACACTCTTTCCTCCCAGAAGGAAATCTGAGGCGCGCAGGGCAGGAGGAGCTGAATCAGCCTCCCAAAAGGCAGCACACAGCTGCCGACTACAGAAATGAGGCCAGCAGCTGGGGGCGCAGAGAGGGGCAGGGAGCCGGAGAGGAGGGACCCGGGATCCCTGGGTTCAGGGAAAGCTGGCCTCTGGACCCAGTGACACCTCCTTTCCTGCTGGGTGGCCCTTCCCTCTCTGGAAGACAGCTCTAGAATTGCCAGAACCAGGAGCCCCCTGGGAAGATTTCCTGAGGAGGGGAGTTGGTGTTGGGCCCTGAGAGCTGGTGTGATGGATGGACGCAGAGAACTGGGGAGGCTGTCCAGACAATGGCTCTGAGGGGGAGTCTGCAGCGAGGACCCGCTTAGGGGGAGAATTGTTCCTAAGACTGCATCATTCTTGAGAGCTGCCAATTTATTCCGATGTTTCTAAGAGATAAAATGCTGAGTTTTTGCCTTTGTTTTCTTCACAAAGACACTACTTCAAAGGGCACTTAGTGTCTAATGTCCTCAACTTGATTTATTTCTATCACTTCCTCAAGCAAGGAACTCAACCTCTCAGCCTCAGTTTCCTCATTGGTAAAAAGGGGATAATTATATATCTGAGGCTATGGTGAGGATTGCATGTGAAACAGAACCAAGTCCTATATCGGGGCCCAGAATGATCATCCCCCAGGATGGGTGCCTTCTCCTTGTCGCCCTTCAAACCTCCAGTGTCACCTTCCCAACAAGCCTTTCCTGGTGATGCAACCTAGGGGAGCCCCAGTCCTCCCATCCCAGTGTCCCTCCCATCTGCAGGGCGGTACCACAATCTGCAGTCACCCTGTCAGTCTATTTGCTTGTTGTTCGTAAGGTTCAAGAGGGCCTTCTTCTGCCTTTTTTACACCCAGAATGCCACCTAGCACACAAAAAGTGTGCTATTCTATCCTGTAGAATAAATGAAAATCAAGTAGTGTGATCCATCGCATCAACCCACAAAAGATCACATGATAATATTAACAGATGCAGTGAAAGCATTTGACAAAATCCAACACCTATTTGTGAGTTTTAAAACTTCTCAGCAAACTAGGAATAGAGGGGAACTTCCTCAACTTGATTAAGAACATTTATAAAAAAATCCTACAAATGGCATCATACTTAATGACAAGAAACTAGAACTTTTCCAGCTACAATCAAGAATAAGAGAAGGGTGTGTGCTGTCATCATTCACCCTGTTCAACATCACACTTGAAATCCTAGGTGATGAAATAAGACATGAAAAGGAAATAAAAGTAGAAGACTGGTAAGGAAGAAATAAAGCTGTCCATTAGACGGCATGATTATCTATGTAGTGAAACTGAAAGAATTGACAAAACAAAACAACCTAAAAAAACTTACTTAAAGGCTGAGGATTTAGCTCAGTGATTTTGTCGCCTGCTGTGCAAGCTCAAGGACCCAAGTTTGATCCCTGTTTCCAAAAAAAACTTACTTAACTCCTGGAACTAATAAACAATTATAGCAAGGTGGCAGGATATATGGTTAATATACAAAAATTAATAAATGGAATTTGAAATAAAAATGTATTACCCTTTACATTCATACTTCCCAAAATGAAATACATGAAACAAAATGAAATAAATGTAACTTACGTAAAATATCTATATGAGGAAAACTACAAAACTCCAATAAAAGAAATCAAAGAACTAAATAAGTGGAGAGAAGTTCTATGTTCATACACAGTCAATTCAGCTCTTTATAGTCTTTATATAGATAGATTTTAGAAGTTCCTCATGTCAGGAACTGACTTTGCGACGTAAATATAAGATGTAGTTTATTGCCGGGCATTGTATCACATGCCTGTAATCCTAGCACTCAGGAGGCTGAGGCAGGAGAATTGTCGCAAGTTCAAGGCCAGTTTGGGCTACATAGTGAGTTCAAGGCCAGCCTGAACTATATAGTGAGACTCTGTCTCAAAAAAAAAAAAAAAAAAGAATACAGTTTATTATTTCTCCCATCTTACAGATGAAGAAATTGAGACTTGGAGATGTGGCCTGATATGCTCAAAGTCACACGAGTAGTTAACTCCCAGTAGACAGAAAGGGAGAAACTTCTGCATGCCAGGCACTCCACATAGTTTATGTCATACAAACCTCACAACAGCCCTAAAGGAAGCAGAGGTCCAGAAAGGTTTTGTAACTTGACCAGGTCATGCCGCTGGGGAGTCGCAGAAGCTGGGATCTGGACTCAGCTCTAACAGGGCACCTCACACCCTGCTCTGGGCTCCCTAGAATCTGAGACTGAGCCTCCTGAGCCCCTTCCTGTGGACATCTCCACTCAGTCTGCCTCAGCACAATCGCAGACCACAGCCAGAGCCAGCACTGTGTGTTTTGGATTCCCAGGTTGGCACCAGGTATTTTCCAGGGTACTGAGGTTTGGGGTCTAAGAGGAAAACTGCCACCTTCTAACCCCCAGAGGCAGGGACAAGAGGCTCTCCAGAGCCAAGAGGGAATCAGTGATCTCTCTGACCCCTCCCTTCTCCCATCCCCTTCCCTCTCCCTTTCTCATTCCTTCCCCTCTCTTTCCTCTTCTTTTCCCTTCCCTTCCATCCCATTCCTACCCACCACCCCACTAACCCTGTTGACAAACTTCTTGATCTTTAGGGCCTTTGACGAAAGATGGGGAAAGTTTTTAAAATCAAGCCTCAGAAGAACAAGACGAAGGAGGAAGGGGTCGATCACAGTGCCTCCTGCACCAGGGAGTCAGTCGGTCCTGCGGCCCAGTCAGGGCAGCCAGAGAGAACTGTGGGCATGGAGTCCTCTCAGCTTCCCCTCACCCGTGACCAGCCCTCCTCAAAACCAGAGGGGAGAACAAAGGAAGAAAACAGGGAGAGAAACAGGTGTGGGAGTTAGGTCTGAGATGTGTGAGCAATATCACTTAATTTTAGCCACCCCTAATTTTCCATGTTGTCATTGCATGCAATTTCTTCTTCCTTCCCCTGCCCAGTCCCAGATGAACAATGATTTCCAAATTTGTGGCTTATTCTGGCTTTATCATATAATAAGTCTGTGAGCAGCATGCTTCTCTCATGGGAGACCCCAAACGAGTGCACTGAAATTGGCCTCCTTATCTGGGGGGAAGGGAGAGTAGGGTGTCCCACAAGTAGCCATGTGATCTTCAAGTTCCTGCCCTCACCCACAATAAGTGGGGCTAGACTGCAACTCCCTGATAAATAGATGGAGACTAAAGTCATGAATATATGCAATGTCTCTGTGGTCCCTTATGCCCAGTCGTGCTCGGACTCAGACAAGCACACCCAGGTGAAGCTCTACAGGTCACCTGGAGTCGCAGAGGTGCTGGTCAACACTGGGAGACTTCACTTAGGGAACACTGATGCACACCTCCCATGCTTCTGCTTTGATGGGCTACTGACCTGAGCACACTTTTCCTTCTCCTCCTCCTCATCCTTTGAGAGCTCTCCTGTGCTTCTTCAAGACTCAGCTTAAATGTTCCCTCCGCCATGAAGCCTTCTGACCTCCCAGACGGTCCCTTTTTGCTCAGCATTTCTTGTCACATGTGCAGAACCTTTACTTGAAGAAACAGAAGAGCTCTCCAAGTTCAAGACACTACTAGGACCTGCTGACTAAGTGGGCTGTACTCATGTCAAAGAGGAAGCCCCCTGGATGAAAGAGATTGCCAATTCATCAGCCAAGAGTCTACCACAGATGGTTTCTGAGGGCTACTGTGAGTCAAAGACCAAGCACCAAGCCTTTTAAGTTTTCATCCATAGCTGAAGGCCTACTTACGTCCGGAAATAGTCTGGGGTTGGGGGTGCAGTTCAATGGCTGTTATGGCTTAGATCCAGAATGCCCCCCAAAGTCTCATGTGTTCAGAGGTAGGGCTTTTGGAAGGTGATTGGATCATATTGGCACTATACTCATCAGTGGATTAATCTACTAATGCATCTGTAATTGAATCTGCTGTTAGGAGGTAGGGCCTGGTGAGAAGTGACAGATCACTAGGGGTATGACCTGGCTCCTTCCTTCCCTACCACTCTCTCTCTCTCTCTCTCTCTCTCTGCCTCTCTGCTTCTCTCCCTCTCTCCCTCTCTCCCTCTCCCTCTCCTTCCTGGCCACCATGACCTGAGAAGCTTTCCTCCACCAGACCCTTCCACCATGCCCTTCCTGCCTTGGAACCAGAGGATTGAATCCTCTAAAAGCCATGAACTAAAATAAAATTGTCTTAGCCACTTTCTCATTTCTGAGACACAATACCTGACAATTAGACCTTAAAGGAGGAGAGGTTTATTTTGACTCACATTTACAGACCATAGTCATCTGACTCTAAGGTAGGAGTGGCATGGTGGAAGGGTCTGGCAGGAAAAAGCTGCTCAGGTCATAGTGGTCAGGAAGCAAAGAGAGAAGGGAGGAGCTGAAAAGGGAGAGCTACGTGCTTCCCGGTTACAACCCCAATGACCCACCTCTTCCAACCAGTCCCACTCCTAACACCAAGTGGGCTGTAGTGGCCCCCATAACTCAGTCACCTTCTACAAGCCCCGCCTCTGAGCACATGGGCTCTTGGAAGTCATTCATGATCCAAGCCACAACATTCTGCCCCCAGCTCCCAAAGGCCTCAGTGCACCTCTTTATATAAAATCTTCTCAGTCCATCCTGAAGAGTCACAAAGTTTTAACAATTCAAGCCTTGCTGAAAAGTCCAAGTCCAAAGTATCCCCCAAGACTCAAGGGACACGCTTAGCTCTGAGTCCCTGGAAAAATCAAAAAGTAAGTTAAATACTGCCGACATACAGTGGCACAGGGTAAACATTCCCATTTCAAAGGGATCAAAAGGGATGGGACCAAAGCAAGACTGAAAGCCAGCAGGGCAAACATTGAATCCCATGGTTCCGTGTCCAGAACCTGGGACACATGGTGGCAAGATGTGAACTCCAAAAGGCTTGAGTAGCCCCATCCCTATGGCATTACCAGATGCAGCCCTCAAGGCTTTTCTCTTGGGCTGGTTTCATTCATTGCTCTCAGCTTTCCTCACCAGACATCCATCTTCCCAGCTTCTCCAATATCTTGGAATCTCCACTGCAATTTTGACTTCATTCTCACAGCTTTAGAGACTGCCCTCTCAGATAGGGCCACACTGCCTGGCCTCCCAGTCCTTCTGAAGTCTGAGTATACTCTTCCTTGACCCCAAAACTCTTGCATTTTGCATTCCCATAAAAATGGCACCACAGCCGGGGATTTAGCTCAGTGGTTCTGCTGCCTGCCTCACAAGCACAAGGTCCCAAGTTTGATCCCTGGTACAAAAAAAAAAAAAATGGCACTACATAGATGATACTAAGGTCTGCTGCCAGCTTGAATAGTACCCAAACCCCCTTGCAGAGGGCTCTAAGTGCCAGGCTAGCTGAGCATTGTGAACTGAATCTCCAAACCAATTTCTTAGGGTGCTCTTCTTGAGCAGGGGGCCCTAGGGCTTTCTTCTCAAAGCAAGGTCTTTCACTGTTGCATGCCTGGGGCTGCAAAGGGTGGGAATTTTTAGATGCCCTCGAGGCATCTTTTCTATGGTACTGATGCAAAGTACTTGGCTTCTTTTTATTGCTAATCTTCTCATCAACCAAGCTATGTCTGCTCCAACTTTGCAGGTACTTATTTTCTGAGGAAACTGAAAGACTTCAAATGGGCTTTTTGCTCTTGAATTTCAGTATAAATCTCACTAAAAGTAGCAAAAAGAAAAAATATCCATGCTACAGCCTGGACATTGAGCTGTCTTGAAATTTCTTCTGACAGACTAATTAGTCCACCACCCTTAATCTCAGTCTCCTCAAAGTCTCAGGACATGAGCAAAATGTAGAGAAATTTTCTGCTAGAGCAGAACACACATGGTTTCAAGTCCAACTGCCAATAGAGTCTTTGTTCCCAATGGAAACCTCCTGAGCCTTGTCTTCATTGTTTATATTTTTATGAGCATTCTGGTCTCCTGATCTCCAACCAGAATCTTCCATCAAGCATGGCTTACAGTATTCCAGGGATTCTCTAGCCAGCATCTCCAAGCCTTCATGAACCAGTTCCAAAGACTTCTAAGCCACATGTTCAATTATAGCTCTGGTGATAACTTCTCTGGTACCAAAATCTATCATAGTCACATTCTTCATTGCCAGGATACAATAACTGACACCCACAGCTTAAAGGAAGAGAGATATTTTGGCTTACAGTTATAGTTCATGGTTGGGCGGAAATGGAATGGTGGAAGGGTCTGGTGGAAGAAAGCTGCTCACATCATGACGGCCAGGAAGCTAAGAGAAAGAAAGGAGGAGGAAAGGAGCAAGGTATACCTTTCCAGGTCATGCCACCCACCTCTTCAGACCAAATGCTACCTCTTAATTAATAGCAAGTCAGCTATAGTGCCTCATAACCCAGTCACCTTCCAAAAGCCCCACTTCTGAACACATGAGCCTCCGGGGGACATCTAGATGTAAACCACAATAACTCTTTAAGTTGTGGGTGTCACATATTTTGTCCCAGAAATAAAAAAGTGATTGAGACAGTGGTAGAGCACTTGCCTAGCATGCTCAGGACCCTAATTCAATCTCCAGTACCAGAGGAAAAAATAAGTCTGTACCACAACATTCTGGACCTCAAAAATGTCATGTGTTTGGAAGAGAGCAGGACTCTCAAAACTCTCATCCCCCAGAGTCTTTGTTCTCAGCCCAACTTTTAACACACAGGGAAAGAAAATATAGAAATATAATAAGCCTAAGAGAGATGAAGTCCAGCTGTACTAAAGGGGTTAAAACCAGCATTTGTGGAGCACCCACTGGTTGCTGGAATTTCATCTTCCTTATTTCATTTCACCCCTGTAAGGCAAAGACTATTACCTGGACTCCCGATAAGAAAGCTGGAGTTTCGAGAGGTAAATGGCTCTCCCGGCCTCACAGTAAAACGAGGCAGATCAGAAACCGCAACCCAGTTCTCCCTCAACTGGAAAATGCACCTGCCCTGCTCTCTCCAGTTGCCCCCAAACTAGGTGGGACGACCCCACAATTCCCTTTCAGTGACAGGCGCCTCCTGAGTTTCATTCATGACCTGAACTTATTTATGAGCTCACCATTAATCAGAGTTTGGTTACCCACAAATCTTATGACTTAGTGACAACCACAGAAGGAAAAAAGGGAAAGGCCACTGATTTATCCAGAGCTCTGTGTCAGTGAGGTCACCTCTAATACACAGGTGTTTGAGCAAATTACCAACGACAGGTTGGTCAGGGCCTCAGTCAGATGCCACAGAGAACTCGTGTAAACAAGAGAGATCAAATTGCTGCACATTATGACGGCTGCATAACCCAAAGCAGCCATGAGGTTGACAACACATAATGGAAGATGGATGCTAAATTTCAATGCTGTGAAATTCAGGCTAAAAAAGGTGACATAAATATTTCAGCCTTTTATCTCAGGCTCTGCCACTAAAGGAGCACCACCTCCTTTGGTCTCTTTCCCTTTTTAGAGATCATAGCCAACCTGGAAAACCTCCCTCTATAACATCCACACCACCTCAAATCTCCAAGGCCCTCCTCGGTGTTCTAAAAATAACAGCATGAAAAGCCACCTCCACCTGTGTGGCGTCTCTTCCCCACCACCTGCCCCGGACGGGACAGGAAGGACCTTACGCAGCCATGAAGGTGGCCTGTGGAGATGGCAGCGCAGGTAGAATCCATTAGCATCTGAACACCTTTCAGTTGGAAGCCGCCTGCTCCAAGGGACAGCAGAACTGTGCAGGGACTGTGGAACTGTGGGAGCCAGCACCTGCCTTTTATTCTGTTATTTACATAGAGCCAAGGCGCAGTGTACTCAGCCCTGCACACACACGCTACTCTACAGGGAACAGCTCATGTGCGGTGCTGCTGGCCTCTGTGCTGGGCCAGCTGGAGGGGAAGGCCAACCCTGGGACAGGGACGATGCAGCCAGGAGGCCCCAACCTCCTCATCCCACCCCAGAGGACCTTGTGGCTTCTGTTCAGTGGCATTCAGAGCTTGCCAGCTGCCTTTACCAGCACTGCCAGCCGGGAGGCCACTTTTGGGTTCTCCGCCCCTGCAGCTGCTGCCCAAACCCTTGGGCCCTGGCCCAGATCAAAGACCTGGAACAACTAAGTCTCTCAGACTGCAGTTCCAACCTCAGCCCTGCTGGTTAATGGCTGTGTGGCTGGGAAGGGGGGACTCACCTTCTCTGCATGTCAGCTTCCTTAGAGGTAAAGTGGTGATATGACCCTGTAATCCCAGCACTCAGGAGGCTGAGGCAGAAAGATCACTGAGAGCTCAAGGCCAGCCTGAGCTACATACAGTTGTGAGTTCAAGGCCACCCTGAATGACATAGTGAGATCCTGTCTCAAAAAAAAAAGTGAAGTGGCTTCCACATTGCTCCAGTTCTCATCAATGGACTTCCACAGAGTACCCATTTCAGTCTCTCTCGGCACCCAGGGCTAATGTTTGCAGGAGGCCTGGGCTGACAGACCGTTCAGGGTCCCTGCTGAGCAGTGCCTCTCTCTCCTCTGAAGACAGACTTTGGAGCCTGGCTCCTCCCCTCCTGGACACCCTTCCCAGGTCCCAAGCAGGCTTTGTCCCTCTTCCTTTAAGTCAACTCTTTTTTTTTTCCCATACCGGGGATGGAACTCAGGACCTTGCACTTGCAAGTCAGATGCAACGATTTCAACACTTGAGATCAGTGTCCTGAGGCCAGTTTTTCTCCCTGGTCTTTCTTCCCAAAGGCCAGTGCACCTCATGCAAACTAGAATCTTGGGGGTCCATCCTGACCCCAACACCATGCCCACCAGAGTTGCCACCATCTCTGAGCATGTTGTGTGCCCTATCTTGTCTCACGCAATCCTCACCGTGACCCTGTGATTGGACATCTGCATCTACAGATGAGGCCCCTGAGGCACGGAGGAAGGTGCAGCAACTCTGCCAGAAGGAATCAAGGAAGACATCCTGGAGGAGGCGGCTTATGCACTCTGGTTTGCTGGATGGAGAGAGGGAGGGACTTTCCCGAAAAGAGGACAGGATTTCCACCCTGAGCCCCACCCCCTTTGTAGCCTAGTGGCTGAAGTTCCAAAGGCTATTTGTAAAGTTCAAGTCCCAGGCTATTCAGACCCCAGCCAGGCCCTGGCAGAGCCCAGGGTTCTTATCTCTGTGCCCATCTGTTCAGTGAGCTAGCAAGAGCTGAGAACATAATCCTTCCTTGTGCAGTTTAATCTCAAATTACGAAGAGTTGTCCCTGACTAGGAACAGACTTGCTGAAGGGCTCATGGGCACAGCGCTGGGGCAGGGGTGGGGACCGTGCTGGGCAAGCTGCCCTAACAGAGAAGGGGAAGGCGGGATGGGGCTGGGCCTGACCCGGTGGTCAGAACAGCAACACAGACTCCAGACCCCAGCCAGATTTCCACATGCCTTGCAGGTGAGGCAGGGCTGTCTGCTGTGGTCACCGCCCCACCTCTCCTCACCCTCAAACCAGTGTTTGGCTCTGAAAGGTGTAGGCCTGGACCTGCTTGGCTGCAGGGCTGGCCAGGCTGTGGGCAGAGTGGGTGCTCATGGAAGACACAGGAGCTGGTAGGAAGGAGGCTCCATCAGGAAAGGATCCCACCTGCCTTCCCCAGGGCCCAGGCCTCTGGGACCTCTCACTCCGCCAGCTCCCAAGGTGCACCTGTGTGGGGGGAAGGCTTGCCAGCTGCCAAATCAAACAAGCCCTGACACTGCAACAGCTCAACACGGGGAAGTCTATGCCTCACTCTCGCTCCTGGCCGGACAACCTGCCCCACGCTCCTTCAGGGGCCCAGGCTCCTTCCACATTCGGGCTTCACCCCTGAGAGCTCCACGGGTGCTCTCACCAGCGGGAGATGAGAGAGAGAGAGGGAGGGAGGGAGACAGACAGAGACAGAGACAGAGAGACAGAGATGGAGACAGAGACAGAGAGACACAGACAGAAACAGAGTTAGAGAGAGACAGACAGACACTCCATGGGGACTTCAAAGCCAGCAGCCTCCACACTCCTCTCACTTCACTGCTGGCCGAGGAGCGATACAGGAGCGATGAAAAACAGGCCAGGGTTTGTCCCTTCCAGGCACCTCATGGCGCTTAGAATCACTGAATCACAGAGCCACAGAAGGGAAGGATGATGACTTCGGAGAATCTTCTAAGGCTGGAATTCTATAACTTTGAGGTCCTTTAACCATAGAATCCCAGGCTGATGCCATCCTAGACTGTGAAGAGTGGTGGTGGGCATGTCCCTCTGCCGGGCAGATTGTTAATGAGAGGCCTGTGTCTCTCAGTCCCCTCCGCACCCAACCCCCAGCTGAAGAAAAAAGGGTGTGACCCCATCAGGTGCCCAGCACTCCCCTAAGCACTTGCGGGGCCTTCATTCACTTACACCTCACAGCAGCCCTATGCAGTAGGATTGTTGCTATCTCAATTAACAAGCTGAGAAAGCTGAAAGGTTCAGGAACTAACATGGGGTCAGACAGCTAGTAAGCCTCCAACAGGTATTTATCGAATACGAAAAGGCTGAACTAATGTGAATTGCTATCCAACTTTGCCTGTTTTCCCCACTTTATCTCTCAGTTGCAAAAGAGAAAGAAAGGAAGTTGTCAGGGCATAATTGAAATATAAAAGAGATCCACAGATGGAGAACAACTCGCTTTATCATTTGCTCCCCAAACTTCTGAAATGAATTTCTCACCACAATGGGAAAACCGTCAGGGCCTCATTAATCTGCAGGAGAGGGTTTGAAGTCGGTTTGAAGTGGGAGCCATGGAAGGGTTTATCCACCCGCTCACCCAGGAGCCTTACTGGCTCCATCTAATTAACAATAAACCAGATGCCCCGACACAATCCGCTTCTACATCTGTAACATGCTGACAGTCTAAAAATGCCAGCCTCCTCCTTGTGTGTCAGCTAAATGTCACTGGCGACATTTGATGCAATTCAGAGATGAAAGTAAATCCAATATTATTGCTGACTAAATAACCACAGGCCCAATCAGGAGGCCCCAGGCCCCAGAGCAGAATGGGGAGAGGAGACAGCCCCACAGGAAGGCGAGGGAGCCAGATCCTTCCCAAACCAGCCCAACCCCAGCTGCCCATGGACAGGAAACCAATTTGCTGACCTGATTCTGCTTGGGAGGATCAGGACTTACAACCCTCAAAGCTACCTTGTTAGGAACCAAGGGCTGTTTCCCCTCTCTGAGCCTCAGTTTCCTTACCTGTTCAAGGGGCAGAAGCAAAATGGAAGGACTGACCCATTCATTCAGTCAGCCCCCACGTACTGAGCAGCTACTGTGTCTAGGTGCCAGGGGTGCTGCCTTCCTTTGATTAATCACCTTCCCCACCAGACTGCAAGCATCACAAGGACAGGCACAGCTCCCTCTTGTCCACCTTCGTATCCTAGCCTGGCCCACTAAGGCAAAAAGCCCTGCCACAGCTTTTTGGGAGGCTGTGTGGTCCTCAAGGGCAGAGGCTAGGTGTTCTGTGTCTCCCAGTGTGCAGGTTCCCAGCAAGTGAAGACAGTCATGATAAAAACAGTACCAGTTCCCACCAGAGGGGCTGCAGGTGGTTGGGGCAGGTGAGATGCTTCTCAGTTGTCCTAGCACTAAAAAAACATTAAGATGCCTCTTGAGACCAAAACTGACATCACCAACAAAAGATACATGGGCATCAAGTGCTTCCAGACGTCCCCTGAGAAGGACACAGCGCCTACCCAGCACTCGCACTCCAGCCAGCAATCACCACCCAGAGCTCATCCTGTGGGAACAGCAAATGGAGCTGGGAGAGGGAGAGATGACGAGATGACGGCAGGAGCTGCTGCAAGTTACAGGAAACTGAAGACCTATGACAGCTAAATACAGCGTGGGCTCCCAGGCTGAATCGGGTGCTAAAGGGAGGAATTCTTATAAAGGACTTTTGTGGCTGGGGATTTAGCTCAGTGGTTCCGCTGCCTGCTTCACAAGCACAAGGACCCAGGTTCAATGCCCGGTACCAAAAACAAAAAACAAAGGACTTTCATGTGTCAACTGGCAAAACTGGCAAAACTGGAATAGTCAGAATCAATGAAGGTATTGGTATTGATTTGTTTTTTGGTGCTATAACAAATAGTCATAAATTTAATGCTCTAAACCAACACAGAAAAATTTTTTTTGGTACTGAGGATCAAACTCAGGACCTTGTGCTTTCAAGGCAGCGACAGTGCCACTGAGCCCAACATAAACTTAATTAGGACATGGACAGGGTCTCACTAAGTAGTCCAGGCTGACCTCGAACTTAAGAGCCTCCTGCATCAGCCTTCTCAGTGCTGGGCTCACAGCTGTATGCCACCACACCCGGCTTGAATAGGGACATTTTGAGAGGTTATTATTCTGTTTAGAACAGTCCGGAGTTGATAAAAGTATTCCACTGACGTTAAATCTCGTGACGTTGATAACTGTCCTGTGCTTTTAAGAGTGTATCCTTATTCTTTGCAAACATACGCTGAAGTATTTAGAGGCAACGAGGGATGATGTATGCAACTTGCTCTGGGACAGTCAGGAAAAATAAATAATGCAGACAAGAGAGAAAATGATGAGGCAAATGTCACAATTTACAATAGGTGGTTCTGGGTTACAACAAAAGACATGAATGTTCTTCCTGCTATACTTACAATTCCTCTGAAATTTGAAATAATTTCTAAAGTGTGCGTGTGTGCGTGCGTGTGTGTGCGTGTTTTTCCGTCTGGTACTGGAAATCTCAATAATTGAGGCTGCCCAGAGAGGGCGCTTCCTGTTCTCAGTTTCATTTCAGCAGAAGATCGGGAGCGCCTCGGGGGCTCCCTTCACAGACAAAAGAAAACTCTGTGGCGTGCAGGCTCCCGCGCAACCTCGAGCTTCCTTCTCTGACGTCCCCCACCTGCTCCTCCAGCCACACCTGATTTCTTACCATTTCCCAAAACTGCATGGTAATAATTGCTCCCTTTGTTAAACCAGTGGCCTCTGGTACCAGGGATGCCCCTGGGTCTTCGACTGAATCTTCACGACACCCCTTGAAGTCTGGCGCCAGTGTTTCCGCTTACAGTTGGCAGCGCAGAGGCTCAGAGAAGTTAAGTGTCTTGCTTCAGGTCACACAGCAAGTCCAGACTTTAAACCTGACCTGACTCCAAAGCCAGGCTCTTTTCAACGTTCCGCACTGCCCCAGGTGCTGATCCAATAAACGTTTCCTAAGCACCCACCTGAGTGCTGGGCTCTGGAGGGTGGAGGGGGTGTTACAAATGCAACCAAACCCCGCCCCAACCTTCAGAAGATCCAGCAAAAGGACCCGGGCAGGGCTGAGGCAGGTCAGTCAGGAGTCCGCCCCTGGCCCTCAGGAGCTGCACCTAGCCCGAAGGCTGTGCCTGGAGCACAGCGGCAGCGCGGGCAGCGGTGAGAAATCCCACGCACCCCTTAGTGGGAGCTCAGTTCAGCTCGAGCTTCAGCCGGTGCGGGCTGCTCGTTAAACCGGACTCTGCTGCCCTCTAGTGGGAGACACGGAGATGACAGGGGACGGGGCCACACCCAGGAGATGGGGGAGAAATCGCCCCGCCTCCACCCGGGCGCTGGAAGCTGGTTCCCGGGCTTGTGCATAGAGAGGCCTGGGGTTCAGGATCCGACTCTGCAAGGGTCAGTCTGCTTCAGCAGGACAGATGCTCAGCTTCTCTCAGATCAAAATTTGACCCCAAAATTAGCCCCAGACTGAGCCGGGCCGAAAGAGACTTCAGGGCGCTCACAGACCAAGCCCACCCTTGTCCCTGCCCTTGTACTCCCCACCTCTTCCTGAACCCCGCTCCTCCTCGCTGCGCCCCGCGCCCCGCAGCAGGGTGTCCACACTGCCCTGCGCCCTTGGTTCACTCCGTATGTCTTTCTCCCTTTTCCTTTCAAGGGCTCCCACCACTCCACTCCCCTCGAAGCTCTCCTGTCACTTCGGTGGGCCTCGCGCCCCCTCACACCACCCCATTGCCTCCCTTCCATCCCAGCAGGGGGCGCCCCTCCTCTGTGACTCTGCCCAGCGCCTGCACCCCCAGGGAGCTCCCGCCAGTCCAGCTCAGCTGAGCATCTTTAACTTCTCCCTTCCATCTACAAACAGCCACCTCTTGTAGCCTACTTTTCTGCCATAATGGTTCAAGGTAGCTAGAAATTTCTATGCCCACAATCTGTCCAAAATGAGGAAGGGCAGAAAGCACACTCAGCTTCTTCAGGACATCTCACAGAAATTGCAGGCTTTGTTCCTGCTTATAGCTCATCCACCAGAATGGAGTAGTGGCTGCATCTAGCTGCAAGGGAGCCTGGGAAATGCAGTCTTTATTCTAGTCAGCCTTGTGTTCAACAACAAATCAAGAGTTTTATGGGCATTGTAGACCAGCAGTCTCTACCACGGAAGTCCTTTCTTATACTGCCTCCCGGTCACTGTGCTATTGCTCCAGATTCTAGTTGAAGGGAGAATGAGGCTGTTCCCTTTCTTGCCCAGTGATGAAAGGTGCAGCCAACTCACAACAGATGACAAGAGCCAACTGTTAAATTTGGAAGAACTTTGTAAGCCAGTTGCTAAACATTACCATTATTAAAAATTAAAGTATATAAACTTACATTTAAATAAGCTGCATAGAAAAACAAAGGCAATAGACACATTCTGAAAATGTATTACTTCCTAATAATTTTATTACACTTCATTATTCTCTGAGCTCTTGAGGAGATTTAGGTCTCTGCTCCTGTGCCTGTCTCTATGCTGTATTCAGGAACATCACATTAGTAGCTTAAACTCAGCACAGTAAGAGTATTTACACCACAGAAATTGGCAAACACTACAAATCCAGGCTTGAGTCATTGTCTTGTTGATTATCTAGAGCAAGAATCAGCAAACTACAACCAATATGCTTTTTTTATATGTCGAGCTCAGAATGATTCTTAGATTTTTTAAATGCTGTAAAAACACACATAAGAAGACCCACAACAGAGGCCACATGAGGCTTTCAAAGCCTAAGATAGTTACTATGTGGTCCTTTGCAGAAAGAGTTTGCTGACCTCTGGTCTAGATATGAGGAAAAAATGGGGAAAAATGTTAATATTACAGGTTATTGATATCAGGTCTGTAGCTGTTAAAACTCATAAGAAATTTTTAAGAAATCGTTTTCAAACACTTGGAAACTAACACCTAATGTGGAAAAAAAAAACCCACTCACATCAATGATAAAACAGCTAAATTTCCAAATATGTAGACCTGAAGCTAAAAGAGGTTTAAATTTATAGTCTATAATTTGAGATTTGCAAAATAGTTTTACAGTAAATCCTCTATCAGATTTAATAACAATAAATCTTTTGGAAAGAGTGAAAATTCAGTTGCAACTCTATTTGTCAAATCATGGTTGAGTCATAACCATCAGTTAGCTGCAGATATGAATTTGACAAAATGCAGCATAAGTATCCCATGAGAACCAATTGGCTGTATAGAATTTACAATGAAGAATATTGTATACTTTATTATGATTATAAATTTGGTACTACTCACATTGGTGAACTTTATAATAATGTTGTATATGTATACATATGGTTTGGGAAAGCTGGTTAATAAAATATCCCAGTACATTCTTCACATTTGCCCAACAACCCTACAAATAGCCAAAACTAGAAGCTCTCCCCCCATTCCATAAAAGGCCTGGTTTCTCTATGTCTGTCAATACCCAGCCCCCTCTTACTGTGGGCCTCACCTCCATTTTTTTCTTGTCCATTTTGCTGGAACCCTTACATTCTGGAATTTGGAACTCTAACTTGTTTTATTTTTGCTTGTATATTTTCCATCTGTCCAATTGCTTCACCATTTTGGACATTCCCTCAGCTTTATTTTACAACCTTTCTATTGAAATATATATATGTGTGTTGTTGGAGTTTTTTTGGTACCAGGGATCAAACTCGGGACCTTGCACTTGCGAGGCAGGTGCCAGAACCACTGAGCTAAATCCCCAGCCCTATTGAAATATATATATCGGGTATTGAACTCAAGGATCTTGCATTTGTGAGGCAGGCACAGTGCCACTGAGCTAAATCCCTGGCTCTACTGAAATTTTTATTTATGCTGCCTGATACTGTTGGGATCTGGAATGGGACCCAGAGGTCTATGTGGTAAAGATGTGGTCCCCAGCTTGGCACTCTTGGAGGTGTTGGAAACCTTGAAAGGTCGGGTGTAATGGGAGGTCTTTAGGTCTTTGGGGGCATGGTCTCAGAGGGGATTGTGGAAGTCCAGTCCCTTCCTCTTTTCTTCTTTTGTCCTGACCATGAAGTGAGCAGCTTTGCTGTACCACACTTACCTGCCGTGATGTGCTGCCTCTCACCAGGCCCAAAGCAACCAGGTCAACCAATCATGGACTGAAACTTCTAAACCTATATGCCAAAATAAATCTTTCTTTATGTTGATTCTCTCTGGTATTCCATTATAGTAATAAAAACCTTGATTAACATACTATGAAATATTTAACATCCAAGACCTTTTCCCCCCTTTTTTATGGCATCTTGTTATTTAGCAGATGAAACTGCTTCTCTTGGCTCTCTGAAATAGTGGTAGTCTGTTGGGTGGATTTTTTTTTTTTTGCATGTTTATCTTTATGCTTATCTGCTTCTGGCAAGTTTTCTTTTTGGTTAGTTGGTTGGTTGGCTGGTTGGTTGGCTGGTTGGTTTGATTTGGTTTGGTTTGTCTCTATTTGTTGGAAGCTTTCCTCAGCTATCTGATTATCTTTTGCTGTTATTTCATGAGGTATTACTAAAATAATGAAATGTTATGGTTTGTAGCTAGATGCTCCCCCAAGAGACTCAGCCAGAGGAAGGACTTTTGAAAGATAATTAACTCATGAAAGTACTATAGCTAATTTGCTGTTGGGAAGTGAGGTCTGATCAAAAGAGACAGGTCACTGGGATATGACCTGCAAGGGTGTTTTTCCCTCTGCTGCTCCTCCCTTCTCTTTGTGCTTCCTGATTGCTATGATGAGAGCAGCATTTTTTCACTATGCCCCTCTACCATGCCATTTCACCTTAGAGTTAGGCAAACATGGACAGAAAATCTGAGCCAAAATAAATCTCTTCTCCTTTAAGTTGGGGGTGTCAGGTTTTATGTCCAAGCAATGAAGAAAGTGACTAAGACAGATTTTAGTACCAGACGTGAGGTCACTGCTGTAACTATATCTGAACATGTGGTTTAAAAGTTTTTGGTTTTTTAGGGCTGGGGATTTAGCTCAGTTGTTTCGCTGCCTGCTGCTCAAGCGCAAGGACACAAGTTCGATCCCTGGTACCAAAAAAAAACCTAAAAGTTTTTGTTTTTTTAAAGGAAGTTTGTATTTGAAATTTTTTTTATTTATTTTTTATTAGTACATGTTTGTGGTACATAATAAATACATCCATTGTGGATAGTTGGCACATACACATGACACCTCTTAATTTTTTTTTGCAAATAGGAAGAGGACCAGGCCGGGGATTTAGCTCAGTGTTTCCGCAGCCTGCCTTGCAAGTGGAAGGACCCAAGTTCAATCCCCGGTACAAAAAAAAAAAAAAATAGGAAGAGGACCAAGAGATGGAGGGAGGGAGAAAGGGGAGAGGAAAGGATATAAAAAGGATTTAAAACTTTTAGAACTGGTTGGGAGGAGGAGTTTTAAAAGGTTTAGAGGTGCTGGCTAGAATAGTTCTAAAATGCTATAAGCTGAGCTTGATAGAAGATTCTGATTGAAGCTCAGAAGACCAGAATGCTCATAAAAATACAGACAATAAGGACAAGACTGAAGAAGTTTCAGTTGGGAACAGTTAGAGATCTGTTGGTAGTTAGACTGAGACCACATGTGCTATGCTCTGGCAGAAAATTTGTTTACATTTTGCTCATGCCCTGAGATTGTGCAGGAGACTGAGATTAAGAGCAATGGACTAATCTAGTAGAGAAATTTTCAAGGTGGCCCCAAGTTCAGCCTGTAGCAAGGGTACTGTTGGGGGGTGTTAGCCAGCTCCACACTGAGAATTGAGAACAAATGACGCCATTGAGTTTCACCAGAAAGGAAGCTCCTGTAAAGTTGGAGCCTGTAAAGTTCTGGATGAAGAGAGACTGACTGTTAAAAAGGTTAGCATTTTTAATAGTTGATACTTTATATAGGGAAAATAGGAAGGATGCTCTGAAAGCATCCCAGAAATCAGCAAGATTCTCCCCTTCACAGGCTCAAGAGCTCAAAGGAAAAGATTTTGCATTAAGAAGAGAAAACTCAGGGCATCTTGCTTGAGATGGATAGTCTAAGAAACTAGGGGCCAAGATTTGAAATTTGTTTCACAGTGCTCAGCCAAACACACACTCAGAGGCCTTTGCAGCTACTATACAATGGGCCTGGCTCCTATTCAAGCTAGTGGCAGACCTTGGCATCATCCAAGTGGGGTTTTTTTGTGTATGCAAAGTGCAAGAGAGTTGTAGAGTCAGGGAGGCTTCCACCCAAATTTCAATAAAAGACCTGGAAGGCCAGGCAGTGTGGCCCTGAAAGGTCAGTTCATGAAAGCTGTGAAAGTAAAACCAAAAGTGCTGTGGAGGCCCTAGAAAGTTAGAGAAGCCAAAACCATGGAAAGAAAGTCATAGGCTGTGAGAGGTGCTGCCCCAGGAGAGAAGCCATGAGGGTTCCAATACACAGTGCCATAGGCCTGGAGCCACCTAACCCCTTTGGAGATCACATCTTTGCCCCAGGCACATGAGCGTGGACCCACAGGATTGCCCTGGTGGGCTGTGGTCTTACTTTGGTCTCTTTGGTTTCTATCTCCTTATTCCTCCCTTTAGCATGGTGGAAAGGCCTGGACAGAAGAAAGCTGCTCATATCATGGCAGCTGGAAAGCAGAATGAGAAGTGAGGAGCCAGGGAGGAAGATATTCTTCCAGGTCACTCCCACAGTGGTCTACCTCTTCTAACCAGACCCCATCTCCTAGCAGCAAATGAGTTATATTGCCCCCATGAATTAATCATCTTTAAAAGTCCCCCTTTGAGCACATGCAGCTCTTGGGAAGCATCTAGATATATGGTATTCTACCCTGGTCCCCAAAAGACTCATGCGTGTCTCTTTATGTAAACTGTGTTTAATCCATCTCTAAGAGTCACCAAATTCTTAAGTTTCAGCAGTGCTAAAAAGTCTAAATCCAAAGTCTCTGAGACTTGAAACTTTTAACTTTTTTACTTTTCTTTTAAATATACAAGAAAGTTAAACACTGTCGACATACAATAGCACAGGGTAAACATTCTTATTGATCCTGCCTTGGAGCTAGCCAACCATGGACTGAAAACGTGAGCCAAAATAAATGTCTCCTCCTTTATGTTGCAGGTGTTGCATATTGTATCTCAGTGATGAAAATGTGTCCGCAACACTCATTGAAGAAATGGTTGATTCCTGGGCTGGGGGGGGGGGAGTAAATGAGCCCAGAATATCTCTTTGTGACAGAAGGGGCTCAAGACATTCTAAACTCCAGGAGTCCAGGACTCCAGGATGCTAGAGACATACCAAAAGAATATAAAATCCAGCTTGAAGGGGTTCCTAATGGACAAAATCTAGAACAAATTGAGCATACAAATATATACATATATATAAATAAAATCCTTAAGGATATATTGACATAATTTAATTAATAAATATATGGAAGAAGGGAAAAGCAACTCATAATTATAAAAGGAATGATAGATATAGTTACTACAAGATACACTGAAAGATATAGAAAGTTACCACAAGATAACATCTTGATAACAAATGATTCAAGCAAGACCCATGAATGATGCTAAAATGACAGAGTGATTAATACTTATTAATTACAAAATGAAAAACACACTAAAGACATGTGGCAGACACTTCCTTAAATGTGAGATTGAAGTTCACACCATCAGCTATAGTAGAAATAGGGGCCATGTGCCTCCTGGTTAGATGAACCAAAAATGAAACACCATTTCTGTGATGCTCTTGCCAATGGTATACAAACTAGATGTAATCAGTAGGGAACATGAGTCAAACCTAAACTGAGGAACATTCTGCAAAACACTTGGAAATACCAATGTCTTGAAGGCAAAGAAAGACTGAGGAACTGCTTCACATCAGAGACTCAAGAAACATGACAACTAAATGCAGCGTGTGACCTAGAATGTTCAGCTCTACAGAACATTATTGGCACTGCTGGAGAAGCCTAAATACAATCTGTAGATAAAATCATAGCCCCACATCAACGTTGATTTCAACATTTAAAGGCATGTCCTTGGTTTTAAGAAATACACTAAATTATTCACTTAATTATCACTATAAAAATTTCATTACCAGATGTTAGGACAATCTGGGAAACAGTTGATAGAAATTCCTGTGATTTTTCTCTAAACTGAAATTCGGAGGGAAAGGCAACAGATTCCTGATCTCCCCAGCCCCTTGCTCAGAATCAAACCCAGGGCCTCGTGCATGCTAAGCACATACTCTACCACTGAGCTACAACCCCATGCCCAAGCCACAGCTTTTCAGAAGGAAAAAATTAAAAAGCTGACTTGAAGTCATGAGCACGGGGGTCTGGCTTGTTGAGTGGGCCTCCTGGGCAACTGGGGACTGAGCAGGCCATTTCATTGGATGTCCCCTCACCCACCTACTCTCACCTCCCAGGATCATCTACCTTGTTTTCTTAACGTGGTGGGAATACTTGAGATTTACTCTCTTAGCAAACTTCCACGACATGATACATCAGTACTGCAGCAGGGATTTGGAGGTGTCTGGCTGCTCAGCAGGTGCTGGGAGCTGAGTGAAGCTGGGAAGGGAGTCATGTTGGACATTCAAGATGTGAGCATTCACCTCATCTCCCATGTTCAGGACAGAGTTCCCACTCCCAAGCCCCATCCTGCCAAGCCACAGCCCCTCGGTTTTACCCTCACTAGATAAACCTGTGGTTTTCTCCCCAAACTGGGGAAAGGGACATGCTGGCTGCAGAGGGGTCTATCACTTTCTGGTTTCAGGATAATCTGCTTCTACAAACGTCTGAGCCTTTCTGAGGTACCCAACATAGATCCAGCTGTCTGAACAGACCCACTGGGGTGTGAGCTGCAGCTTTCCGAGGTTGGGTGAATCACTCATTGCTTTCTACTCTGGCTTCCAAGGCCCTCCTGCAGTACTGACATGTTGTGTGCTTGAAATTCGCTGAGAGGGTAAATTTTAAGTATTCACACTACATTTAAACAAACAAACAAATAGGTACTGTACCTGAGCACAGTGGTGCCCACTTGTAACCCCAGCACGTTGGAAAGCACTCTGGAAAGGCCTCAGGCAGGAGGCTCACAAGTTCTAGCCCGGCCTGGGCAACTTGGTGACTTTGTGAGATTCTGTCTCAACACAAAAATAAAAAGGGATGAGGATGTACTCCAGTGCAAAGCCCTAGGCTTAATCCCCAGCAGTGCAAAAAAACAGTATCTATGTGAAGGGATAGATATGTTAATTATGGTGATTGCAGTAATGATTTCCATATATATACATATATATTTAAATATCACATTGCAAACCTAAAACACATACTGTCAATTGTACCTCAATAAAGCTGGAGAAAAAATTCATCCTCTATTACAGACTCCTCTGCTTGTTCTCTTGCCCTTGTAGATTTAAAATCTCTGTTGTCATTTTAAGTTTAAGGAAAAAAGCTCAAGTGTAACCTGTTATCATTAACTGGAAGTCTTCTGCTGTGGTTTTTAATCTTTCTACACTGACCGTGCATTGCTTGTGCAATTTTAAAAAAACTCAAAACAGAAAAGAGTTAAATACCGTGAAACATAAAAAAAAAAAAAATCAGTTCGGGAATAATCAGGTTTCTGGTGGGAGGGCAATTGAGTTCTGAACAGAGGCTGAAGTAAGAAAAGTGCTTGGAGCAGCTTAGTTTTGATCTTTGTCTTCCATTGGGTGCCCGAAGGTGATTAAATTCTTCTGCGAACCTTCTTAACCCTCGGTTAGGCCAGCCACTATTAAAAAGGAAAAGCCCGGCTGCGGCTGCGCAGCGAGCGTCTGCGGGGTGACTCGCACTCGGCCTGCGGAGGCCCTCGTAGTTCCCCTTAGAATTTCACGAAATTTACAGGCGAAGGGGGCCCTCCGGGAAGGAGAGTGGCCTTTCCCAAGGCTAACACAGACCCGAGGCCACGCTCAGGCGTCTATCCTCCCCACCAACAATAGGTCAAAGTTAATCCAGGGCACAGACCAGGTCAAAGGCGCGGAGCCAAACCCGTGCCGACCATCCACACCTGGATCCCCTCGCGCTCATCCCCAGCTCCATCCCCAGCCGCACCTTGGGTGGGGCTGGGGAAGCTGCCTTTCCACCTAGAGCCACACGAGGGCAGCAGAGGACCGGCGGACAAGGCCAGAGACTGTGGGAGGGAGAGTGGGACAAGGCTGCAAGGGAACCGAAAATAACACGTGAAAAGCAGCAGAAAAACGAAAGGCGCGAGGAGAAACAGAGGAACGCGAGGGGATAAATGGGGGAAGCGCTGCCTGCGTGATCGCCAGCCCTTATGTGTGAATAATTGGTCTGCACGGGCTGCACACCCACTTTGTGGTACACGATTATGAGCTCCTTCCGTAGTTGAAGGAAGGGAGGGCAGGAAGTGAGCAGTGGGCTGTGAAGTCACAGAGGGGCACAGGGTGCTCCCTGGGTTAACTTCTCCGTGTACCTACCTCACGGTTATTATGAGGAGAGGACAGAACGTATGCAAAGCCCCAGGACAGCTCTTGGCACGTAGTAAACACTCACTAAACGCTGACTGTGATCATTCTGACGGTGATGTCATTGTTGTTACATCCTCACGATGGAGAGGGGCCTCTTGGGGTCTGGGTTTGTGCAGTACCCCTGAAAAATATTCCCCCCATATCACAGACGGAGAAACTGAGACCCAGGAAGAATGCCTGACTTAGCACCTGGATGTAGAACTAGAGAAAACCGAGGCCTGGATTCAAATTCAATTCGTTTGACCCTTCCTTTCACCGCGTTCTCTGCCTCCGCCTGGGAGAGAAAGTGCCTGCTTACTCCAAGTCGCTTGAATGTGGTTCCCCATTGCCTGCTCTGCACCCTGACCCCAGGCCTCAACAGTGGGTTGGCACCAGCATTGGCTCCCAGGCAGCTCCGGTGATGGGAATGAAGGACAGGACTGGGCAGCAGGCCAGAGCTCATTGGTGTTGTGGACTCAGCATCCCTGACAGGGCCCGAGGGAGAAGGCTCTTGGTCCTGCGGTACCCACACCTACAATTTCTAACCTGTCTTCAGGGATGCACTTCTGGATAACGAGTGATCACATGGCCCCAGGAGACACAGCACATGGATACAGCAGGAGGCCACAGCCAGTCTCAAGAGCCTAGCCTCTGTTGGCAGCTGAGCACCCCTGGGTGCTTTCCCTCCCTGTCCTGCCCTGGCCTCCTCAGCTGCAGAGTGGGGACAGCAGTGATCCCTCCTTCCTCAACAGGGCAGAGTGAAGGGACAAGATGAATACGAAGGGCCAGCCTGGCACACAGGATGCTCAGAGCAGGGAGTCATGTTAACGTCTGTAAATGAGTAATGGACGATAACGTCCCTAGGTTACCTCACAGAGGAAAAGAGCAGAATGGTGCTCCTGCCTCAGAGAGAGAAAGAGTCTGATCTGCAGCCTCAAACCAGACCTGCTGTAGTGCTTTCAGCATTGGAGGCCCCCACAGGGATGCACAATAACTTGGGGACAACGGTCCCTGTTCCTTGTGCCCCCGACCCTGTACCTTGAGAAGAACATGCACACAGGACAGTGAACCCTTCGGGGGAGAGTGAGTTTGGACCCTCCTTGCATCAACCTCTGCTGCACCGCAGTGTCAGCAGGTGACCCCAGGCTTCCTTCAGAGTTGGCCGTGATCCCAAAGGAAATGATCTCCCACCAACCTTTCCCCTCAACAGTTGCCAGCATCCTCCAGCATCCTTGCCCCTGCCCTCCTTCCCCTCTGAAAACTGGGGTCCTGCCTCCTGCCCAAAGCCACCCTTTCACTCCCTCTTCCTCGCAGTTCCAGTCCCCTCCATGCCACCAGGATGTGCCCACGGGCTTTGCTTCCTCCTCTCTTCTCCCCTTCCCCCAGCTTCCAGCCCCACCCATGCCTGAGGAGCAAAGGCCCCAGGGCACCTTAGTTCTCACCCTCTCTGGATTAGCTTTGTGAATGTTCCAAACAAGCAATGAAGGAAACCTCTCCCTTTGCCAAAGTGTTGTTGACTCTCTCTCATTCCAGAACCTCCCATGCTCCTCTGCCAGTCTCCGTCTTTCTCTTCTCTCCCTGTCCACATCTTCTTCCCTCCATAGGCTCCTTTTCCCTGCAGATACTTCCAGAAATCTCTGTTCCCAGCCCAGATACCTCTTCTGAGTCCAGATCCACATGAATTGCCCCCAACTCAAATTGTCAAACATCCCGCAGACTTTCTGCTCCCCACTTCAGTCAGCCATGCCTAAAATACCGGCATGGCCCAGCGCTTCTCTCTCTTATCCTTACTACCAGTCACCCTTATCGTCCTGTCAACTCTGCTCCCCAAAACACTCCAAGACCCTTCAGACTCCATTCCTGTCCCCCCTTCCCTGTGAAGCTCCCCCAGCCTCTGCACAACGCAGGTTCCCACATGAAGGTCATGAACTGGCAGCTGGAGGCCAGCGTCCACCCACAGATGTGTAGTGCTTTCCCTGCGCTCTGGGGACCAGGACCAGAACACAGGTTTTAAAAATGAGTCACCGCTAACTCTTTAGTTTCCTGCAGCTGTGTAACAGAGTACCACGGACTGGTTGGCTTAAAACAGGAGTTTCAAGTCCACAGTTCTGGAGGCCAGAAGCCTGAAATCCAGGTATCAGCAGTCCTTAGCATTCCTTGGCTTGTGGCAGCATGGTTCCAATCTCTGCCTCTATATTGTAGCATGACCATTGTCACTCTGTGTCTCTCTCCCGATTTTCTCCCTTATAAAGACCCCAGTCACTGGATTAGGTCACACTCTAATCCCTAAAATCCTGTCTTATGTCTATGAAGAAGCTCTTTCCAAATACAGCCACAGTCCAAGGTTCCGGATGAATATGAATTTTGGAGGAACACTACAACTCAGTACATTTAAAGTCAGGAAAACTCATATAAACATCTGGATTACCACTTCCCTTTTTAAAAATCAGGTCTGAAACCAGCTGTGGGAGTACACACTTATAATCCTTATACTTGGGAGGTTGAAGAAGGAGGATGTCAAGGACAGCCTTGGGCTACATAGGGAGACACTGTCAAAAAAAGAAGAAAACAAAAAATCAGATCTAGCTGCACAACATCCTATGACCCAGATTCCCACACAGTAGCTAAAGCAGAAGCACTTTCTTTGACCCCATTCACATGGGCCTTGCACTCACCACTTACCACAGTCTTTCCCTCAAGGAGTAACAACTACAGCCACAGGTAAGCACTGAAGAAACTCCCAGACTGGTCCCGTGAAAACTAGCAGCAACTTCCTGTTGGATTAGAAGGAAGCAGTGGAGTAGAGAGTTTAGGCGACTTTACATGGGCGCTGCTCTCAACTGCTCTCCTTTCCCTTATAGCAGTGATAGCAAACCTCTTAGAGCTTCCAGTGATAACAAACAGCCTGCTGTGGCACACAGCACTCATGCCGTAGGTTCCCGCCACTGCCCTACAGTAATCTCCACCTAGGGCCCAGTGATGTTTCTGTGGCCATCACTCCCAAGATAACACCCTGCACACCCAGCATTCCCACCATTCCCAAGCATGCCTACCCACTTTCCCACTGCCCGTATCCACAGTGCCCTCCCTGAGGGCCTGCTTTGCCTAGCAGAGCTGTTTTCCCACTCACAAGCTGATGGGGCCTGACCGTCTTGGTGTATAAACACCTGGCCCAGGGGCCTGGGATTTAGCTCAGCTGCACCACACCTGCCTCAAAAGCACAAGGTCCTGAGTTTGATCCCTGGTACCAAAAACAAACAAACAAACAACACCCAAGCCCACAGCCCTCCTATGGGATAACTGCACATAACGCTCAGAGCTCCCACCGAGGTAACCTGCTTCCCTGACTCACTGCCTGTCCGTCCCCTTCTCTCTCTCCCCAAGGAACATGCCCTGGGATCACCTCTCTCACAGGCTATTTGTGAGGGATGCCTAACTTCAGAATGGGCTTCTGGAAGGAACCAAATCTGAGACCAGAAACCTGGCCCTAATTCATCCCTCATCCCAGAATAAGCACATCATAAAGAATATTGATTGTTCATTCTTTTTTTTAGCTGTTGGGCTGAGGATGTAGCTCAGTGGTAGAGTGCTTGCGTAGCATGCCACAAGGTCCTTAGTTCAATCCCCAGAAAGGACTGGGGGAAAAAAAAAAGACACGTATCCAGCTATGTGTATCCAGCTCCAGGCAGGCCCAGGTTCAGTGCTGGGATACAGTGGCAGAGGATCCAGCATGGTTTCTGTCCTCCTGAAGCTTCCAATCCTGGGAAGAACAAAATTCAAGAAAACAAAGACTGTTGCCCGTGGAAGCTGGTAGCTTGTTCCTGAAAAATCTTAGGAATATTAAAATGTTAGGAAACAGCCTGAGCCAGCAAAGAGTGAGAACTAGAATGGAAGCACTGATCCTTCATTCACCCTGCAAATATCCACTGCGTGTGTGTTCAAGCTCTCCTGGCAGGGCACAGCAAGTAAACAGTCAAACACAACGCCACCAGGTCGCATTCTGAGAGTTCAGGGACAGTGGCGGCTCCACCAGACACTGCATGGCCTGGCAGCCAGAGGACCCGGGAGCTGGTGTCCTGGAGAGGAGGCCTGAAGGACAGGGGGCACTTGCAGACACAGAGAGGGAAAAGCATACCAGGTGGAGGGAACTGCACACAGGGCCAGGATGTGGGATGTGAAGTTTGGGGGAACAAGGAGCAACTCATGGCGGCTCAGACAAAGGAGAGGGCCCAGGAGAAGAGGAGCAAGTGGGGCAGGACTGAGGCGCTCCTGGGCCGAGCTGAAGGCTTCAAACCTCCAGAAGACTCAGTGTTGTCCATGGAACGAACGGCATGGGCTCTTATAAAGACAAAATGCACGAATGAAGGGGAGATCTTTATACAAAGTCTGGCATTTCACAGGCCCCCAGGGACAGTAGTCAGTATACACTGCGAATTGCAGGATTTTAAACAGCACAATGGCAGGGGCAGCATGGACCACTGGGAGACACTAAGGAGGCTGCTGTGATCAGAAAGGAGATGGTGGCTGCTGGGAGTCACATCACCGTGGCCTTCCCCAGAGGTCACCTGATAGTTTCCTAACATGCCAACAGCTTTCTCATGCACCTCTGCCTGAGAACTTCCTCTAGCACTGCGTTCCACTCAGCCACATTCGGGGGACCAAGAATGAGGAGGGTGATGCCCTGGGAGCAGCCTCAGCAATGAAGGATTCGAGGGTGGGGAAACAGCCCTCAGTGGGACAGTTCTGAGGGTGACAGCCGATCAGAGGGGCCCCTGTGGGACTGAGCTCCACAGGAGCCCAGAGTAATCACACATCCCCTTTGGCAGCTTTTCTCTGTTTTCCTGTCTCACTTCCCCACGCCCTCACTGTGCTGCCTTGATCACCTCTCAAATGAACTACTTAAACTCAAATTCTCTGGATCTATTTTGGTGGAAACTCAAAGAGCAGTTGGTACCAGAAATGACCCTGGAAAGTAGATTTCGGGAGGGGGTTTTAGAATTAAATCACTAGCTATTCAGATGGCAAAAGGGAGCGGGATTGTGGTGGTAAGTGGTGTAATTTCACAGCAGTGCAGTTAAGGAGACCGGCCTGTGATGGGCTGGAGATAAACAAGTGAAGGAAACCGAGCCTACATAATAGCTCCAGCACTTGAAAAATATGGAGACATTGGAAAGTATAAGTATTGAAGAGCTGAGTTGCTTTTGTTATCTGTCATAGAAGCCTTGAAGAAAGAGATTCTGTCAGGTTCAGATTCTTAGGCCATCAACTCAGGACCTTGACCTCCATGGTACAATTTAAAAATACATTCAAGGGCTGGGGATTTAGCTCAGTGGCATCATGCCTGCCTTGCAAGTGCAAGGTCCTGAGTTCAATCCCCGGCATCAAAAGTAAAATAAAATAAAAATACATTCATCTCCTGCAGCTGGAAGGCGGACTGGCCAAAAATCAGAGGTCAGGATTTGGTTGTAAGCATGACCGAATTACTAAAGAGATTGAGTCCACAGCCCCAGCAACTCAGGGTCTCCACAGAGCAGAAGTGAGACCCTGAGACTTTGTATTCAAACTTGAGAGCCTTAGAGTCCAACACTCCCTTAGTCCTATAGGCTGGCACGAGTGCCTCGCTGCCCTATACAAAGAAGAGGAGCCTTGCAATCATCCTCATCTAAGGCAATGTCTTCCATGATGCTGTTTGTCCTCCTGCTTCTCCCAACCATACTCTGCCCTTGCCACCCATGACATGCAGACCAAAAACTATGGTTTCATCTCAGCATGGTTTGATGATGAGTGCTGTCTCCTATGTGAAAGCTAATATGTGCCCGGAGGACCTGGGAGAGTCTGCATTTGAGTGTGCCTTGAAGGTAGTGGGCCATAGTAAAGGGAAAAAGAACAGATAGGAAATTGTTTCTTGAATTGTGTGCTTCTGTGACTCAAAATTTCACATTCTGACAAGAATGCTCAAAGTCAGTCTCAACACTTTTCAGAATGGTTCCTTAAACCTTGGAAATGACAATAGTCTAGAATAAATTAGGTAAAAATGTCATAAATACCTTGGCAGAGTGTTATGGAAAGCATTCAACCATGCGGGTATGTAGAATAGATTGATAATATCACACCAGACAGCCACTGACTAAGTTTTATAAAAAGACCAAAGGACACTCACTTGGCTAAATGGATGTGCACTGTGGTATACAGAGTACAATATGAGAAACTCAGTTGCAGCTTTTCTCTGAAAGCCACGTTTATGGTAAAGATGTAGCTAATGGAATTAGGCTGCCTTGTGACAATAGGGAGATTGAACTCTGAGCTATCAGAAGCCAGTAAACATCAGAGGTGAAGTGGACAACAGAACCACAAGGGTAGCCAGAGATCTGGATCCCAGAGACCTGTGGTGATGGCTAACACATCATGGTGTTTCTGGAGACAAGAAAAATAGACAGTCAAGGAGAGCATTGATTTATAAACCAAAAAATATCAAAAACATGAGAGCAAAAGACTGATAATCAGTTGTCACAATGGGAAATTATAATCCATTGCCATTTGAAGACATGAGCCAGTTCTCAGATCTAGAATCCATTGATTAAATCCATTGATCAAAGGAGAGCCAAGATCCCCTTGAGGAAAGACCCTACAAAGACATAAGTATATACAATACGTGGTTCCTTTCTCCAAAAACCCTATAACCAATTACCAGGCTAGTTCTATATTAGAGAAAGAGGAATACTAAGTCTTTTTTCTTCAGCTTTAGGAATACTTGATAAACAAAAATTGCACATATTTAAAGTGTATAACATGATGTTATGGTACATGTATATACTGTGAAACATTTACCAAGCTAATTAACATATCCATCACCTAACATAGTTACAATTTTATGTGTACGTATAGTAAAAACCATGGAAGATTAACTTGTAGTAAATTTTGGATATGGAATATAGTATTATTAACTGCAGCCACCATATTGTAAATTAGATCTCCAGAATTTATGCATCCACCTAACTGAACCTTTGACCAATTTCTCCACATTTCTCTCACCCCTTAGCTCCTGGAAATCACCATTGTACTCTCCACTTTTATATATTCAACTTCTTTAGATTCCACATGTAAGTAAGGTTACTCTGTGAGTCTGTATCTGGCTGGTTTCACTTAGCATAATATCCTTCAGATACATCCATGTTAGAGAAAATGGCAGGATTTTTCTTTTTAAAGCTGAACAATATTCCATTTTATATATGTGTGTATATCACACTTTCTTTACCCATTCATTCACAGATTCAGGTTTATCCATATTTTGGCTATTATGAATAGAGAGCATGAGGTACAAATATGTTTTCAAGATATTCCTTTCATTTCCTTTGACATATACATGATGAGCTGAAACACAAGGCAGTTCTATTTTTAATTATTTGAAGAACCTCCATACTGTTTTCCATAATGGTTGTGCCAGTTTGCATTCCCATCAACAATGTGTAAGTGTGTCCTTTTCTCCACATCCTGCCCAACATATTATCTTGTCTTTTTGATAATAGTCATTCTATTAGGTTATGGTTTTGATTTGCATTTCCCTAATGATGAGTGTAACAGAGTACCTTTCCACATATCTGTTGTCCATTTGTGCCTCTTCTTTTGACAAATTCCTACTCTTTTTTAGGCATTATTTGAGGTTTTGTTTGCTTGCTTGTTTTTTGTTAGTGTGTTTTACTTAGGTACTTTGAATATTAACTCCTTGTCAGATGTTTGGTTTGCATATATTTTCTTCCATTGAGTAGGTTTTCTTTTCACTCTGCTGATTGTTTCCTTTGCTACACAGAACTTTTTAGTTTGATGCAGTCCCGCTTGTGTCTTCTTGTATCCGTTGGCTTTCGATGTTATCTACAAAAAAACTGGTGCTCAGACCACTGTCAAGATGCTGTCTTCCTATATTTTTTTTCTGCTGGTTTTATGGTTTTAGGTTTTACATTTAAATCTTTAATCCATTTTTATTTGATTTTTATGTGTCTCATGAGCTAAGGATCCAATTTCTTCGGTGGGTAGGTAAGCAATTTTCTCAAAACCATTTATTGAAGAGACCAGCCTTTCCCCATCGTATGTTGGCACACTTGTTAAAAACTGGCTGACTGTTGATGTGTGGATTTATTTCTGAGCTCTCTATTCTGTTCCATTGATCTAGAAGACTGTTTTTGCTCCAATACAATACTATTTTGATGACTTTAGTTTTGTAACATATTTTGAAATCAATGTGATTCCTCTAGTTTTGTTCTTCTTGCTGAAGATTACTTTGGCTATTTGGGGGTTTGTGGTTCCATATAGATTTTAGGATTCTCTATTTCTGTAAAGAATGTCATTTTTGGAATGGATGGCATTGAATCTGTCAATCATATGGGGTAGTAGGGACATTTTAACAATATTAATTCTTCCAATACACAGATATATACATGCCAAGCAAGCGGTCTACTCAGCTACAACCCCTAGCCCCTAAGTATTTTCTTATTGTTGAATGGGTCTGCTTTCTCCATTGTCATTTTAGGTAATTCATTGTGTATAGAAATGCAACAGATTCTCAAATGTTGACTTTTGTAGTCTGAAACTTACTTTGTTTACTAGTTCTAATAGGTTTTGTTTGTTGAGTCTTTAGAGCCTTCTATATATATGATCATGCCCTCTGCCCCATTTTCCTCCTCCTCTTCTGATTTGCATGCCTTTTATATCTTTTTATCACACCATTTCTCTGGCTAGGACTTTAGTGCTGTGGTGAATATAAGTGTTAAGAGTCAGCCTCCTTGTTTTCTACCAGAACTTAGAAGGAAAGCTTTTTGTTTTTCCCCACTGATGACAATGTTAGATATGGACTTTTCATATATGGTCTTTGGGGACTTGGGTACAGTTCAGTGGTAGAGCACTTTCCTAGCATGTGCCAGGTCCTAGGTTCAATCCCAAGCAATTCAATAGATAGATAGATAGAGTCTTTATTGTATTGTTCCTCTTGTGTCCATTTTGTTGAGAGCTTTAATCATGAGTGGATCTTGCACTGTTAGATGCTTTTTTGTGCCTATTTTCTTTGTGTCTAATCACTGTCATCTAAATGTCTCCCTGAGGTTCATGTGTGGAAACCTAATCCCAGTTGTGATAGTATTAAGAGGTGAGACTTTGAAAAAGTGATTAAGCCATAAATGGATTGGTATTTTGCAGGAGGGCTAGAGGGAACTATTTCAGGCTCCTTTTGTCCTTCCATATTCTGCCATGTGAGACTAAACTGTTCATCCCTTCTAGAGAAAGAAACAGTGAGGAGCCATCTTAGAAGCCGAGAGGTATGACTCTCACCAGACACCAAATTCACTGGCACCTTAATCTTGAACTTCCTAGCCTCTAGAACAGTGAGGAAATAATTTCTGTTCTTTATAAATTACCCAGTCTAAATTATTTTGTTATAGTAGCACAGATGGACTAAGATGATTATTATGTGGGTTTTTTCTTTCATTTTGCTAATGTGGTGTATTACATTGATTAATCATGTATCTTGAACCATCTTTGGATACCTGACATAAGTCCCATTTCATCATGGTGTTATACTCTTTCAGTGTACTGTTAAATAAAATTTCCTAGTATTTTATTGAGAATTTTTGTGCCTATGTTCATCAGGGATATTGGTCTGTGGTTTTCTATTCTTATGATGTCTTTGTTGGTTTTGATATTAGGGTGATACTAGCCTCATAAGATGAGTTTAGAAGTACTCCTATTTTTCAGAGAGTCTAATATTAATTCTTTTTTAAATGTCAGCTGGCAGCCCGGGAGCTGGTGCCCACATGGGCTCACTGACAGAGATGGCAGGCGGCAGGGATGTGCATGTCTCAGGCAGCCTCCACCTGCTGCTCCTGGTGTCCTGGGGGCTGAGTCGGGGTGCCACTGCCTGGACAGAGGAGAAGCAGGTTAAAGAATCATCAAGGTCAAGTTGAAAGGAATGGCAACAATCATCTGAGTCAGTGCTGTCCAACTCAAATAGAAAAGGAGATACACATATGTCATTTTAAATTTTTTAGTAGCTATGTTTAAAAAATAAAAAGAATCATCACCAAGCAGCCATTCTGAATTCATCTTCTCTTTGGCAAATTGCAGAAGGCACCTATATTTCTGAAATGTGGCAAAATGACTTACAACCTTTGCTGATAGAATGGTATCCAGGATCCCCTGGAAGCTATGCTGCTCGTCAGCACATCATTCAGGGAATTCAGAGACTTCAGGCTGAGTGGGTCTTGGATGTAGATACTTTCTTGAGCAAGACACCCTACAGGTACCAATCTTTTTCAAATATCATCAGCACTCTTAACCCCACTGCCAAATGACACTTGGTTCTCGCCTGCCACTATGACTCCAAATATTTTCCCTATTGGGACAACCGGATGTTTGTGGGAGCCACTGATTTAGCTGTGCCCTGTGCAATGATGTTGGAACTTGCTTGTGCCTTAGACAAGTAACTCCTTTCCCTGAAGAACGTCTCAAATTCCGAGCCAAGTCTGTCACTCCAGCTAATTTTCTTTGATGGGGAAGAGGCATTCCTTCACTGGTCTCCTCAAGATTCTCTGTATGGGTCTCGACACTTAGCTCTGAAGATGACATCAACCCCACACACACCTGGAGCAAGAGGCAGCAAACAACTTCATGGCATGGATTTATTGGTCTTGTTGGATTTACTTGGAGCTCCAAATCCAACATTTCCCAAACACTGCCCGATGGTTTAATAGACTTCAGGCAATTGAACATGAACTCCATGAACTGGGTTTGTTCAAGGATCATTCTTTGGAGAGGAAGTATTTCCAGAATTTTGCTTCTAGAGGTATTATTCAGGATGACCATATTCCATTTTTAAGAAAAGGTGTTCCAATTCTACATCAGATACCGTCTCCTTTCCCTGATGTCTGGCACACCATGGATGACAATGAAGAAAATCTGGATGAGTCAACCACTGACAATCTAAACAAAATCATACAAGTGTTTGTGTTGGAATATCTTCATTTGTAATATTTTTATTTAGTTCATTGTAATTGCTTCTATATCAAATTCGGAAGTCAAAACATCATTTAGAATAATCTAATCTGTAAGTGTCTTTGAATATGTGATCAAGGAATCATAGAATTATATATTTTCAATTGCTCATTAATTTTTATCCAGAGATAAAAAGGGAATGTGTAAAGAAAACAAAACAAATATCTTTTAAAAACATTTAGATAAAGCCTACAAAATGAAACCAGATTCACTTATTCAATACCATAGACTTTCTTTCTTTTTTTTTTTTTGGTACCGGGGATCAAACTTGGGTCCTTCTGCTTGCGAACCAGGTGGTGGAACCACTGAGCTAAATCCCTGGCCCCATAGACTTTCAAACAGTACTAAATATGATGATGGTGTGCAATATATAGCTTTAGTTTTATCATTTTTCATACTTGGAAATCTATTATACAATACAAAATGGAGATGTACTTCGAAGGCTTTCAGCCTTCTTTGAGAAATCTTTGTAGGGTTAATTTCATGGAAATTAAAATCAGAATTAAATGCCATGTTGTGAATTTCTTTTCATATACATATGTATAGGTGAAAAAGTATTTAATGCCTAGTCCAAGTTTTAGTTTTACAACGTTAGCATTTTATTGTGAAAATAGTTTAGTAAATATAAAAATAATTAAAAAATGGACAATGAGAAAAGTGAAAAAAAAAAAATGTGATTATTGACCAAGGGGTGTGGCTCAGAGGTAGAGTGCATGCCTAGCACAGGAAAGGCTCTGGATTTGATCTCCAGGACCACAAAAAAAGTTGTTAAGATTAATATTAGCTGCCATTTATCAAATACATTTAATGTGATAGACTTTATGCAAAGTATATTAAATACTTACACTTTCTTATATAAGTATGTTTAAATTATGTAAAGTGGTTAGAACAATGCTTATAACATAGTAAGCCATTAATATATTTTTTACAATTTAATTTTATTGTGACAAAATATTAATAACATAAAATCTACCACTTTAATCATTTTAAGTGTATAGTTCAATAACATTAAGTATGTTTTCATTATTTGTCTACCATAACGAGGAACAAAAAATTTACAGGGTGTCAAACTGTCAATTCACAGATTGTTTAGAGGTCATAAGGTGGAAAATCCACTATGCCCACTGAATCACATTTTGAATCTTACTTTCAGCTTGCCAAAAATACTGAGGATAGAGGAAAAAGTTAATGGCACCATGAAAAAGCAGAGAAATCCTGAAAATGGGTCATTCTAATAGACAATAGCTTCAGTTTTATTTTGTTTGTTTGTTTTCAGTAAATCACTAGTATTTTTTTAAAGTTAGAAGCTGTACTAGGTTAAATATTACTTGTTTTCCCAGAAAAAGACTCTAATACATGCATCCAAGTTTGTTCATGAGATACTAGAAATGATGGTAGGGAAGGAAAATAGCCAATGCTGAGCTTCTTGTTGAGCCAGCTATCACAGTGAGTAACTGGACCTCAATCCCATCAGGAAACTCTGAGAAATTACACAAAACACAATATTCAGAATTATCCCACTGAGAGGCCAAGGGAGCAGCATATTTACAAAAGTAATTTGTAGAGGACTGGTCCCTGGGAGTGTCAGCTGGCACTTTTGATCTATGGTAAACAAGTAGCATACCAAGTTTATTCCATACCTGCAGTGGATTGCATTTTTAGCAGCCTATTTCTCTGTAAGAAAAAATTATTTTTAATAATTA
>NW_004624859.1:2627448-2664682 GCF_000247695.1 Heterocephalus glaber | reverse complement strand
AAGATACTCATGTAATGGTACAAGATCCCAATGATGAATGTAACTGTATTTTATACCAAAAATGTACCAATAAACTTAATGGGGGGAAAAAAAAGGGCTGGAAGTGAAGCTTAATGGTAGAGAGCTTGCTTAGCCTGCATAAGGCCCTTGGTTCAATCCCCATTACAGAGAAGAAAAGAGAGAGAGAAGGAGAGAGACAGAGAGAGAGACAGAGAGCGAGAGGAGGGAGGGAGGGAGGGAGGAAGGAAGGAAGGAAGGAAGATGAAAGTAAGCATTTAGTCCTGGATCCAGGTACAATGGAGTAAGTACCTTCCATCGTGTCCTTCACACTAAATGCAGCAACAATAATATCCCTGGAAAGAATCCATAAAGCAGCTATCTGAGGACCCTGAAAGGTAAATAACAGCAGGATTGGGAAAGGAAATCAAAACTTGAATAATCATTAATCTAGTGGTGTGTTTTCTTGGTTTTTATTTCTCAAAAATCTCTAATCATGGTCTTAAAGGCAGCCTGAAACCCAGAATGCCAGATCCAAAACTACTACCATGTTTATTAGTAAAAAACTAAATACAGTGTTTGTCCCTGTAAGACTGGGACAAGGCAAAGTGTCTACTCTCATCACTTCTATTCAACATTGTAATAACAGTAAAATTATCTGTATGTACAGATGACATGGTTAACCATGTAGATAATCCCAAGAACTATACAAAGAAGCTCTTATTTAAAAAAAAAAAAAAGAAAAGAAAGCTCCAGGGGCTGGGGATGTAGCTCAGTGGTTCCCGAGTTCATTCCCCAGTACCAAAAAAAAAAAAAAAGCTCTTATAACCAATAAGTAAGTTTAACAAGGTTCCATGATAAAAATGTTAGCATACAAATATTAAATATATATCTATCTAATAGCAATGAGAAATTTGAAACCAGAGTTTTGTTTTGTTTTTTGAGGCAGGGTCTCCCTTTGTAGCTCAGGCTGGTCCTCAACTCACTATGTAGCCCAGGCTGCCCTCGAACTCTCAGCAATCCTCCTGCCTCAGCCTCCTGAGGGCTGGGATCACAGGCATACGCCACCACAACCAGCAAAACCAGAGTTTTTTTTGTTTGTCTGTTTGTTTGGTTTTTTTAAGAGTAGGAAAAATTGATTGGGAGAAAGAAAGCTTCTGTCTGAGACAGAAGGGGGACCAGAAAGTGGGTTGCCCACCCACCCCACTCTACAAAGATGTTTTATACAGCATGAGGTGGGACAAAACCATGACGAACCAATAAGATTACAAGTACAGTTACCCAGGTAATATTGATTAAATTGGGGTCAAATGGGGGAGCAAGTCACTTAGCAAGCAGCAAGCATACAAGGATTTTCAGTAAGGGTGGGAGTCGGGGATATTTCCTGGAGAGGCTGGGTTAAAACATTGGCCTCCCACCCAGGTGATTGATACCTACTTAGAATATCAATCACTGCTATTCATCCTAATGGGTATGCTAATTTCTCTCCTTTTACAATGCTGGTCTTCAGTGAATGTGTCTTCACTGTCCTCCAAGTTGGCTCCTTGTGGGCTGGCCCTGTCTAACTGCCTACAAGATATCTAATTAACTTACCTACCTGCAATATTCCCCCTTCTGAAGAAGAACCCCTAACTGCTGTGAGGGGACAAAGAGCAAAGACTGTTCTGGCTACTTCCAGCTGAAGAGGGTCATGGTTGTGATCAGCAGTTATAGAGTTACTCTCCAGAGGGTCTATCTAAAGGCCCTCAATAGGTGCCAGGCATTGTCATCTTGGTAGCTGTATAGTTTTGAGTCTGGAGGAGACAAAAGCCAAACAAACAGTTAAGAATACATGGGCTAAATAATAAGGTCAGCAGGACTGCTATGAATATAGCCAACAAAGGTTTCCACTGGGAGGAACTAGTAATAGCCTCCCACAAAGAGGATAGAAGGTCGGGGACTTCAGAATCCAACATAGAAGTCATATTGTATAGTTTACCAGTTATGAGTTGTTTACATGGTCAATCTGGTGAATCCCAGTAAAAGAATTCTAGCACATTTGTTATTGGTTCCATTTGTATGACTGCTTGGAGTTTGGCACCCTCTAGGCAAGAATAAACAAAACTTTTAAGAGATTAGAGCATGTATAATCTAAGCATGAGCACACTAGAATGGAAGGGCAGGTTGGAAGAAAGTCATACTTAGAAATTGAAATAATGATTGTAACCTGTTGGCTCTTATAGATTCTACCAT
Source organism: Heterocephalus glaber (assembly GCF_000247695.1). The sequence continues at coordinate 2,662,453 of NW_004624859.1, read as the reverse complement.
AATTTTTCCTAATGATCTGTACCTATGGTCAGTTACTGGTGTAGGTGGAAACTGCCAGAAGGGGTCAGTGACTGGAGCCCCTTTTATATCTAGCTTTATTACTATGGCATTATTTTATACCTCTTTTGGTTATTCTTTTCTGCTGGGTGTTTAAGACCAAGTTAAAGTGAGACCTGTGCCGATCAGTATGAACCTCTTGCTATTTATCAAGGTCAGTTAAGTCTCCTCAGACATTACTTTGGAACGATGTATACAGCCTCTCAGCCCCTCTGTCAGTGTCAGCAGTCAGGATGGGTCATGGCCTTGCTTAACCATGTTGCTTTCAGTGAAAGTGTAGGACATTTTCCCCTCTTGGTGACCCTCCTTTGGCACACGGTACATTTGTCCTCTAAAACCAGACTTTTTAAATAGCACTTACAGTGGTTCTCTGGGAAAAAAATAAGTGTAAATCTAGTACAACATATGTATCTATATACTGAAAACTACAAAGTACTGACAAAGTTAGTGAAAGAAAACCTAAATGGAAGGAAAGATATGTTCATGGGTTGGAATATTCAATTAGAATTTCAATTCCTCTTACACTGATCTGCAGATCAATTCCAATAAAAATCTATAACACAATTCCAAAATCTGAGGAGTAATTCTTGTAGATATAGACAAAGTACATTATAAAATGTATATAGAAAGTCCAAGAGGCTGAGAATTTAGTTCAATAGCACTGCACCTGCCTCAAAAGCGAAAGGTCCTGAGTTCAATCACCAGTACTGAAAAAAAAAAAAAGGAAAGAATGAATGAATGAATGAATGAAAGTCAAAGGAACAAGAATAGTTAAAATAATTTTTAAAAATAAAAAAGTTGCTGGGGATTTAGCTCAGTGGTTTCATCGCCTGCTGCACAAGCGCAAGGACCCGAGTTCAATCCCCGGTACCAAAAAAAAATTTTTTTAATTTAAAAATAATTAAAAAGTTGGTGGATCCATGGTATCCAATTTAACATTTACTACAAATCTACAGTAATGTGGTATGAGCAAGGAAATAAGACATATAGACCAATGGAATAATAGAGAGTCCAGAAGTAGATACACACAAATATGACCAATTAATCTTTTGACAAAGGTGCAAATAAAGTCCAGCAGGGAAAGACAGTATTTTCAACAAATACTGTTGGAACAATTGTTTATGGAGATCCAAAGGAACCTAAACTTCATATATTATGCAAAAGTTAACTGAAAATGATCATAGATCTAAAGGTAAAATGCAAAGATATTAAAATTTTAGAAGAAAATACAGGAGAAAGTTTTTTTGTGACAGTGGTTTAGGCAAAATGTTCTTAGATATAATATCAAAAGCTCAATCCATTTAAAATTGATAAATTGGACTTAATAAAATTTAAAGTGTTTGCTCTGTGAAAAATACTATTAAGGGAATGAAAAATAAGCAACAGATTGGAAGGAAATGGTTGTAAATCATATATTCAACAAAGGGCTTATATCAAGAATATATAAAGAAACCTCAATGCTCAACAATAAAAAAGAACAAACTAAATAAACTCCAGGCAAGTAAAGGGGAAATAATAAAGATTAAAGTGGGAAGTAAGGAAAATAGAACATAGAAAAATAGAAAAATTTTTAAAAATTGGTTCCTTGAAAAGTTAAACAAAATTGACAAACTTAGCTACAGCCACCAAATACTAAAGACTGAAGACTCAAATTATTTTATTTATTTATTTGTGCTGGGGATCGAACTCGGGACCTTGCGCTTGAGAGGCAGGCGCTGGAACCACTGAGCTAAATCCCCGGGCCTCAAATTATTAAAATCAAGAGTAAAAGAAGGAACATTACTACTTAATTTACAGAAATAAAAAGAATTATAGAGGAATACTATGAACTATATGCCAACAAATTAGGTAACTTAGATTAAATAGACAAATTCCTTGAAAAATACAAATTACAGAAGCTGGTTTAAATAACAGAAAATGAGGTTAATGTTAAAGAATGGTGAGATTATATTAGTAATTAAAAAACTACCCACAAAGAAAAATCCAAATCCAAATATTTTCACTGGTGAATTTCATCAAATATTTTTAAAAGAATCAATACTAAAGTTTCACAAAATTTCAAAAATTGAAAAGGAGGGACTATTTCCCAACTCATTCTATGAAGCCAGTATTGATACCAAAACCAGACAAGCATCACAAGAAAACTACAGACCCGGGGCCGGGGATTTAGCTCAGTGGTTCTGCCACCTACCTCACAAGCCAAGGACCCGAGTTCAATCCCCAGTACCAAAAAAAAAAAAGAAGAAGAAAAAAAAAGAAAACTACAGACCCATATACCTCATAAATATAGATGCAAATATTTTCAACAAAATACTAACAGTCTGGATCCAGCAGCATATAAAAAGTATAATACACCATGACCAAGTAGGATTTACCCCAAGGACACAAAATTAGTGCAAAATTCAAAAATCAACGAAAAAAGTTAACTAATATACCATATCAACAGAATAATGATTTTAAAAACCATATGATCATCTCAGTTGATGCAAAAAAAAAAGCATTTGACAAAATTTAACATCCCTACATTGGAGAAACACTCAGAAAACTAGAATAGAAGGGAACTTCCTAAACCTAACACAGAGAATCTACACCGAAAAGCACAACTAACATCATGCTTAGTGGTAAGGGGCTAGGGGAACAGCTCAGTAATAGAGCTCTTGCCACTACTAAAAGCCCTGGCCAGGGAAATTAGTCAAAAAAAGGTGAGGTAAAGGCATCCAAATTGGACATAAAGAAGTAAAACTATCTCTATCTACAGGTGACATAATCTTGTAAATAGGATATCCCAAGGAATGCACTAAAAGCAAATAGAGCTCAGCAAAATCATAGGATATAAGATCCATTACATAAATCAACTGTATTTCTATACACTTGCAATGGAAAATCCAAAACTGAGATTAAAAATTTGATGTTATAGTAACATCAAAAAGCATTAAACATTTAGAAATGAATTAACAAAGGAAGAGCAAAATTTATACTCTGAAAACTATAACACATGGTTGAAAGAGACATCCATGTCCATGGATCAGAAGACTTAATATTGTTAAGATAGGAATACTCCTCAAACTGAGCTACAGATGAAACACAATCCATATCAAGTTCCAGCTAACTTCTTCATAGCAACTGACAAGCTGATCTTAAAATTCATATCAAAATTTGGAGAACACATAATATTCAAAAAAATCTTGAAAAATAAAAACAAATCTGGATGATTCACACTGTCCCATTTCAAAAAGCTATAGTAATGCAATGTGTTTCTGATGTGAAGATAGATGTATAAATGAACAGCACAAAACTGGGAGTTCAAGAATAAGGCTTTGTGTTTATAGTTAACTGAGTTTTGCTAAAAGTGCCAAGATAATTCAGTGGGGGAAAGAACAATGTTTTCAGCAAATGATGCCAGCACAATCAAATAGCCACATCCAAAAAGGTCATTACCTCTCATAGATACAAAAATTAATGCAAAACAGAAGAAAGACCAAGATAAAAGAGCTAAAACTATAAAATTATTTGAAGAAAATACAGGTGCAAAACTTCATAATGTTGGTTTAGACAATGGTTTCTTAGATATGGCACCACAAATACAGGAGAAGAAAAAGAGATGAATTGGACTTCATCAAAATAAAAATATTTTTGTGATGCAAAATTTAGCCACCAAGAAAGTAGAAAGATAAACCACAGAATGGAAGGAAATACTTTTGAGTCATGTAGCTGATAAGGGCTCATGTCAGAAATGTATAAAGATTTTTACAACTCAGCAGTAAAAAGACTGCACAATTTCAAAATGAGTAAAGGACTGGAAAACAGTCTCCAAAGAAGATACAGAGTGCCAAAAGCACATGAAAAGATGCTCACTATCATAACTAGCAGGGAAATCCAAAGCAAACCACAAAAAGATATACTAATGAAAAAGACAGATACAACAAATGTTCACACAGATGTGATGGAATTGATACCTCACTCCATTGCTGGCAGGATACAAAATGATGCTGCAGCTGTGGAAAACAGTTTAAAAGTTTAAACATAGGCTTATAGGACTCAGCAATTCCACACCTAGGTAATACCCCAGAGAAATGAAAATATGTACACACAGAAACTTGTTCCCAAGTGTATAGCAGCATGAATCATAATAGCCAAAAAGTGAAAACAAATCAAATGTTCAACAACTAATCAATGGATAAATAAAATGTTGTTTGTGTGTACACATTTATACATGAATATGCAGGGGCAGTGGACAGGAATGAAGTACTGATATATACCACAATGTGGATAAGTAAAAGCCAGCCATGAGAGACCACATCTTGTATGACTCCAATTATATGAATTGTCCAGAACAGACAAATTTATAAAGACAAAAATAGATCGTAGACAGAAACTCCACTATGATTGGGGAGTTAAGAGAAAATGGCTGCTAACGGGTACAGGATTTATTTTGGATGTGATGAAAATGTTATAAAATTAATTATGCTGGTAGTTTCATAACTGAGAATATACTATAAACAATTGGGTTGTATACTTTAAATAGGCAAACTATATGGCATATGAATCATATCGCAATAAAACTGTTATTTTAAACTCAACTATAGGAAAAAAACCACCTTTTTTACTTTTTTGCCCCTCTTTGGCAGTACTGGGATTGAACTGAGAACTTCTGCATTAAGCTACATTCCCAGCTCTTTTAATCTACTTTTAAAAAAAAATTGTGACAGGGGCCAGGGATGTAGCTCAGCAGCACCGCTCCTGGTCCTCAGCAAGCACAAGGTCCTGAGTTCAACCCTCGTGGGTGGTGGGGGAGGGCATGATATGTGACACATGGCCTGGCTAAGTCATTAAGTTGCCCAGGCTGAGCTAACATTTTGATCCTCCTGCCTCAGCCTCCCAGAGGGCTAGGATTACAGACGTGTGCCACCATGCCTGGCTAACCCAATGTTTTTAAATGGGCAAAATATTTGAACAGACAATTTACCAAAGAGGGTATGTGGACAGAAAATTAATACACATAAAATGTTCTCAAGGTCATTATCTATCAGGGAGATGCAAAATAAAACCATAAAAGATACCACTACCTTTTTAAAAGAGTAAGCTTTTAAAAATGAGTAAGACGGGCCGGGGATTTAGCTCAGTGGTTCCGGTGCCTGCCCTGCAAGTGCAAGGACCCAAGTTCGATCCCCGGTACCAAAAAAAAAAAATGAGTAAGACAAACCAGGTGTGCTACTGAGGCTGGTGGAGCTTCCATTTATTGTTGGTGACAATGAAAAATGGCATAACCCCTCTGAAAAACAACATCTTATAAAGTAATAACTGATAAAGCTCGACATACACTCAACAAATGACCCAGCCATCATACCATACTCGGTTATTTATCCTGGAGAAATGAAAACACTTGATCACACAAAAGCCAGTTCTTGAATGTTTATAACAACTCCATTCATAATCACCAAAATTTAAAACAACCCAAATGTCCTTTAACAGTGAATGGCCCAGTTGCAGTGGTGAGTGCCTGTAGTCTCAGATACTCAGGTGGCTGAGACAGGAGGATCACTGGAGCCCAGGAGTTCTAGGCCAGTATGGAGAGCAAGACTCCATCTCAAAAAAGGCAAAAAAAGAAAAACAGTGAATGAATGAACAAATTGTGGTATGCCCATACAACTGAACGCTACTCAGCAATAGAAAGGAATGAACTGCTAACACATCAACACCTTAGATGAATCTATGCTCAATAAAATGTAAGGCTCAAAAGGCTGCATATTGTATAAACCATTTATATAACATTCTAGAAAAAAGAAATTATAAAAACAACAGATCGGTGGTTGCCAGGGGTTGGAGGGCAGTTTGAATAGAGAGGAAGTTTTCTGGGAATGATGCAACTGTTCTCAACCCTGATTTTGTTAATATATATATATATTCAACCTTTTAGAAATGTATTTTGAAAAAGTCAATTTTACTGTATGTCAACATTAAAAGTAAGAAGGTGACCATTTGATATATACATATGTAAAAGATACATAAATATATTTAGAGAGAATAATTTAAACTCGACAATCACTGCAGAGACTGTTTAGAACTTAAATAACCAACAAAAGATTTTTGAGGTGAAGAATATTTTATCCCTGACATTGTTTAGAATTGCTAGGATGTGGTTAGAATTTAAACATCAGAACAACTTTTAGTCCATATTATTACAGTTTTAAGTTCTCTGCAAAGAGCATGTTGTTTTGTCGCCCATTCTGGGAAGGATCTCCCACCATCCTAACCCTGATACACCACTCTTATGTGGTTCTGGAATAAAAGTCCACAGGCACAAAGAAACCAATCCTGCAGTTGTAAACCAGTGGACTGAAAGATTGAGGGATATTCTGACAATGCCTCTATAGAAACTAATCTGGGTTTGAAAAAAATCAATTATTTTTTTTAAAATTGTGCCTCCAGGCCGGGGATTTAGCTCAGTGGTTTCGTCACCTGTTGCGCAAGTGCAAGGACCCGAGTTCAATCCCCCATACCAAAAAAAAAAAATTGTGCCTCCAATGAGGGTATGACAATACATTTTCATATATATTAAGTATTAGGTAATATAAAGAAATTATTTTTAATACTGATAGTGTATTGATATTGTGGTTTTTAAGAAAATGTCTCAGGGTGCAGTGGCACATACCTGTAATCCTGGCACCCAGGAGATTGAGGCAGGAGGATTATGAATTCAAGACCAGCCTGGGCTACATGTGAAACCCAGTCTCAAAAAAAAAAAAAAAAAGTCCTGAGCTGGGGATTTAGCTCAGTGGTTCCACCCCCTGCCTCACAAGCGCAAGGTCCTGAGTTCCATCCCCAGTACACCCCTCCCCTAAAATGTCCTAGGTGCCCCAAGTGGCTCAGTGGTAATACATTTGTCTATAATGCTCAGGGCCACAAAAAAGAAGAAAGAGAGGGAGGGAAGAAAGGAAGGAGGGAAGGTAGAGGGAGGGAAGGAGGGAGGGGAAGGAAGGAAGGAAGAAAGGAAGGAAGGGAAAAAGGAAATGCCTTTATGTTTTAGAGATCCATGTTATATTTCACAGTGAAATTTCAGTGACTGTAATTTACTTTTAACTACATCAAAGAAAAAATTATGTGAAACAAATAGGGCAAAATGTTAATAGTTATTAAAGATATTGAGTGTATAAAAATTACTCTCTTTCTTATACACTTGCAATTTTCATAATAAGATGTTTTCAAAATTAAAAAAAAAAAAACAGAAAAAACCCAAAATATTGAATCTTTTAGCACCAGAGTCAGTAAATTCTCATTCCAGTAAGGTCTCAAGAGCATTTTATGACCCATGATATGTCCCAAAAAAGACTTCAGAGGGCTGAGACTCAGCTACCCTGAAAGCATGGTTTTCCAGGAGGCCCCGTGCTCTACAGAAGCCCAGGGAATGTGCACTGGGTGCAGGGAAAGCAGCAATTGCTCCAGCCTGCTGGGCACTCATTCTCCCACTTTTCTGAGCCACCTCCCTCCCCTTACACACACACACACACACACACACACAAACACACATACACACACACACTCCTGTTCATGTGGTTTGATTAGCCTCCGGTCCCACTTGAGGAATGAAACCAAGGATTAGCCCCAACCATGCAGTCATGATTAGTTCTGGATTAGAAAGGTGACAGAAGTCTACTTAATGAGTCAGCTCCAAGATGCTCTGTTTAACTATGGGAAGGAGAACAGAAAGGATGCCTGAGGCTACTACTGTTGGCCAAGAAGAGCCTTTCTTCACTTGGAGAAAGGCAGTCTGATATAAAGTCAATGCAGAGTAGAGCTGTCCCAAGAAGCAGAGAAAAGCAACTCAATGGGTGGCATTTGAGCACTTTGTGTTGGTTACTTTTCTCTCCTTGCTGAGACAAAATACCTGACACCCGAAGTTAGAGGGGAAGGGGTTTATTTGGCTTACAGTTTGTAGAGGTTTCAGTCCATAATCAGCTGACTCCAAGGCAGGGATGACAAACAGGCATGACAGAGCAGAAACGACATGGCACACACAAGCCAGCAAAGGGAGAGAATTACCAGGGTCTCCCTGCCCCTTTTATCTTGTTCAGACTACTTATGGCAGGTAGCACTCACACCCTTAATCCTAGTGTCCTTGAGCCTAGCACTGCATGGTGAATATTGATTCACACATTCTAGATCAAGCCTATGACCACATGAGGCTTTGGGGGAACATCCAGACCCAAACCATAACACACCTCATTCCAATTATTTTTGAGATACGCTGAACATTTTGGTTGTAAGAGGAGGAAGAGAAGGAAGATAAATCAATTGTCTCTTTTTCAAGTCGGTATGACTTGGATGTCAATCAGTTGCAAAGAGTCTTGTCACACTCTTTGACCTATACTGCTATAAGCTTCTACTTTCTGCTGGAATATCTGCCTTAGAACTGGGTCAGTGAGTAAGAGTCTGATACCTGAGGTCACCTTGAGGGATAGACTCCATATACACACTCCAGTAAACTGTTCAGCTGAACTCAGCCTCCCAAGGCATTCATACCAAGGCATCAGACCTGTGACTGAAGCTGCCTCAGACCCTCCAGGCCAACACATCCATAGATGGATGCCATCAAAGGCGCATGGAGCCAAAGACAACCTAGCCAAGCCTTAGCCAAATTCCAGGTCCATAAAATCTAACATAATATGATATTTCTAGTTTTTAGCCACTAAGTTTGAGGGTCATTTGTTATACAATAGTTAACAGGGACAGGCAGCTAGAAGGGTGTGACTTAAATTGGGTAGTTTTGGCAATGCTTGATGTAGTATTTTTCCCCTGTGTGAGTGTGTATGTGTGTGTGTGTGTGTGTGTGTGTGTGTGTTTCCTGGTAATGGGAAGTGAACCCAGCATCTTTGCACTGAGTGTATTGTATTTCGATAATGTCTTGATGAGTTGTTGAATTGCCCGAGCTAGGCTCCAAGTTTCTATCCTGAGTCACCTCCCAGTGTGCTGTGATGACAGGTGCATGCCACCATACCCACCTCAGGTGTAGTTTCTAATGGTACGTGAAGCTTTAAGAAAAAAAAGTCACCTGACCATGTGCACAAAGTACAACACCATGAGAAGGAGCTGTACAGGTGAGGAGCCTCATTGGTGATCTTTCCTGGGTACACAATTTTTAGAGAATGATTTTAAGAGGCCAGTCCTCTTAGCATAAAAAGAATCAGTGAGAGGCAGAACCTCAATGTCTGGAGTCTCAACAAGCCTCCTAGACCCTTGGCCTCCATTAAGAGCGTCTGCTGTCCCAGGGCCAGGAGGGCAGGGGATGGGTTAGGGTAGGGTATGTAGTAGTCGCCTCCCCCCTCCCAAGGCCCTGCAGAGGTCCACGTGTGGACTGTCTCTGCCATTTGATGTCCACACCCAGAGGCCCTAGAAGTCCTCCCAACTCCATGTTGAACATGGAGCTTTCCCTTCACCCCCCAACCTTGTCTCCGCTTGGGGGCTCACAGCTCTTCGTGCCATCCCCAGCCAGACACCCGGGAATCAGCCAAAAGCCCTCCTCTTCACTTACTGCCCTCGCTGCTGAACCAACAGGGCTGGAGTCTGGGCCCCAGAGTTCCCAAAGGGCATCTTTCCCCATCTTCCTACTGCCACTGACCATTTTTCAGCACTATTATTGTTCATGGCTTTTCTTCAGAGGGATTCAGCCTTTTTCTTAATAATCTACGAAATCCAAATTCGAATCTCACCAGGTTTGTCTACAGCTCTCTGCCCGCTCACCTGAAACGCAGGCACTGAAAGCTCCCTGCACTTGGCTCCCGACCCGTGCAGTCTCAGCAGCCTGACTCACCTGCTCCTGCTCCTCCTCTCCCTCCCTCCCAGCTCCCTCCCACCTGCTGTCAGTCGCCCCTGGGCTCAGGGCCAGAGTCCTCTCCCCTCAGGAGCTTCCCGGCACCGCACTCTCCCCTCTGTCTCTGTGGCCCCTGCACTGGGCAACGTGTCTTCCCCCGTGAGTTCCATAACCTTGAGAGGACGGACAAACCCGATTTGCCCCAGTCACTCAACCCCTCTGTGCGGGTTTCTTCTCTGTTAAATGGGACAATATTAGCCCACGCCGAAGAATATGAGGATTGTAATAGTGAACATCTAGTGAGCAAGCACTGAACTAAGACCTTTTTACACATGATCTCATTTAATCCTCGCAGTGCCCACAGAGACAGGCCCTACTATTAGCACCGTTTAAAGGAGCGGAAGCCACGTGAAGCGCGGGCCTCGCTCGCCTTCCCGGGGCAGCCCCCCGACCGCCGCCCCTCTGGGCTCGGAGCAGAGCGTCCCCTCCCTGGACCCTCAGGCCGACCCTTCCTTCCCCCAGCACCCTGAGGCGGCTGGGAAGAAGCCCGCGCTGCACTGGTGTATCCCAAGGCCCTAGAACTGGGTCTGGCACACGGTAAATACGCACTTCGTAAATATTTACCGACTTCAGTAATCCGTGAGCGAATAACCCCAGCCAGAGGCAGACGCTGGCTCTCAGCTCTTGGTTCTCTATCCCACTCCGACCCGGATCCTGTTGGAGAACAGGCTTAGTAGAGACTTGGTACACAGTAGGCGCTCAGTAGTGTGTGGAGCTGGAGGAGGAGGAAGAGATGGAGGAAAATAATTTTTCAACGACGACTTCTTCTCACAGCCTCTCTCCCCAACAACCGAGCTATCCCAGCTGCCCAGTCTGTGTCTTCCTAGGACCCAGGACTCAGGGCCCAGGCCGGCTTCAGGGAGAATCTGGAAATAAGCGCGGACAATGGAGGTCAAGGAGGGAACTCCCGTTCTGGGTCCCCTCTAGGGAGGAAAAGAAATAACGCAGACTCGGCCGCTGCTTTCTTTCTCCGAGAGCGAGCCGAGCGAGCGCCGCCTGAGCCCGAGCCCGGGGAACCCCACGCTCCTCCCCGGCGCGGATGCCACGCGCGGTCCCCTCCGCCGCCTGGGGAGGCCCCTCACCTCCCACCTCTCTGCCACCTTCAACCGGGCGTGAGAGCGTCCGGTTCTGATTAGGGCTTCTCCGGGCCTGGATGAGCGACCTGGACCTTTCGTGTGGGGCCCGCGCCTCTTCTAACCACACAGCGGGGAGTGGGCCCAGGGGCGGCGTGGGCGCGGACTTCGCCAGACACCAGGGGCTTCCACGCGGCTCCCCAGGCCAGGGAGCAGCGGAGCCTGGGAACCTCAGCACCCAGCTCTCGAGCTTCCACGGCTCCCGAGCCCCGAGCTGGGGGCAGAGGCCATGTGGGCTTTCTCAAAACCGCGTCCCTCTCTGGGCTGTGTCGCGGATCTCCCATCATAGGCGTGCAGCCGGAAGGGCGAGCCAGACATCGACAAGCCCTTGGACCAAGCTGGACCTCATTTTCCTCCACTGTAAAATGGGGCCGGTAATGAATAACTCACCGGATTCGCCCCAGTTTGCTGTGAGGATAAACTACAAATAACCATCTCCACATCTGCGAAGCTCCCGATGCTCTCGGAACGAGTAGGCCGCCTGCCTTGGGTTTGGCTCTAACAGCGGCAGGAGATCCAGAGCAGGTCCCTCCCGACAGGAGAGCCCCAGTCCGGCGTTAGCTTCATTTGGGGTGCAGTTGGGGGTGGGAGGGGGCCGGGAAAGGGACGGCGGAAACCCCCGGGCTGGGCGAGGCCGGGAGACCTCGGGAAACTTAGGATGGGGGTGGGGGGGCCGAGAGGACGCTGCAGCCTAGGCCAGAAAGTTCCCAGCTTCTAGAAGCTGAGCACTTTCTCCGCCTTCCTCTCTTCTTCAAAACCCTTCCCTCTTTTTTTTTCTCTTTCCTTCCTATCTTCATTCTCATGTCCATCCATCGCTCTTGCCCGAATCTTTCTTCTCTCCTTCTCCCCCCACTTCCATTTCATTGTCACCCTCGCACTTTATAACCAAACAGCCAAACCCCCTTTCCAATTAAAGTGGAATTAGGCAACTCAATCAAATTAGTTTCCCATTAAAGCCCTTCTTTATTAAATCGTTTTCTTGTCCTGGTATTAAGTTTCGCCGCCTGGCGGAACTCGAGCCGGCCACTGAAGTTTACATTGGGACGTCGCCGGTCCGGCCTAGGGGAGGGGGCACCCTGTTTCCTGGGGAGGGGGGGCCACCCTGCGGGGAGCGGAGGGACCAGAGGCTGGAGAAGGGGGTCAGCCCCGGAGCCCCTAACTTGATCAGCTCTGCGCAAGAAAGGAAGATAAAAAGGGTGTGGGGTAGCAGCTTCACAGCCACTCTCCCTACGCCGCTTCAGGCGAAGGCAGTAGCCCACCACCCCCAAAGAAGCGCCGGACCGCCAGCCCTGCGACGAGAACAGTCGCAGCTCTCTCAGGAAGCCGTCTCCACCGTCCTCGGCTCTGAACCTGAGAAGTGAGGCGCGCACTGTGCAGCTCAGACTGTACCCAAATTTGCGCCCCGGGGACAGCAGGAAGTGTGTCGATGGCCTCACGAGGGCCCTGGGAAGGCTCGCCCTGGGTCCGGGAGCCCCGAGCCTGCAGAGGCGACCCCGCCGCAGCGCCCGCAGGGGGGACGCAGGTTCCCAGTTGCGCAGCGGGTGCGTCCGGGCTGCGCGCCGCGCTGGATCCGTGGGCCCCTCGGGGCGCCGCGGGCAGGTTGGGCTCCCTTCCCGAGGGTTAAGGGCGAGGGTTAAGGGCCGGGCCGGGCAGGACCTTGGTCAAGGTGCTCCCTGGCACAGCAGCCCCAGCGGAAAATAAAGATCTTTTCTACCCGCCGCCTAAGAAGGGGGACGGGATTCGGCGCTGTTTTCTTAGAAAATAACATTTATTTCTAACTCATATCTATGCAAAGGAAAGCACAAAGTGAGCGGTTGTCTGCAGCAGTGTTTCTCGAGGCAGACCTTCGGCCAGGGCGTTTGGCGAGTCCTGGGAGGAGAGGGCGCCCGCGCCGGCGCTTCTGTCTGGGCCGCGGTCGCTGTGTTCCTGCTAGGGGCGCACGGGGCGGCTCCTGAGGGAGAGGCCGGCCGCAGGCGGGAAGGGCAGTGGGCAGGATTCGTCCCGAGTTTGCAGTATATTTAATCCATAAAACCTGGTAAGGACAATGTGCGCATAGTCTAATTTTTTCCATATTTGTCCTTTTTATGCTTGTTTTTGAATGTTTTTCACGTTAATACCGAGGTCACCTACAGATTACAATTAATAACTTAGAATTCCATTTTATAACATTATACACTGGCTTGTATATATATATGTATAGATTATATATAGATTTATACATATATAAAAACTCACACTGCACCAAGGAAACCCATGCTTATCGGCATAAGCAACAAAGAGCGACAAATACCGCAACGAGGAAAGTGCACCTTAGAACTTCCTTTTTTTTTTTACAACTGAAATCGATATATATATGTGTGTCCCAAAGACTCAACTCAGTGCCAAGAGATGTATATATCCTAAATTTATACTTGTTAGAATATTTTTTTAAAAAAAAATTAAAAGAGAAGGCCTGGGGAGACATAGAAGAGACTGTCGGATTATCCTGCCATCCTTCTGAGAGTGGAGAGGGTGGCCGGCCAGCGAGGCGAGCGCAGCTAAAGGAGCAGCGGGAGCGAGGCCACCGCCCAGAATTCTCAGGAATCCTTGGCCTTTTCAAAAAGCGACTGTGCGAGCCTGGAGGAGGCGTCTGGAGAGGGCTGAGGCTCCCGCGAGAGCACCTGCGCCTGTAGCTGCTCCCCTTTGCCAGCCCTCGCGCCCCCCCCCAAAAAACCTGCAGACTTCGGGGAGCAGGAAGCCCCAGCCCAGCCAGAGAGCGCCAAGGGCACAGGGGCTGCGGCCCGCGGGGTCGAGGCCGGATCTGCGTTGGGGGCCGAAGGGCTGCGGGGCCCTCGCCCTACTGCTTCTCGGGGGCGCCGTTGACCATGGGCCCGTAGAGCCCGCTGCCATAGGTCGGCTCCTTGTGCACGGCCGCCGCAGCGGCGGCGGCGGCAGAGCGGTCGCGCATGAGGTCGCTGAAGGCGTAGTCCATGGGCGGCCGGAAGCCGAGCGTGGGCACCAGGCCTGCGGTGGAGTAGGGCGCCATGAAGGCCAGGCCTCGGCTGTGCGCCGCCGCCGCCGAGTAGGCCAGGCGCAATGGGCTGAGGCCGAGAGGCGCCCCCAGCGGGTAGGCGCCCGCCTCGGCCCCGAAATGGCTGGCGTTGGGCTGCAGGGGCGAGAAGGCTGAGCGGCTGCTCAGCGAGCCCAGCGCCCCGGGCGCCATGGCGCCGGCCAGCAAGGGTCTGTGGTGAGGGGGTGCGGCGGGCCCGGCCTGCAGCGGCGCGGGCAGCCCCGGGCCCCCAGCGGCCGCGACGTCAACGCGGCCAGGCCATGCGTCGTCCGCAGCAGCTGAGGCGCTCGCCGAGGCCTTATCCGAGGGCGCGGCAGGGCCCAGGCCAGCCGCCAGGCCCCCGCGGTGGTGGTTTAGCACCTGCTCAATGGCCTGCACCACGTCACCGCCGCAGCCCTGCAACACCAGCTCCAGGACGCCGCGCCGGTGGCCCGGGAAGACCCGCGTCAAGATGTCCAGCGGCGTCCGCTGGCGTGGACCCGGGCCTCCGCCCAGCCCTGGCGCCGTCGCGGCCTCGGCCTCCTCTTTGTCAGCCTCAGAACCAGATTCGGAGCCCAGAGGGCTGGCGGAGCCCGGGCTGTCCTCCTCACCGCCGCCTCCAGGGCCCGCGCTGCCCGGGCAGCTACCGCCGGCCTCCTTGGAGGCCCGGGCCAGAGGTGAGCCCGAAAAGGACTCGCTGTCGCCGTTCTCCGAGCCCGAGCCGGGCCGCACCTCCGGGGACGACGTCCTGGGGCCTGAGTCCGCGCCGTCGGGAGATAAGGGCTTCACCTGGGGAGGCTGCGGGCTGCCTGGACGGCCTGCCTGCAGCAGTGTCTTGGGGAACAGGTCAAACTTCTGCAACTTGGCCTCTGAGAGGGGAGAAAATAGGGATGTAAGGCGCATTTAAAGAGAAGACCGCACCTACAGCACCTTAGCCCTCTGGATCCCAGTTTCCTCTCTCTCTCTCTGCCCCAAGCCAGGGTTCACTGTGCCCTTCTTCCTTTTGTTCCAGCCATCTCTCTCTGGGCCCTTACAGCCCCGTGCGCCCTGACTCGGTCTTTCTATACCCAACCACTTGTGCCTCCTAATGTTTAGGGCTGCTGTGACCCAACACCCTTCGCTCTCTTCCCAGTCACAACCTGCCCTGGAAAAGTGGCCTGGGGCCGAGTTCAGGCAGGAGGCAACCTAATTTCTCCCTATACCTCACGCTGTCTAGAAAACCCTACTGTTTCTGGGTTCCAAGAGCCAACCCTCTGGGCAGCGCAGCCTGGAAGGGAAGACATTTTAGGTATGGAGGGGGGTTCGACCTCTCCACAGACAGACAGCTGTAAACCCCTATTTCTAGCGCATCTTTTCCAAAACTGAGACCTAAGAAACTCTCTCAAAGCTGAGAGCCGACCCCCCCCCACACACACACACCCCACCCCGGGACTCGGCCAAATTTCCGTCCTCCCCAGCAAAAGCCACAGGAGTCCAGAAGAAGAGGGTGGGTCTGGGAAGAGTGGACAGCAACGAGGAAAAGGGATCTAGGGAAGGGGAACAGCACATGTCCTGAGAAAACCGGGACTTGCGTGGGAAAAAGCAACTTGAAAGAAAGGAGCGCCGCCTTCGGCTGTTCACGGAGCTTTAGGAACGCGAGTAAAGGAGCCACACTGAGAAAACGAACGGAGCTTAGGGAAAGCGGCGCTTGAAGAAGTTAGGGTTTCCGAAGAGTTGGGAAGGAGCGGGGCGGGGGGAGGGAAGAGTGGCGCGTGGAGATGCGCAGAATCCTGGAGAAGACGCGAGGTTTTCCACCCGGGGGAACCAGAAGAAAGACAGTAGAAAAGCAGGGACCTGCCCGCCTCTGGGTGGAGGAGGTAAGGATAAAGCGGCTACACTTGTGCCCGCAGGGAGAGAGAGGAATACAGAGCAAAGGCTCGGGAAGGAGAAAGGAGTTTGTGTATGCACTCCTAGGAGCTGGTGCGCGCTGAACTCCAGTAGCCGGGAATTTGAAGAAGGGGACTCTACCCTCTGTAGAGACAAATCCCTGCCCCAGCTTCCGGACCTCGCCCCCGCCCACCTGGCCGCGCTCTTTCTCACCTGAGCCCCCTGCTCCCGCCGCGCCACCTCCGGTTCCCGCCGGCGCTCCGGCTCCCGGGCCTCCGCTGTCGGCGGCGCACACGGAACCAAACACCTCGTAGGCGGGCCGCGGGGGGATGATGCCGTTGGCGGCGGCCAGCGCCAGGCCCTCGGCAGTGCCGTAGAGCAGCTGCAGCTCGCGCGCCTCGTTCTCCTCCTGCGCCTGCTGTCTGCGCAGCGCCACCTGCGCCGCCATGACGCGCTGGCGCTCGGCGATGAGCGTGCACTTGGCGCACAGGCAGTCCTTCCAGCGACAGTAGCGCTTGTGGCCCTTGAGCGCCGATACCACGCCGTGGTTGCGGCAGCGCGCGCACTTCGGGGTCCGCGGGTATTTCTCTGCTGCCCGCAGAAGCAGCGGGGGCGCCCTCAGCAAGCCCCCCGCCACGCTCACGGGTAGCGAGGCGGCTGCAGCCGCCGCCGCCGCCACCGACGCTACAGAGGCCACGGGCGGCCCCGTCGCTGTAGCTGCTGCGGTCGCCGCGCCGGGCACGCTGGGCAGCTCCGAGCGCAGCTCCATGACAGGACCTGATGTGGAAGAAAGTGGGAAGGAGAGAGAAATCTGAGTGAGGAAAGCACTGCGCCCTAGGCTGAAGCGTAGAGCGAGGAACCCAAGCTCCGAAAGGGGAAGTTTGGCCTCCGAAGTTTGGGTAGAGGTTGCCAAACTGTGGAGAGGAGGTGCATTCGGTTTGGAAGCTCCGCATAAATCCGAGCTCCCCCACCGCACTCCCATCACAGCTGCTCTTATATATGATTTACATGCCAGGGGTAAGATTTCGTTTGAATAATTTTCTCTGGAAAAAATAAAAAGACAAAGTTTGGAAGTCACTGGTTCAGCTGAACGTAAGGAGAATTTGAAAAAGAAAATATCTCCAAAAGTTTAGGTTAATTGGGGTGACACAGGAAGAGAGAAATGTTTGCTTGATGGGACTCGGATTACACACAAAAAAATTTGGACCAACAGTTACATTGATGCCAAAGAAAACCCCAGAGCAAAATATTCAAATTGGTGGAAGGAAGATGAGGGGAGCGATGTTGGGGTGTAGAGCTGAGCAGATTGGGCCAGGGTTTTGTTTGTTTTTGTCTTTAATGTGGGTGGGACCAGAGAAGTTCGAGAGAAAAATCAAGAAGAGAAATAATAGCTTTCTGTTGAAAGTAGAATGATGGCTAGAAAACAAAACTGGGGGCAACGTTAGGCCTTGGCCCATAAAAATGTGAGCTCTGGAAATTCTCGTTGTGCGGAAAGAGGGAAAGAAAACAGGTGTGGAGCTGAGTTCAGAAGGCTTGAGATAGAGTAAAGAGAAAATTCAGCAGAAGAAACTTTCTTTGAAAGGCAAACCCAGCCCAAAGATTAGTTTGAAAGGCAAGGAAAACATCAAAAAGCAGCTGATAAGGGTGCTTGGGACCCAGGGTGTTCGAGGAGGCATCTGAGTACAAACGAAAAATGCTTAGGCAAAGCGAGATAGGGGTGGGTATAAGGCCAGGCCTGTGGTACAGTTTTGATCCTTGTAGTCTAGAGAAGTAGTTGGGAAGGAAGTGTCTGGCGAAAAGTTAGGCTTTGCTCCAAGGGGATATTTTCTCCGACAGCCTCACACTGCCCTCCCCACCCCTCCCGCTTTAGGGATGCCGTCGCCAGACACGCCCTCCTCCAAGTCCTGGCACACACTCACCCCCCCACCCCCCACCCCCGGGACCCCGCTGGAGCGCAGGTTCCGAGTTCTTGTCTCTGAGCTGGATTCCTGGGACTCGGATGGCTCCGCAGGCCGCAGTGAGGCAGAGGAGCTGCCTCCCGAACTGGCCAAGAAGGACACAGGAGTCTCACCTGCGCCAAAAACCCAGAAGGCCCACGCAGGGCCCAGCTCCTGGCTTCCGCCGCGGCCTTCTCTGTCCACCTTCCCCCTCCCTATCCCCGTCCCCGACGGAGCCTAGGACTGAGTCCTGGCGTCTCCGTCCGCCCGAGAATTTCAGACCTCCTCCCTTGGCGCAGGTGCCTCTTCCCCAGACCTTTCAGGCCCCTCGGTCAGCGAGGCCCGCAGGGCCTGGAAGGCCTGGCTCTCCGGGGCCGCGGGCCAGATCGGCCCCTCGCTGCTGTCCCTGCAGCCCTCAACTACCTGCCTTGGGCTCCGGGATCCTCCTCTGCAGGCGCGGCACGCGCCTCCCAGCTCGGCTCCTGACGCTGGCACTCTTTGCCTCTTCCCCTCGCCCCCGGCCCTTATCTGACCACGTCACCCTCCTTCGGTCACCATGTCCGAACTTCCGGACCCCCTCAGAACGCAGCGCGGTCCAACCCTCCAGTCGGGAACGGGGCCGGGGGCCCGTCTGGGGGCCGGCTATTTGGAACCCGCGACCCAGCTCTCGCCGCGCCACGTCCCCTCGCCGTGTGCGCCGGACGCTGCGCTCAACCGGGGCCCAGTGCTCGGCGCTGCCAGACTCTCAATGAGCCGCTCGCCCGCTCTATTGTTGCTCCTTAGGGCTCCATTAGACAGAATTGGACAACAATGTGGCGCCTGCCATTGGCCAGGGGAGGCAGACAGCGCTCTGATTGGCCGGGCCCGCGCCCGGGGAGCCCCTCATCCTGCAGTGTCCGAAAGATTCGAAACTCCAAGAGCTGCACTGTGCGCCTCTGGGAGGGGAGGGGGCGCGCCGGGGATGGAGTGGAAAAAAGTGGGCGAGCAGGAGCGTTGAAAATATCGTGACAAGAAGTTTCCGTGTGCCCGAGAGCTGTGAATTGCTCCTAATTACCGTGTCCGGTGCGTCTCTCTACGTAGACGTGTGTAACCCCTCGGCTTCGGGGGCGCCGGCTAGGCTGAGCCACTCTCACTGGCCCGGGGCGCTTGGCAAAGCGAAGCTTCCCAAGTGGCCCCGGCGGCCTGGGGTGGGACGGGGGCAGGTGACAATTCAATTACCGAGGTCGAGGTGGGAGTGGAGCGGGGGGTGTGAGGGTGGGCATGGGAGGGTGCTTGTGGCATAAATGCCAAGCCGCTGCTTCCTCCCTCCTTCTGGCTCTGTTTCACTGAGCTCCCAAGTCCGGCGCGTGTGTGGTAGTTGGAGGCTCCCCACCCCCCACCCCCCAGCTGCCTTTAAAGCTCAGTGTCTTCATTTTAGAACTCTTGGTACGTCACGGAGGGTAAGTTGTGGTTAGGATTTTCATTTTAAAAAGAGCAGCTCAGAGAGGAGAAAAGAGACAGCGCTTCCAGTCCATTCCACCGCAACCCTGCGCTCTGCGCCTTCCCCTCGTTGCCCCCTACGTCTTCCCCAGCCCCTGTGGCTCTTTCCTTCGTCTCCATTTCTCTTCATCTCTTTTCTTTTCTGTGGCGATGGGATTCTTATTGTCGCTATTTTAAATTAACGAAAAGTTTTTGTCGTTTTCAAACGAAAGTAAAAAGCGGCCTCTGCGTCTCCCTAGATCGTCCTCGGCCGTGGACGCGCGTCCCTCTGTTCTTCCCGGCGGGAGTCGAGGTCTCCGCGGTCCGAGGAGCGGTTTTGGCCTGGCCTTGCACTACCTGTACTGACGTCACGGGGGAGCAGCTCGGGCTGCCAAGGAGGTAACAGGTTTCGAATTTTGTTTCCCCTGTGATGGCAACATTCGGGATGAATGCTGTGATCTTTGGGTCGGGGTTGCCCTCAGCTTCTCCAGCTCTGATTTTATCACCCCCCACCCCCCACCCCCCGTCGTCTTTGCCTTTAATGAGCTAATGTTCTGTCACTCTCATTTTTATTCTCCACTTTTCTCTCTCCAGAGTGAAAACAAAAAATCATTTGAATGAGAAGTGAGCTTCCTGGTTGTTCTCCTTCCACCACCAACCTTACTTTTTCACGTTGCTCCTTCGACCCTCCCAGGAGGCAGGGGTCTGGCTCAGGCGCGGACAAACTCCGAGCGCAGAGAGGGCCCGGCCCGGCGCCCCGCGCCCCCTGACCGAGCTGCTTCCGGCCCCGGAGCCAGGGACTGGGGAGGAAGGCGCGACCGCCAGGGCCCCGCCACCAGCCGCAAAACCTCGCACCCAAGAGTGCCACGCTCCCCTGGAGGAAGCCACCCCAAAGGACGAGGCTGAATGGGCTGAGGGGCCCAGTGACGAGGAATCCCGGACAGCCTGCGATAGGGACTGAGATGGGCCGCGGGCTCCCAGGAAATCCCGTCCTCTCTGGAGCCTGGGAATGGCTTTGGGAGAAAAGGCTCAGCTCCAGGGATGGTCTTCCCGCTGGAGCGAGGCTAAGGGGGTGCATTGGGGGTAAAAGGTCCGCCCGGAGAGCAGGACCCGGCTGAGTAGATCCCTGCGACAGCGGCGCCCCGGGCGGCCGGGGGGTGGGGGGCGGCGCTGGGAGGATCCCTTCAGCGCCGGGGATTCGAGCGGGGGTCCTGGGCGCCTGTTCCCACAGCCTTTCCCACAAAGTTTTCAGGAAATTATTTTAAACTCACAACGAAATAAATTAAACAAATCCGCTTCGGTTGCAGGAGGATGGTGGCCCAGGTATCTTTTCTCTCGTTTGAGGCCAGGCTACTGAGATTCCCTCTTTTCGGTCGCGATGCACTCGCGGGAGCCAGGGGTCCAACCAAAGGGACCGGGTACCAGAGCTCTCCCGCGGAGGTGTAAGGACCTCCTTTTCTTAGGAGGAGTAGGGGCCCAGCATGGACCCCTCCCAGCAAGGCCTAGCGAATCTCTCTCCCCTAGTTCTGTTGCCTCTGTCTTTGGATCCTCTTTCCTCGCGTTCACATCACATCCCCACAGGTCCCAGCCCCACAACCTTTCCTCTCGCTCCCTTCGAAGTTGGGGTGCTCATCCAAGTGAATGTGTTCTGCAGGGAGGCAGAATACCCAACCCAGACATAGGTCACTGTGCCCACACTTGGACAGGGTAGATGCCTCTGCCCAGCTTCTTCGGCCCTTCCCTCCTGATTTGATCCGGTCGGGGAGAGGACCGGAGTGGGTCCAGAGAAGCCGCCAGCTGTGGGGGACCATACCTAGGCTGAGGAAAGGGGGGCCACCCACACCTGAGGGTGGATTCACACCCAGACGTTGGTGCGCACGATTTCACTGCAGAAGTTTGGACACACACGTGAGGCGAGCGCGTACGGGGTATGCTCGCCTCTGACACTGTCCTACCGCCCAAGGAGCCCTTCAGAAAGTTTGACCTCTGAAATTCTCCTGCTAGGGCCTCCACTTGGTGAGTGACCCCACAGACTCCCACCTCAGGTGACTGCGCAGCCAGACAGGGCACACCCTCTCCACGTTCACCTTGCATTGCCCATGAAGCTTCAGACCCCAGCCCTGCGGCCAGGCCTGTGGCAGAGAAAGCCAGAGATCTTCGGGACAAACGAGGCAGCCCAGCCGAGAGCGAAGGACCGGTCGGTCTTCACGCACGTGCAGCACTCACACACTTGCTCTTAGCCCAGCGTCTTTTGCTGACGCCTCTGATGTGCCCAAGGTTGGGGGCCCAGGGCGAGAGGACCCAGCCAAGAAAATGTCCCTAACCCTTCTTCAGGACCAAGCTCGTCCACCCCCACCCCACACCCAGCAGCGCTGGGGTCCGGGGTGGGGCGGGGGTGGGAGCCTCGGAGCAGGGCTGGGGGCACCGACTGGGACCTGGGAGGCGTTGACTTTTGCGCTGTTTGCCCGCGGCCTCGGAGCAAGCAGACGCCATCTGTTTGCCGGCTGCGACGCGTCCCGTTTAATTACCCTCCCGGCAGCCTAATAGAGATGATATTAAACTAAATCTTTCTGACATTAAAAGTAATTATCCCCAAACCGGTGGCTCCGGGACGGAATCGCCCCTCCCGCCCCCACCTCTTCCCAAGTCGCGCTGGATTCCGTTAGTTTGGCTTAAACTTCACCCGGGAAGGGGGCGCGGGAAGACGGGGAAGGCGCCTGTGGGAGAAGGGTCCAGCAGGCTGCCCGACTCTTCTTCCCCGCGCAACCACAGACGCTCCGGTTCGTGGGTCGGCACACACTTGTACACAAACACACATCTTCCTCCAGATCAACTCACAGGTCCCTCTGGTTAAGACCCTCAGCCGCACGCACAGCCGAGTGTGCCGTTCCTGTCGAGATAAAACGATCCCTTTCCGTGGGCAAAGCCACGGATCAAGCCTAAGCCAGGCCAGGGACCAGGCACAGTTACGCAGCTAAGAATTCCTCACAGGCGGTTGAGTCTGGGCTTTCCTCTCGGTCTTCCTGCGAGGAGCCCTTCGCCTGGAGCGTGCCCACTGGGCCGAAGCGAGGTCGCACCGCCCTGTACCCCGCAGGGCCTATTATTCCACGTGTTCGGTGAGCAACTCCACTCGGAGAGGTGCGGTGACTTGTCCCATATCTCACAAGCAGCATGGAACAGAGCAAAATTCGAACCCGGGAGTGCCCCACCCGGCACCGGGGATCTGAACGGTTCCAGGCGGGGGCTCCTGCTGGGCTTGAAAGGCCCAACCCTGGCCCCAGGCCTCGGCTCCTCCAGGGCCGGGGCCCGCTTCCTCCCAGGCCCTCGATCCCCCTGGGGGCGCGTGGGGGCCAAATGAAGGCCTGGGAGCCCCGACACTGGCCTTGAGAGCACAGCAGGAGCCCCCAACGCTGAACCCCTGCTGGCTGCAACTCTCCTGGACCAAGTCCTGGGGTCTGCAGGGCACGCGCAAGGGAGGCGGCTGGCGAGCACCGCCAGGCTTCCGGTCTCATAAAATCCTGGTTGTGTGCATCTGAGCCCGGGGCACGCGCGCCCCAGGTGGTGCTCGCTGCCTCTGTGCTTGTATTTTGAATGCCTACTGTGTGTGATAACTCTGCCGAACCCCCGGTGCCTGCTGACTTGCTTGGCGCACAGTCCTTTGGGAAGGTGAGACTGCCACGTTCCAGACACCAAGCCGCAAGGTTCAGCCTGGCAGGTAACTTGCCTGGAGCCACAGTGCTGTTGCACCTTGAGAGAGGTAGAGACCACTCTCAGGCTGTCTTCTTACTTTCCACTGGGGGTAGGTAGGGTCTGACCCAGGGGCTTCCATTTCGACCATTCACAAAAACCAGAGAACAGGTCATTCATTCATTCTGGTAACAGGATTTGGCATCTAGTACTTGCCAGGTGTCGAGGCCCCGGAAATTAACCACCTGGGAGGGCCTCTTATAGAGCTGTTGGCAAACTGGGGACACAGTCACCTACCAGTGACCTTACAGTGAAAAGAGAGCTGCAGTGGGAGTCTCTAATCTTAGGAATAGGGTGAAAAGGGCTTCCCGAAGAAAGAGACCCCGGCTGTGAGACAAGTTTCCCAAACAGAATCCCTGTTACTGCTTGTTCTGATAAAGCAAAGCATAAAACATTTTAGACAATTCAGCAAAATATTTTGTTACTTTTTCGTTTACAAGTATGACAAATTTTGCATTTATCAACATATTTACATAATTTTTAAAGGATTAATATTTTACTGTATGGTTGTATTTTAATTCAGCCAATTCTTTATTCATGGATATTGAGTTTGTTTCCAATTTTTGCTCCCATAACATTTGCTACCATGAACATCCTTTGTGAATTTGCCCAAATACTGCTTTAGGATACATTTCTAGAAATAACATTGATCAGAGACTTTTTTGTTGTTTAAAAAAAGGACTTTTGATAGTTACTTGTTAAAAAGCCCTTAGGAAAGCGTATATCGAGGAAAACACTCAACAAAACTTCATCTTTGCTCATGTTTTAAATCTCTGCCAATATAAACAAGTAGTATCTCATTGTCATTGTAATTTTCACTGCCTTAGTTCTTCCTTAGTTTTTTTCTACAGGTGTTGGTCACTTGTGTTTTTATTTTTTTTTAACAATCTACTTATACTCTTTATTTTTGATCACAGAACTCCTTTTCTTAATTTTAATAGCTATCAATTTACGAAAGATAGTATTCTTTCCTCTGCCACATCTGCTACTCTTCTCCAAATTTTTGTTTTTATCCTGCTTTGGTATTGTTATACTGAGTTTAAAAATTTAAGGTAGACACATTTGTTACTTTTTCCTGATAGATTGTAGGCACAGTACTATAATATAAATACTGTACATTCACTTCTTTTTCCCCTGTAGTCCTAGGACTGAGCGCTGGGCTTCCTGCAAGCTAGGCAAGCTACCACTGAGATACATCCCGGGCTCTTTTTGTTTTGATGGTCATGCTAAGTTGTCCAGGCTGGCTGAAAACTTGAGGTTTTTTTTATCCTCTCATCTCAGCCTCCTGGTAGCAAGAATAAGAGACCTTGGCCACCACTCCCAACTTCACCTATTTTTATATTTGCTCTATTCTATTATCTACCTTTATACTTTTAGCTCATTTGAAATTAATTTTGATGGGAGCTGTGATTCCTATAGCCCCCCCCCCCCCCGTGATTTGCCAGTTAGCTCAGCACCATGTAATGATGTTGCCATCCCCTCACGGACCATATTCTATACACTAAAGTTTAAAGTTTCAGATGGCCTTGGTCAGTTTTAGTTAGCACTTTCTCTTCTAGGAAGCTGTTTACTCTTCTCACTCAAGCCTCACCATTTTAATTACTGTAGTTCCGTAACACTTGGGAAAGAAGTCATATTTCTGACCCCAATTGTTCTTTCTAAAAATTCTAAAGGGTGCTTTCAAAATATAGTCTTCTGATTATACATTTTATTAATTTTAAAGCTAATTTCAAAAAAGAAAAAGTAAATTTGGAAATGTAACTAGCTGTAGCTTTTAGTAACTTGAGGGCTGGAATGCCTCTTCACAGTAAGGGATGTTTCCATCTAAGACACAGAGTGTCTTTACTCATAACTTTTATGTCCCTTGGTAAGTGTTCTTGTTTGCTTCCTATAGTTCTCAGTCTTCAGTGTACATCTCTAGTATATATAGCTACTGAGAATGGAATCTTTTCACTCACCACAACTTTTAACTGGTTATGACAGGAGCATAAGAAAGTTACTGATTATAGTATGTTTATCTTGGAACTAGCCTTATTTCGGATTTCTCTTCTGCTTGAAGTTTTCAAATTAGTTCTCACAGAACTGACCAGGCAAAGGAAGGGAGGAAATGCAGAGGAAACAGAAAGACTCAGGTGATTTGCAAGTCCTTGTGGGGGTTTAGCCGTGGTGTGTACTAACAGGTTGTTCGTCTCTGAGTCATCTTTCTCCTGGATCCAAGGACCCAAAAAGAAGCCTCTGGAAACAGCAACTCCAGGAATCAGCTAATTACAGCCCTCAGATGCAGAGCCTGCACCCTGATATATGACCTATGGCAAGTTGGCAGCCATCTCGGGCCCATGCTGCAGTCACCCCAGTCAGACTATCTGGGGGACAGCAGTAGCCAGGCTGCCACATGTCGGGGGAAGGAAAGTGGGTGCAGGAAGGGGATTAGGGCTGGCTCCTGGACTAGGTCAGATTGGATTTGAGCTCCTCCTCAGAAGTGTAGTGAGAGACTATTGGCAGCCACCTGCATAACCCCCAGGTCAGAGACCATACTGAAGATAAGAGGGATGGGTCTGGAAATTGACCTCTGCAGGCCACCCATGCTCTCCCTCTCTCTGTTTATACACACAGTCTGTTTTCATTTTTTCCTCATGCAGAGAGTGCTACTCTAACTTCTTCTGCACACCCCCTTCCCATTTCCTGCCAGTTCACACGGTCTCCTAGGCTGTGTGTGGACCAGGTGAGTTCCTGGTCCCTGACTTGCTCAGAGCCTGCCTGGCCCATTCTTCTCTAATGTGGAGCCTGATACTAGTTGACGCAGACCCAACATGTCGACCATCTTTCCTGCGGTCAAGGTCAGGGTGGAGGATGCCCACGGGTGGTTCAGACTCCAGGCTTGCAGTGGTATGATGCATAGATATCTGCCTCCCCTGGCTTCCCAGTCCCAGGCCAGTTAGTTACCTGGAAAACTTCTACTCATCCTTTAGAACCCAGCCTCTGAGATGCCCTTAACGCTCTTGTGGGTGGCTCAGTAGGTCCAGCCAACACCTGAAGCTCTCCAGTTCGTCTCTCTACTCTGTAGTCTCTGAACCTGCATAGCAGCCATTTTTATCTCAATTTATATTAGAAGGAACTGAGGCACAGAGGGGAAGCGGTTTTGCAGGGTAATACAGTAGTTTGGGGAGGGGTGAGAACTGTTCTTTGCATCTACAGAAGAGAAGTTGGTGGTGACTAAGAAATGGAATTGAGGCCACTTTCCCCACCTCATTCCCAGAACTGGCCTGATGGGGCTGGGCACAAGCACCAAGAAGGGAGCACTTCTTGTGCTGTTTGGAGCCTCTTTCTTTGGGGACTTGTGTTCTCAGTGGGGGACAATGTCTGGGACCCCTTCAAGTATCCCCAGGGCCTCTGGTCACAGAGCCTGGGCTGAGCAGGGTTTTGGACTGGTGTCCTGTGCATAGCACCTCTGCTCAGTAAGAGGGGTGTAGCAATAGCACTTTCATGGGGTCACTGTGAGCATTCAGTAGGCAATTCATGTAAAGTCCTTCTCAGGGTCTAATCTCATAGTAACCATAGTAAATGTTGGGTATGATTGTTGGGCAGTTACTAAAAGTGCAAACGCCTCTTTGCCATTAAGAAGGAAAGTTTCCTTTTTGGCATCTTTGTACCTCCAAGAGAAGGAAGACTGGGGAGCTGGGAGCTGGCAACACGAGGTGCCTTCCTAGGTGCCGGATTTGAACCCTCATGGGAAAACTCCCCTGAGAACCAGACATAGGGTGCTCTGAACTGTCTCGGGGGGATCCCAGGGGACTCTGAGCCATCTCACTCCCTAGGTCACCTCACCTATGCTAAGACCTTTTCCAGAGGCTCTATTACCCAGGACATGTTTGCCATGAAGCATGAAGTAGTTCTTCCCCATAAGCAAGAAAGGAGCAGCAGAGCCCAGGGCCCCCGTGAGCTCTCTGAGCAGTGCACTCCCAAACCCTTTATTTTCTCAGAGTCTCTAATATTTAGGGCATGCTGCTGGTTCAATAGGGCTCCCAAAGGGCAGGGGCTGGTGCAGTACCATCTTTACTCCAGAGAACATATTCCTCCCTCTGTGCCTGCGACCTCCCATAGCATGTGAACACCTCACTGTATTTGAGGCAACTGAGGCATGTAGGTGATAGCTACACAAGCGAGTTCCGCACTGATGCTTGCTGAGGCTAAAGTCATGTCAGAATGGAGCCTTGAGTCACTTGACTGCTCTAGGACTCAGTTTCTTCATCTGTGACTGAAGGAAGGTAGATCTGCTGAATCTGTAAATGTTCTGAAATTAGAAAAGGACTATGTAGACCCAGCTGGGAAGATTACACTTATGTGGGGTATTCAGCTGAGGCCTTGGCACTCATCTCTGGAAATATAGCAAGTTCCTAGTTGCTCACCTGGTACCCCTTACCTGTGCTTCCCTTGACCCCAGAGCACAAAGACTTTTCAGTAAGACTCTCCTTGTTGCTATCTTCTCAGAAAAGTCTTATGCAAATGTTACCAGTGTACTAGTGTGTGTTCAAGTAAGGCAGATAACATTTGCAGGGCCTGGAGACTCAAGCCCAATGGGTAAGCTCCATTCTGATCCTCCCTTTTCTAATTCTGAGCTCTCAGATGGTCAGGCTTGGCAGGCCCATTTATTACACAGCAAACTCTGGGCAGAGCTCTCAGATGGTGCTTACCTCTCTCCCAAGGCTGTTTTTGACCCCCAGACAGGGGCCTCCTCTGGGCTCCCACAGCTCTGAGAACTCTTCCAGTACTGCCCTATTGGCAGCCCCATCTCACCCCCAGCTTGGAGTCCTGGGTCAAGGGTAGAGGCTGAGCACAGTGTTTAACAAAAGGTTTCCAGGATGAATGAATAAATCAAAGTGAACTCAATCTCCATATGGCAAAGGATGCTTACATAGCACTCAACCCTGGTCTGCTGAAACACATGATGGAAAAAATATCTGCTTTGATGATACACCCAAGCATGGGTCATAGGTATGTGACATAGTAGCTATGAGAGTGTACAAGTTACTTAACCTCTATAGGCCTCAGTTTATGAATGTATGAAACAGTGATAGTATGAAACAGTGATAATAGTTCTGTGGTTCTTTCATTCAGTTACTATCTGTGCTCTGTGCTAAGTCCCGAGGGAGTGGTCTTGCCACAGGCCAGTGAGAGAGACTTCTGTACAAAAAAATCACAATAATGTAATAACTGGGAAAGCACAGGGAAGAGGCCTAGGAAGAGGACTTTCACTTGTCCTGGGGTTCCTGCCAAAGTAGTGCAGTGTAGTGACACTGGCGTGAACTCTGGAGCCAAATGGCCCACGTGTTAGTCCTGGCTGCTTGGTTTGCTAGCTGTGTGACCTTGAGCAGATTACCTAACCTTCTGGGCCTTAGTTTGCTCACCAGTAAAGTGAGGAAAACACTAGCTCATACTTCATAAGGTTGCTGTGAGGAGCAAATGGGCTAACAGAAATAAATCTCATAATGCCTGTTATACAATGAGCATGAAGTGTTCATTCTCCTATCAACAGATACTTAGCACGCCACTTACATAGCGCCAGGCCTGTGCTGAGGGATAAACTGACAAATCAAATTGACTCTACTCTCATGGAGTTTATGTTTTATGAAAGTTCTGAGCGAGCCTTGAAGTACAAATTGTTATCTATGGAGATTTTGAAAGAAGTGCAGAGGGTAAGGAAAGAACTCAGAGGCTTCTGACATTTAGCAGGCAGGCAGAAGAACCTGCATGAAAGACAGAGGGATCCTTCAGAGGGCGAGAAAGAAATCTAGGCAAGTACAGTACCCTGAAAGGCTAGGTGAGGGGAGTGTGTGGGAATGTTTATTATTGATTGCTACTTACCATTATGTACTGCAAACATGTACTACTAAAAAACAAAAAGACATACTAGTAAACTGGCTTGGCGGGCGGTGGTTATCGAAGAGGAAGAGCAGTAGGCATGAGCAGGGTGAAGATCCAGAGAAGCCCAGTGCCTCTCCTACTAGCTATGTGACTCCTGGATGTGACTTTGTCTCTCTGAACTTAGGTTTCTTAGTTGTAAAATAAGGATGATAATAGTGGTGACCTTACAGTCATTCTGAGGGTGGTAGGGTCAGGCCTTATAAAGCCCCTACTATTCTACGGGGCATACCTTTAGAATCAACACCAATTTTTTTACTCCTTTTTCATTCCTCAGCAACTCCAGTTGGTTTTCTTCCAATTCCAATTAATTAACTGCGTCAGTAACCACTGGATGCATGGGTGTTATGTGCCAGACCCTGGGGTGGCTCTGGAAATAAAGAGGTGATTAAGATCTGTTCTCAGATGAGTCGGAGGTTAGAGATGGAAGTACTTAGCACTTACTGGTACTTGGATACCAGTATCTGTGTTCAAATTCAGTTAACAAATTCAAGTTTACTGTATGCTTATTATCCAGTAGTCATTGTGCTAGGTAGGACTTGAGAATATGAAGTGACTCAGACCATTTTAGGGGCTCAGAGCATGGGGTGTGGGGTGGGACATGGGAGCTGAGAGTCACAGTTCAGAGTGATCCTGTTATGGAAAGGGCAGCATGGGGCTGAAGAGTCATGGCACAGGCATCTATAGAACCCAGAGGCGGGGGGTGTTGCATTTGGGGATAGCATAGTAAAGGAAACATCTCAGAAGCCTAAACTGAGAATGCAGGGTGGGTGGTGGAAGTCCACAGGGGCAGAGAGAATAGTATGCATGGCCAAAGGTAAGAAGCCAGCACACTCAGGAAACTGTGGGTAGCTCAGGCTTTGTGGAGGATGCTGCTGGAGATGAAGATGCAGGGAGAGAGGGAGTATTTGGAGGGCAAAGGGAAGCTTTGATAAGATCAAAGGGGGCCAAGAGTGGGGTGGGGAGTATGGCACCATAAGGCAGGTGTTGAGAGCTCATTGTGGTAGGATTGTGGAGAATGGTGTAGAAAAGAAGGGCATGGAGAAATGGAAAACAACTAGGACATGGTTTTATAATCCTGGTGAGACTAAAGGCCTGAGGGGAAGAAATGGTAATGGGATAAAGGATGAAGGAGTAGGGAATGGATTTTGGAGATCTTAAATCATTGAATACACTTAAAAAATAAAAGGCATTGGTTGAATTTTGGCTCCTGACACATTTCTATGCAACAGGAGCACCAAGAACTCTTGGGGAACATATTGGGGAGCAGAATTTTAAATAAAAATGCAGCTTTACTGCTCTTAGCATCCACTATTTAAAATTTATTATATTGCAATTATTATTTGAAATGTCTTGATAATATGTTGTATTTTCTTAGAAACACAGCAGGGGCTTTGGAGACAAAGGTCTAGGTCTGAAACTGCTCTTCTGTATATTAGCTGTGGACCTTGGGCCAATTGCTTCACCTTTGAGCCTGCTGCCTCTTAAGAGGATCAAGAGCACGGGGCTGTTGTGAGGCTACTTGAGGAAAGGTCTGTAATGCTCAGGAAAAGTGTGGGCACATCCTAAATGCTCAGCAGGGCTTTTGGACTCTTTCCGAGTCCTACAGTGGTATGCCTGGACTTCTATCTTCCATGTCTTCTGTATTCTCCCCCATAACTGCTCCTTCTCACTGCTGTTGTCACCCTTTCCCATTATATCCCACATGAGTTTGCAGGACTGATAATAGCTTCTGTACATTCATTCATCTACTTTTCCTAAGACCTCATCAACCAGGTACTGTTATAGTGGAAAGGCTGAGGCACAGGAAGGTGAAGTGACTTCCCCAGGGCATACTGCTAGCAAGTGAAGGCATGACTTGAACCCAGGCAAGATGGCTCCAGAGGCTGGGTACTTAGTCATACATTGTACCACCTCTCAGAACTAAGAGCCACAGATAACCGATGGTGTGAAAAGTAAGAGTTAAAATAATGAAGACTGGAGATCAAGTCTCTTTTGATGTTCCTTCGGGACCAAACTTTCAAAGGTAGCTGAGAGGAGCTGTATGGCTGTTGGTGTTAAGGGTTAGTCTCCAAAGCAGACTGGGCCAAGGGAGAAGTAACAAGTGCAGAGGAAGGTTCAAGGCAAGAAAGCCTACTGATTTCACTTTACTCTTTGGGAAGTTTCTTTTATATAAAAATATGGCTTAATAAAAAGAATGAGTGGGTTCAACTTCCCAAATGTTCTGATGTTGTTTTTACAATGTAAATGGTAAACGGTGGTTCTTCAATTGTTTGTCAGTGGATCCCACTGAGAATCTGATAATGCGAGTGGCAGAATCAAGGTTAAAACTAGAAGACACTAGGGTCTGGAGTGTGAATGTGTATGAAGATTTCCCTTCTTCCTAGAACTTTAAAAGCAATCAAATGAGAAAATCAATGTGAAAGGGTTACAAAAACCGTGAGTTTTATTCTGGACTATGTGACTTTCTCCTGGACTGAACTGAGGACTCCTCCATGTGCCAGCCACCTATGGGGTCCAGGATTGGCAGCTGAGAGGCCGAGGGGACAGGTGGAAGTGTCCACCACCAATCAGTGGTGTTGCTAATGGAGCTAAGACCCTCTTCCATATCCAAATGAAAATGTTTTGTGCTTTGGCCAAAACTTGCCAGACCTCTGAAACCTTTTAAAAATCCATCCCACTGATCAGCACACTCAGGTCTTTGTCTAGCTTTTGGGAGTGGCATTTTTAATGCCACTACAAATGTATACCTGTTTATAACTCACTAATAAGCAAAATTGATACAGGCTTAAATCTTTTCACCTATATTAAAAAGACTGCATAAAAAATACTTTAATCCAACTCAGACTTTGGATGCTTCCAATTTAGAGATGAATACCTGCATGTCCCATACAATAATAGTGCCAGAGCATGGCAATCTCCCAAACCAGAAGTCTCCAAAAAACTGCACTTTCTGAAAGGGAATGGGAAGTTGGCAATACTTCCTTTAACTTTCAGACGAATTCTCCAAACATACAACTGGTAATCCAAGAACACTACGTAGTGAACTTGGGATGATGGGAGGACAAGGAGCCCCAAAGCTCACTGTAAACAGCTGGGAAAGAATGCCTAGCAAATATTCTGACTGACTCACTTTCTCATCTGGAGGCTGGAATATGCAGCCCAAGGAAGCTGAAGGTTAGGAGGAAGAACTAGAGGACACAGCTAATTCTGTGGTGAATTAGCATTTCAATGTTGGTTTGCATGAAAAAGTGTAAAATTGTGTTGGCCTCCTATTCTGGAGCTCAATAAGGCCAAAATGTCATGAGTAAATAGTGACAATTAGCTGAGGTCTTTCCCAGCTATGGGGCCAAGCTGAGAGCTCCCGGGATTGAACAGGCCAGTCTGAGAACTTTCCAAGACAGGGTTAAAAAAGAGTGTGTCAAGTTCATACACAGTCAAGTTACAGTAACTTTTATAAAGTTGGTTTCAGAGTAAAGTCTCTTGTTGGAATATACAGGTGAAGGGGAGTGGGGAGAAACAATATAATTAAGTCAAACCCAAATGAGACAGAACGGGTTAAAGTTAATTCAGGAGCCTTCTCTCATACCCCTTCTGGTCCCTGGCTGCTGCTCATGAGTACAGACTTGACTTGCCATGGTTTCTCCACAACAGCTATAGAACAAGGTCTACTGGGAGAAAGAAGAGCTGCTGCCCTGGTATATCTACAGCACTGAAATGACCATCTAGTGGAGCCATTAGGTTAGGAGGGAAGGAGAAGACCTGGAGAGGAAGTGCTTAGGTGAACCTCCCCTCAGAGGGCTTCCTTTCAGTTTTTTTTGAGAGACCTCTGGAGCCACAGAAAATCTCATATGTAGGCAAATCAATAACAAGTCTGCTAGGAACCCTCCTTTTCTTTTTTCTTTTCTTCTTTCCTCCCTCTCTCCGTCCCTTTCTTCCTCCCTCTGTCTTTCCCTTTTTCTTTTCTTTCTTTCTCTTTCTTTCTTTCTTTCTTTCTCTCTCTCTCTCTTTCTCTCCCTCCCTCCCCCTCCCTCCCTCCCGCCCTCCTTTTGTTTTTTTGACAGGGCTTCACTATGTAGTTCAGGATGGCCTTGAACTCATTAGGTAGCCCAGGGTGGCCTCATACTCATGGTGATCTTCCTGCCTCAGCCTTCTACAATTAAAGGCATGTGCCACCATGCCTGACATAGGAACACATCTTTTTAAGAGAGTTTCCAGAGGAGGTTCCTGGCGGAGCATCGGAGAATAGAAACAAGGTAGAATTTTTCTGGCCAACACCCACTTCAGGAGAGAGAATGACCAGGCATATCCCCAGCTTTGGTTAAACTTAGCGCTCATACTGTCTTGTGCAAGTACAAAATGTCACAACTGGGATCTCAACGGCTAGAATGAAGACCAAAGTGACAAAAAAATAGCTATGGAGAACATTCCAAGACTAAAAGGAAGTCACTGTGAAGGTATAAACAACGTTCCCATGAATTACCCCACATAGCTAATATCTAATATTAATAATATATAATTAATACCTAATATTAAAACATTAAAAGAATGAAATAGTAGGGCAAGTTCCTTATTACAGGAGAGCTGGTGGAGTAACTGATCAGATTTGACAACAGACAAGGTACTTAAAACATCCAGTGACAAGGTCTGGCATGTAAGGAGTAAAGGGACAGAAAAGAAGAAATTGTGTTCAGTGGACAGTAATGGACCAGTAAGGTGGAAGCTAGTATCTATGAGGTTCAACTGCCCAGATGCAAACTCAACAGCAGCTCCCCACAGCTGGGTCAGATACTAAAGTCTTGGTACTAGTATCCTCTGCACACTGCCTCAACATTCACACTGTGTATGCAAGCAGGTTCTCATGCTGCAGCGAAACACCAATACCTCCTAGATGAGACCTGAAGACCCAAGGCAGCAGCAGTAAATAAATACCTTACATATATGTCACAGCAGCCCTCAAATAAAACCTTACACTTCAGTAACGAAGTCAGAAAGTACCAACGAAAATGGTAACTTTTTTTTCCTACAATGTTTAATCTCCATGTCAAGAATGTCCCATTTGATGTTTCCTTCAGCCTCTTAAAATTAGGTGACAAAGTAGAAATCCATTTGTGAAAATAAAAAGGCAGAGGTGTGAGCCCTAGCTCAATGAGACATATCAAATACATAGCATCCTGTCATAGGACAGACAGAACTGTCCTAGATACTGTGGGGAAAAAAATGGGTGCCGAGGAGGTAAAACTTCTAATGATCACTCACACTTGAACAGTACATTAGTCACTGGATGAGGGCAAAGGGCAGGAGGTGGGGGGAGATGCAGAGTTGTAGTTCTCTGTATGAGGGCTGGGAACATACACTCATGGATGGGAAATTTTAAGTAGCTATGTTTATTATTACTTTTTTTCCAGCAATCTTGCAAGAGGCAGAAGTGTGACACTGAATTGAGTGAGACGAGCGTGTGGGTGGGTTGGCGAAGAGCCTATCTCTTGATGCAGGCCTCTGGCTTGTCAAGGAATGGCTGGTTCCACCACTGAGCTGTGTTTACTCTTTTGCTTCAAGGAAAAGGGTTTCTTGAGGGAACAACTTTACTTCCAATAATGATTTATTGGGATCTAGCTGAGTGACCTGAAAGAAAGAAAACATATATTCAAAAGACTGTAAAATGGTTTCTTCAACAAGACATTCCCTCTAGGCACACTAATGTTGAGCCTACTACGCACTGGCACAAGCATTTTCACATGATCTTGTTTGACCGTCATGATAACTGTGATGCACATGTTACTATTCCTATTTTATGAGGAAGCCAGGGACTTCAGTTTAGTGGAGGAACTAGCACTGACCTCAAGGCATAGGTTCTTTTCCTTCTCTTTCTCTTTTCCTTTCCTTCTTTCTTTTTTAAAATAATTTTTATTGGTACATTTTAGGTATACAACATAATGACATTCATCATTGGAAATTTGCACCTTTACATAATCTCTCTTGGTTCTTATTT
>NW_004624859.1:2585530-2606126 GCF_000247695.1 Heterocephalus glaber | reverse complement strand
AAAAGAATAAAGAACATCTTGGGAAGTCAGGTCCTAAGATTACTCTCTTGTGGGATCTCAAAGTCACAATTTCAAGTACATAAAAGGGAGTCCTGCTTTGTAGAGCAGTTTGCAAGCTCTCTGTCCCTGGAAACATAAACGGAGGACAGGCGAATTCATGAGTGAAGATTCTGTAGTGCGGCAAGAGAAATTTAGTGCAGACTAATCCCACTGGTGTGCCGGGACTTCTAAGGTCTGCCTGGGCAACTTAGGGAGATTCTGTTTCCCTAAGGGACAACCTAAGGTTGTCTCCCAGAAGTTACAGATGTGCCAAAATATTGGTCCTTTAATCCCTTGGGGCAGTCGGAAGCTACAGGGCTAGGTTGCTTCTGGTCCTGAGCAATCTAGTATAGTAACTTCAGTGAGGCATACAAATAACATTTTCAGTGTGTGTGTGGTGACTTGAAAAAGGCTGGGAAGCACTGATCTAGGGGAGATGCCTCACTTTTAGAGGGCTATACTGTGGAAGGCAACCAGGTCCTTCTATAAAAGGTTCCTAGGATGCCTCTGATTTAAAAATAAATTGGTTCACAACACTAATGGCTGTGTTTGGAACAGGGTACTGAGAAATAAATAAAAGAAAATACCTGTTTACTGATTAGGTTTAGAACTGTTAACTGTACTTAAAAGCCTTCTGAGAAATCTTGATCACTGCCTGCCCTACAGTATTACCAGGGATGGATTAAGGGCTAATTAGAGAGGCAGTAAGAAAAATACTGGCAGGTTTTAAATCTTGGTTGCTGTATGTATGCTATTGAGCAAGTCATTTAATTTCTTATGAGGTAAGACCCATATTTTTCATCTGTAAGCTATAGGTCAACATCACCCAGCACCCCAATAGTCTCTCAATAAACCACTTCCCTCTAGGTTTCTTTCCTTCACACTCCTACTTGAGAGTTAAACAAAAGGTCTGATCTTTGTCACTCTCCCACTTAAAAGTTCTTGAATGAGTCCTTACTGAAACAAGAGAGTCCTCTTTGCTTTGTCCTCATTTTCCTAACTGGTCAATAGGTGCTGTTTCTGACAAGGTTCGCAGTGGGTCTATAATGGATGGCACGGCTGGAAAGATAGTTTGGAGAACTATGGAGGGCTCAAACGACTTACTATATATAGTTTAAACGTCTGAACAAACATGTTCCCCCCACTGCAGAGAGATCTGGAATAGCATGCTCAGTAAGTCTTCAGGCAAAATGGCTAGGGAGAAAGTGAGCATTTTGAATGCATTTTAATACCCAGGCAGGGCCATGCAAGCCAGTGTATGTGTAGCTCTGCACACAAACACAGCTCAAGAGCTGGAGCTTTGAACAGGAGTTAAAAGAGCCGAGTCCCTAACGACATACAAAAGACTTGCTGGTGTGATTTATTCTGATGTATTTACTTATCCAATTACCAAAACAGCAGGAGATCATTAAATTTTCTAGTTACCAGATGCAGCACGTTCAATATCTTAAATGTTACCAAGGCTCTTTCTGAGCTATTTTGATATTACATTTCATCTGCCCAAAAGCTTATAAAATTGGAAGGCAAGAATCATGAACAGAGCAGCTGTCTTTGAAGGTTGGTCCAGCAGGTACCTGTACCATACCAAACGTTTACCAGAAACTCTCAAACTCCTAGGAAAAGTACCACGATGAGAAACAAACGTATTTAGGAAGACGGGAATGCTAAGGAAGTGGTATTTAAAGGTGGCTGAAGATTTTTTTCATGCTCGTTTTCTATCAGTTCAGGCCCCATGTCCACAGAGGGTCAGGGCTCAGAGCAGAGGGGACACAGGAAATAAGCACCCTCTGGGAGACTGCAAACCTGCCTCCTAACCCTAGCATCCTGCTTCTGTCTGTATGATCTTAGAGAAGTCACTTTTCCTCCTTTGAGTTTCCATCCTGTTAAACAAAGATGTTGACATCTCCTGCACCAACTTATAGACTGGCTGCTATAAGCATCATCACAGTGTGTTTTCCTCACACTTTACAACAATGTCTCCTGGAAAACACCAAACGGTTTAAAGGCAGGAACTGTGTATTTTACTGTTTTTGTATCCCTAGCACCAAAGCAAAGAACATGTGTAATATGTTCTCAGTAAATGCACATTGGGTATCAAATCCGAGATCATTATGAAACAGTGAAAAATATAAAGCTCATTTTAACAACATTTTAGGAGTAAGTGCAAAATAAATATTTTCTCTTGAAAAACATGTCAACTGAAATTCAGGCATAAATTTTTTGAAAGGGCGAGGGAGGCTTGGTCCCAATATTTTTTACTGCTCTGGTCTCTAAATACTATTCCTTCACAAACCCTAGGTTCTAGCCAGTTAGAATAGTTTGTTACTCCCAAACATGTCTTGTGTTTTTCCTCCTTAAACCTCAGCTATGCTGTCTCCTCTACCTGTTCTTCTCCCCCGATTCTACCTGTTCGAATCTACACATCCTTCAAGGCTCAGTTCAAATGCTACATTTTCTGCAAAACCAAGCCTGAGCAACAGAGCCTAATTTGATCTTTCTCCTATTTTTAACAGAGATATCATACCTGGCCTCTTCTCCCATTCACTAGGTCACATACTGTGGCACACAGCAACCATATATGTTCACATTCATTCTCTTATACATCTCTTCTGTTGTCCCATGTGTGGCTAATTTACATTTACTAAACTAACACCTCTGTTTCACATCAGGCTGCTCAGACAAGGGGGCTGCTGAGATCTGCTGGCAGACTCAAGGTCAGGGTTTAATCTGGAATGCATAACCTGGCAATGGTAACCCTGTCCTTTGCTAAAACAGCAGTCTTATACTTTGATCAGGCAAAGGATCCTATAGCATCTAGGTCAAAGGATTGGCTATA
Organism: Heterocephalus glaber; assembly: GCF_000247695.1. The sequence continues at coordinate 2,603,251 of NW_004624859.1, read as the reverse complement.
CTCTTATCCTGAGTTGTCTGTTGTGCATCTCAGGTTATTTTGCAATTATTTGTTCAGAGTCTTCCTCTTGAGTTAGACTGAATTCTGAGGGCTACCTATTCGTGGAGCCTAGGATACTGCTGGAAACATGTTCAATGCATGTTTGCTGATAGACTGGCCTACTGAATGACTGAATGGAGCCTATCCACTCTTTCCTAAAGCCTCCATCAACAGAAAGAAATGGAATCTGGAAGAGCTGCGTCCCCAGACCAATTTCCCCCTAGCCTCACACCCTCAGCAGGCAAAGCCTGTCAGTGATGCAACCGGCAGGTCACCCGAGCAGCTCCCTTGGCTCTGCATGCTGTCTGGTTCTCACCTCAGTCAGTCCTGCTCACAGATGCAAGGGCTAACAATAAGTTTGCATCAGTTGCCCTCTCAGAGGGGACAGATTTTCCCTGTCTTGTTTAAACTGTTGTTGGAATTGGCTAATTAGAAGGATTTAAAAAATCTTAATACTCTAAACAGAGAAAACTGGTTCTGAATTATTAAGCAACATTTTCTGTGCATTTGAATAACCTTAAGTGACTTAGCTGCCACCTGATCCTAAGCTCTGGCTCAGATAAATAAATGTGAAATATTGTCAAAGCCTCAGCTTATAGGAGCCACCAGCTACAGTAAATAAAAGCTTAAGTCCCCACAAACTGCCTAAGACAGAGATATTCTTATAAAAAGAGAGAAGATGATCATAAATAAAGCCAGCGGTACCAGGAAGCTAATGGTTTTGTCCTAGTTTTCAGATGAGTTGTCAACGGGGCAGGTATCCAGGTCATTTAATCATAGAATCACATAGTATCAGAGCTGAAAGAAGATTAAGAAAGAACCTGTTTGAATCTCTTCATATCTCAGATGAAAATATGACCCAGAGAACCATGTACCTTGCTTGAGATCACACAAGTGGCTGAAACTTGTCACCTAGAGACTCCTTGCTCTTCTCCCCACACCTGGGAGTTCTACTTCTCGGCCATGTTGGGAGGTGTAGCAGGAAAGAAGCTAGGAATAAGTGAGGGTGACCAACACTCTAATGTGACCCCTGCAACTTGCCTAACCTCATGCTATGAGGATATCATGAGTTATCTGTGAGTTTCTGCCTGGTGAGATGGAAAATACAAAAATAAACAAAAACAGTGATGTATAAGTGAGTAGGAACATTTTATTTCTTCTCATTTATTTACTAAACAAATATTTCTTGAGTGTTTGCTATGAGTAAGAAACATGCTAGGTTCTAGAAGTAGGGCAACAGCAGACAAGAAAATGGACCACTGCAATCCACAGCAACAAAGGGCTATGAAAGGGAAGAGAGAGCACCAAGGAAGGTAAATGCCTGATTTGGTCCTAGGGTGTCACCATATCTTTCCTCCTTGTTGCATTCTACTATATACAACTATTTCCTACAATCTAATTATTTCACTGCAATATTTATAAACAATAAACTAATATTAGCTGCTTAGTATGTGTCAGGCCCTGTGCTAGGAAACAATCAGATGAATTAGACACAATCCCAAGTAACTTTAAACTTGATGTGTATACTTAATAAAAAGAATATCTGACTTCATTGTGTGACTATGTACACTTGAGCCAACCATTTCTGCTTCTGGTATCTTTTGGTTTTTCTATGCCTTAGGCAAGTTAATTTCTTTTGCATTTCTTTCTAGCTCCCATAGTCTAAAAAACATGCCTGAAGAGGACGTATTCACATAAGGTCTTACAGAAGGCCAACTAAATGAAGAAAAGCGATATACACTTGGAAATGGCAAAAGAATCTTCAGGTTTGAGATTCAGCCACAGACATTAAACTTGAAGCTGTAGGGCCCTGATTCTGGGTGAAGGGCAGAGTGTGGTTCAGGTGAAGCAGGCTTGGGCTGAGGCTGGGCTGGAGTTGGCACCGTAGCGAGGCCAGGAGGATTTGGCATGTTGATGCATGTGCTAATGCACACTGGAACTTCAGCAGTGGTTTTGAAAATTACAAGGAGTGACTAGAAAAGGTTAATCTGTGCATATACACGTTAGCATTTGTTTATGTTTACAATGGTGTTATTATACAGACTTTAAGTGAGCAAAGCGTGTTGGCAGAAGCACTTGGAATACTGAACAAAGAGAATAATGGTTTTTTATTTATGGCTGAATGGAGCCAGATTGGATTATATGTATGGCCTACTTAATTTCTGATATAGCAATTTTGAATGTATAATGCTTCATAAATACCTTACAAAATTAAGTTCTTGGCCAGAGTAAATAACTTTAGAAATGTTAAAATACAATCAATATACCTACATATCATCAGTAATAGTCGCTACATTTTATTTTCAGCATACCATGGGGAAAGGACCTGGATTTTGAGAATCAAGTACTGATACAGATGCTGTGCAAATTAGAGAAATTTCAAGTCTCTAAGCTTCCATGTCCTCATCTCTTTTAGTTTCTTTTAGAGAACTAATGTATTTGAAGTACCTAGCATATAATAGGCACACAAAAAATAGATATATTTATGGTCATCACTACCTACCATTCCAACTTTTTTGTGAATGAGTTAGAAGGAGCAAGGGCAGATTGTATTAAGGCTCTGAATTCCCTCCCCTGAAATGGCTATAAGTACCTCAAACAATATTTTAAAATGCCTTTATATATTCCTTTGATCTGGCTAGAAATATACAATGATGAGGTTTTTTTGTTGTTGTTCCATATAGCAACTCTGGTTCCCTCAATACCCCTGTGGCTTTGCTGGATCCTTTCCTTGCCATCCACTTTAATATAAGATGTTAAACACACTGAACATTCACTATGTGCTAGTGCTTTATAAATATCACTTCCTTTTATTTTTATAACAGCCCTAAGAAATAAGTCTTCATTATCCTTATTTTACAGATGAGGAAATTGAGCTACACAGAAGCTAACATCAAACAGCTGGAAAATGTAGAGGTGAGATTCAATCTGGAACTCCAGGCTTTTAACCACACTACCTTATACTGTCTCCCCATCACTCATCTTCTTCAAATTTGCTCAAGTCACTACCTGAAGCATTTTTTACTGCTGTTGAGTCAGCCTCATAGTTTAAATCTCTTGTCTTCTGCTAGAAAGCACCACCTAGACTTCCTACCCCTCAGACTCAACAAATCCCAAAGTGAACTGGTCTTCTCATTTGTCTTCCTTGATGTCTGCCTGTGGTACTACTATTTTTTTATCTCTATTATTCAATCAGCTTCAAAATATTATAAAAATGAAATCAGACAGTATGTAACTTTTTAAGATTGCCCTTTTCCACTCAGCATAATGCTCTTGCAAGTTGATGGATCTATCAAGAGTTCATACTTTATTGCTGAGTAGTATACAACTATTCCCTTTTTCAAAAAGACTTGTTTTCCTTTCTTTTCTCCCTCTCCCCTTCCTCATGCTGGAGATCAAACCTGACGCCTCAAACATGCTAAGCACATTCTCTACCAATGAACAGCAACTACAGCCCGAAAAGACTTGTTTTAACTCTGAGGCTTTACGCACATAAGCTACATTTCCTCTTCCTTGGGCTCCCATAACAGCCACCATAGACTAATAGTATTTTATTTTATTGTATATATGCATGTATGTATTTTTAGAGACGAGGTCCGACTGTATTGTCTAGGCTGTTCTCAAATTTCTGGGCTCAAGAGATCCTCCTGCCTTAGCCTCCCAAGTGCTGAGGTTATAGATGTGCATCATGCCATCCAGGTATCACAGCATTTTTGACTTGAATACTTTGATTTGTTTATCTATCTAAAAGGCCTTTGTATCACTGATGCCTAATGAGTACTTGGTAAAACTAGTCAGGTAATAACATCAGGTTACAAATATAGATTAACTTACAAATTGTTGGTAAAAGTGTCTTGAAAATAGCAAAATGCTATTAAATCTTCCTAAAAGGCTACACAAGCCACATATCCATTAATCTCTATTACTGTGGATTACATCTGCCTACTTGCTAAAGTTTGAAGCATTTTCATGGGCATTTGAAGATATATGCAGAGTAGTGAAAAGTTTCAGTTGTCCGAAGTTCATGTTCTTAGCTGAGGTTGAAGGAGGCAATGCTTTGTCTTCTTGTGTAAAAAATATCCTCTTCTAATGTACATTAAGTATGATGTTTTTCACATTTTTATGCTTTTTGTTAGTGATCTGGGTGTTTTAAAATGGTTGAAGCATAGTGCTGCAGGCTGAACAGTGTTCCTAAGAGCAGGAAGGGTGTGGTGTGTGAGATGAGCTTCATTCACACATAATTATTGGACTTTGGCCATGAGTCAACAATGTGTATTAAGTAATCTTTTAAAACAGAAACACATATAAGACAAGTTATATGTTGGGTAGTTGATGAAAATGTGATCAGAGGCTTGCAAGAATTTAACCTTGCATTACCATTATGTAAAATGGTTGAGTATTTGCTAGTTCAGTGAGCCCTACTTTGTGCTAGGCCTGTGTAGGCCCCACATGTTGTACCCACAGGTACAACTGAGGTACCAAAGCAAATAAGAATGTACAGCTAATGCTCTAAATGAGCTTATGCAGAGCAGGCCCCAGAGGAGCCTGACACAAATAAGGTAAAAATATATATGAGGAGACAAGCTTGTCTTTCTTGCTAGAAAAAGACCATAAACTAATATAGAAAATATTTCCAACTATAAAAGCAATCTACTGGCTTGGTAAAATAGAAAGCATGTATCAAGTTCTAGATATTTCTGCTTGAATACCATACTCAGCCTTTTATTACTAGGCAGTAAGGCACACTGCTTGATATCTTTATTTGTGAGCTGATAGTTTACAGTTACAGTGGAGAAAAATCTTTGTCTTTTTGAAGCCAAAACACAAAAGAAAAAGAGATACAAAGGAGAGAGTGAGGTTGAAGAGAGAAATAATCACCTTGCCACCATACCAGTTACATTAGACTCTTACTATGGGTTAAATGCCATACATATGATACACCCACGTTACATTTTTAAATGCTCACAACCCTTTGAAATAGGTGCTGTTATTCTTATTTTACCAAAAAGTTAAATTGTTTAAGATTACTCAGTAAAGAGCTGGTGGAAAATTTAAGTCACAGTTTGTCTAACTCCATAGCTTTGTTTCAGTCTACAAAGCCTAGGAAATGGTATTAAAAAAAAAAGGCGGTGTTCAATAAATTATCCTTCTAGTATGTGTATGTGTGCATTTGTACATATATAATAATATACTATGTATCATATATATGCTATATATATAGCAAACAAGGAAAAATAAATACCAACAAGTCCCCCTTTAAGTAGCTAATTTGAAAAATCTGTTTTTTCTCAGCACTGAGGAAAAGTAGCTGCGACCTCAAGGACAACTGCAGAGTTATAAAGTTTGGGGGCAAATGTACACTGAATATGTTTATACTCTACAAACTTAGGCGATGGCCATCCCTAAAGATTGTACTTCCCTCAGGTTATCTAAAAATTCTCTTTTGAAAATACATAGTTAATTGTTATTTTTTAGTACTCTTCTGTGACGACTAGTAACCTATGCTACAGGACTAAGTTATGTTCCAAGTGAAGGTGGTGAACAAAGTGAAATGGTTACAAGTTTCTCTGTTTGTAGAGTACCTCCTACACACCTTAGCAGTAAACCCCAGAAGCAAATTTAAGATGTGGTTATCTTAAAAAAATAAAATCATATATGTAAAGAAGGGTCAGTATAGCAAGCCTAAAAAGCTTGCCTAAAAGGTTGGCCCTTGACTAGCTTTGCATCTTTTGCCTTAATAAGTAATAGCCACAAGCATGATAGTACGCTGAGTCCTATGAATTTTTCTTTGCAATCACTGAACCTTGGCGTGGTCTTTAAAAAGATCCTTAAACACAGTTGGTATCAGAAGTGAGATTCAATAGTCTGATCCCGACTTACCAACATATGGTGAAAACACTGCTGCAGAAAAGAAAGGATGAAGAGGTAGGGTATAGTGATCTTTGGTGGCTGGGTGGATATGGAATCATCCACTCCTGGTATGAAACAGCAGCTGAGCTGCATCTATTGTAAAAGGCACAAGTATCTATAGAGTTTTAAAATGATATATCTGACTCCAACACAGTTGGGTTGCGGGATCTCACGACTATTTTTGGTTGGGCTGGCTAAGACGGGGGAAAAAAGAGAGCAGCTTTGGTAATGCCTTTGGTTTTTATTCTTTTTGGGGTGGTAAAAGACAGTGTCCCAAATTCCAAAACTGAGCTTTGGATGAGCCCAAAATGTTAAAAAGTTTGAGTTTCTCGCTCCTCCGATTGGGGAAAAAAAGTTAAATCAGTTTCTAGGGCTGGAGCAAAATTTTGGATAAACTGGAAGAAGGGAAAAGGACAAAAACATGCCAGTTACTTCTCCATCTTAGTTGTTTCTACTTCTGCTGCAGCAGCCAGCCCTTCCCACCTCCTGCAGGGATCTTCCCCCTGCAACTTTAATATCAACTCTGTAAACCCTAAATTTATTGTGAGGGCTTTGGGAATACTTACAATGAGGAAGAAGAGAGTAATTAGAAAAGTAGTGTCTCTTTACATTGTTCATCTGGATATATGGTAAAAAGCTGATACAAAACATACATTTCCAACTTCATAAATGCTGAAGGGATCATTTCAATCAGGAAGGCTGCAAAGAAAGTGTTAGTGGAATACAACTTCTTTGTTTTCTGTTGGCAGTGAGTGAGCTACAATGTAAACCCTTGGAACTACTGGAAACTGAACAAATCTCTAAATTTTTTTTCTTACTGGAGACTGGCAAAAGAGAGACAAAACAGAAAAGTTTTTGGCTTGGTAATGTGCTCCTAAAATCAATGTCAGACCCCTAAGGATAGTTTTCCAGGTAGAGGTGTATATTTTGGATTTTCCAGTATGTAAAACTGGGTAGGACAAAAAGAGCTGAAGAAAGCCTTACTGTTACTTAAACTTCAAACACAGCTGACTGGCCCTGTAGCATCTTGGCTCTACTGTTGAAGGAAATTCGCTGGCTTTTTTTGGAATTCCAAATCTAGAATTCTAATTCTCTGGATCTGACTTTAAAACCTGAAATTGTTTGCTGTGGGCTGCTTTAGTATATGCTGAGGTGAAAGCAGGCACAGGCTCAAAAACCAACCAGCCAACTAAACAACCAGCCAGTCAACCCACTCATCTAAACCCAGAACTTCAATGCTGGGACCTTTGCAGATTTAGGACACTTATGTGGGGCCTGGAACATCATGGATGCTATCTGTACTGTCTAGGTCACATAGAAATATCCATAAAAGGGGGACTGTTTAGTGATGGGACTATGTATGATCAAGGTGCTGACTGGATTAACTATTAATCTGATTGCATTTCTAACATGAGGTTCCTAACATGAAGCTGACTTGAATAATACCTTCCACGGTTGAGGCAATGTCATAACAGTCAGGATACATGTAAGAAGTATAATCCCAGAGGCCATGCATAGTACCCCTGGAAACAGTTTATAACTGTTAGGTGATCCCAAGGAGGACATACATTAGACTAAGTGAATTCTTTTTTTTTTTTGGTACTGGGGACTGAACTTGGGTCCTTGCGCTTGTGAGGCAGGTGGCAGAACCACTGAGCTAAATCCCCGGCCCAAGACTAAGTGAATTCTTAATGCGTGATTCCTGCCAAAAGCTGCGAGTTAGGGGAGGGCACATCACAAGGAGCGTGATCTCTCTATCCACTCCTCACAGTCAAATTCTAGACTCCCTTTGGGGGATGTTTCACTGCTGTTGACTTGTGTTCAACGTCTCAGATTAGTTTTATTTTGCAACAATGGATCAATAAACAGCGTAACTCTACTTCCCTCACCTTTGTCCTGGTACCTATACCTTAGTAAGTTAGCTGCATTACATACAGCTACTCTCAAAGAGTCATTGATGTTTTCTAAGCTGTCCACTGGATAAATGCTTAGGATGAAATCATTTAGACTGAACAGGAAGCCTAGGGTGGGAGACCTCAGAGTGGGAGGCCACACCTGGCACCTTGTTAACTTGGACTGCCTAATAGATGTCTCACTTGGAGTACCCTAACAACTGCACATTCTGTTTCTAGGGGGGACCATGTTTACTCTCTGGGACATGTGTATCCTGATTATTGTGACTTTGTATCAATTTAGTCAGCTTCAATTTAGTCAAAGTAGTGTTACCCTTGATTTGATGCCTTAGGCCCAGGTGAAAGACAGACAGACAGACAGACAGAAAGAGAAACTTAAGGAGGAAGGCACCTGGGATTCTAAGGTAGACCTTAATGGTTGGTGGGGTTTGTTTTAACTGGCTAAGTCCAGGATCTATAAAACTATAACAGATCAACGCCTCAGGTTGTCCTCACTCTGTGTATAGGCTGCCGCTTCTATAAATAATTTTTCTGTATGGACACTTTGGCCTAGGACAAAGAGGGTAGTCTGTGCAGGTGAGAGTTAGTATAGTAGGCTATTCTTAGCAAGCCCTGCCTTCCAAGGTTGGCCCTTGGCTGCTGTGTGGTAATGGGTTTCAGGAGGGTTCCCACCATTTTCAAAACTGATAAAAATGGCTCATTATGCCTAAAATGTTTGTGCAAACCATAAAGTTTATGCTGAACACTTGCTTTCTTTCTGGAAAGTTGGCTTTTTGATATGTGTGAGGCAAAGGGACCTACATGGTTAGTACCTAATAAAAATCCTAGGCACAGGGCTGGGGATGTGGCCTAGTGGTAGAATGTCTGCTTAGCATGTGCATGGCCCTTGGTTCAATCTCTAAAAATACAATAACAAGGCCGGAGATTTAGCTCAGTGGTTCTGCCGCCTGCCTCACAAGCGCAAAGAGCCGAGTTCAATCCCCGGTACCAAAAAAAAAAGCAAAAGCAAACCAAAACAAAAACTCCTAGACATAAGGGTCCCTAATTAGTTTCCTTTTTGGCAATATTTCATACATGTTATCTGAAATTGTTGCTGGGGGAATTAAACTGCAACTCCTCTATGACTCCCCTGGGAGGGGACCCTTGGAAGGTTATATTATCTTCCTTTTTGCTGATTTTGCTTTTCATTCTTATCTTACAATAAATCATAGCTATGGATATAATTACATGCGAAGTCCTGTGAATCTTCCTAGGAAATCACTGAACCTGGAGGTAGTTTTGGGGACTCCTAATGCCTTATGGGAAAAAGTTTTCTCTTTAGGATGAAAAAGTATGGGTTTTGGATAATGGAATTCCAATTTTGTCAGTTACTGTTTATGTGGCCCATTACTTAACATCACTCAGTCCCTCTAGTCTAATCTGTAAAATGTAGTTCTTATCTATGCTCATTATAGCTTGTGTTTAGCTGTCCACTAAAGCCTCATGCGAATGAGGTGGGGCTTTTGGGGATGGCTGGATCTAGAATGTGATGCCGGAATTGATTCACGGTGCAATGCTAGGCTCAAGGGCACTAGGATTAAGGGTGTGAGTGCTACCCACCCTACTAGTCTGGATAAGATAAAAGGGGCAGGAAGAAGCTGTTAAGGTCCCTTGCTGCTTTTTACTGTCTTCTGCTGCCACAAATTGTTGGCCTTCTGCCATGTGCCACCCTGCCTTGGAGCCAGCTGATTATAGACTGAAACCTCTTCAAACCGTGTGCTAAATAAACCTTTCCTTCATTAAACTTTGGGTGTTGGTTATTTTGTCTCAGGAAGAGAATAGTAACAAACACAATGCCCTAGGGTTTGTATAAAGATGAAAAGAAAGAATAATTTCTAAAGTGACTGCATAGGAACTGGAAACAGAGTAGGACATTAATGATTGTTAATTATCTTTATTTAATTCCTTAAATATGCCATAAAAATTTCAAAGAAAGCTTTCAAATCAGAGAAAATTTCAGACCCAACTTGTCTTGAAACTAAGCAGAAAACTGTACAAACACATTTCACTGAAAACCTCTCTAGTGTTTGGTCACATTTCCATGCAACACCAGATCAGAGGATTTAGCTTTGAGGAAATAGTAATGTACAGAGAGGAGAGAATGTGAGAATGTTTCCTTTAAGAAAAGCAGGACTCAAAACAACATGGTGTGCCAATTGCCCATCAACTGGAGACTGGATAAAGAAGATGTGGATTTTTTTTTTTTTTTTAGAAAATGGAGTACTACTCAGCCATAAAGAACGAGAAACTAGAGACATTTATGGTTAAATGGATGCATACTGAGGCCATACTCTTAAGTAAAATAAATAGGACAAACATGTGTAAATACTGAATAGTTTCTCTGGTGTGAGAAACTGAAAATGTAAATAATGATTAAAATGAGTAACTGATAATGTGAAATAGGAAGAAAAGGCTCAAAGAGGTAGGGGAAGTGGGAGAGGTAGGGGAAAGGAAAGAAGGGAAAGGAAAAAATATGAGAAAAAGAAAAGGTCTTTGTCAATAGGGAGGGGTGGAGGAGTTGAAGGGAGGGCAGGGGAACAGGGGAAAAAATAAGAACCAAGATACTCATGTAAAGGTACAAGTTCCCAATGATAAATGTAAATGTATTGTGTACCTAAAATATACCAATAATTTATGGAAAAAAACCCAATATGATGTGGTTTGTCCTCCATGCAGTGCCGGGCTCAGGGGCAGGTCCAGTAGTAAGCTGTTCTATTCCTTCTCAGCCCAGGGTCCACTCATCTTAAAGTCACCCGTGTCTTGAGTATTGACCATGTGCCACACCTGTGACTTCACATTACTTCATTTAGTTCTTTCAACTATCTTTTAAGTGGCTATGATTATCTGCCTTTTAAGGTGAAAGTATCAGTCTAGAGAGGTTATATTACTTGCACATGGCCCCCTCATAACTGTTTTTTGTGGTGCCATTACACTATCTCCTTGTATGGCTACCAAGGCTCAGAACACTAAGTGGTCCAAAACAGTGGACTTTCTTCCAAGGAAGGGTCTATTATAACACAAGTGACAAAATGCAGGTCACTATCATATTAAAAATGAGGAATGTGTCTAAAAACTTATTTTTTTAAAGGTTAGAAACAGGTCAAATGCAGTGAGTTGCTGGAGATGGATCAAAGCAGCTGAGCATTTCCAACTCAAACAGCATGCCCTCTGTTGCTTACCAAGTATTTTCATTATCACTTTTGATCTTATCATCACAATATTTCTGTGAGGATACATGACACTATCCTCACTTGAAAGATGAAGTAACTAAAATTCAGAAAGGAGAAATGATGTACTCAGTATAACTCAGCAAACAGGTGGAAGTGTAAACATTAAAGCGAAGTAGAGAGGGGATAGGAAAAGCTACAGAAATATTTATCAAATAGCCCAGGCAGTGGTAGCCTTCACACACAACCAATTTTTCCAATCTTCTCTTGTCTGGTTGCATTTTTATCATTTCATTTTAAAGATAACTTTGACTAGCTTTAGGCTTCAGTCTTTCTCCATGTTAATTCATTTTTCCAGGTTGCCTGTGAGATATAATAAAAAGAACCAGCACCTCCATGCTTAATTTCCAGCTCTGCCTCTTTCCAGCTTTGTATAGACACTTAACATATAGTTCCGGTCTCCAAATCTGTAAAATGCAGATAATATTTTCCTGGTATAACAGATTTTGAATGTACCTTTGAAATCTGCTTCTTTGAGCATTTGAGTTCTTAACTACAAAGTAAGGATAATATTCATATCATAGGTTTGTAGGAATTCAATGACATGATACTTGAAAGGGCCTAGCGTAGCTGTCTAACACATAATGGGAACTCAATAAATGGTAGGCAGCATACTTACTGCTTAAAGACTGTTCATTTGCATCACTCATTCATTCACTCATTTACTGAACAGATATTTATTGGGCATTGGCTAGATTCCTGGTACTCTCCCTGGTTCTAGGAATGGGCAGTGATTAAAGATAGTTCCTGCTCTCAAAGAGCTTTCATTCCAGCATGAGGCAGACAATAAGCAACTAAATATCTATCGGCAGATGGTAATCATTTCAAGGAAGAAAAATAAAAATGGCAAGAGATATTGGGGTTGTCTGTCAGGGTGGGGAGGTGGAGCACAGCAGAGTAAAGAGAGACTTTTTTGTAGGCTAGTCAGAAAAGATATCAGGCAATACTTGAGCGGAGACCTGAAGTGAGGGCACAAACAATTAGGATGCCTAGGGGAAGAATATTTTAGTAGAAAAAAGTTCTAGCGTATGATCTTAAGGTATGAATATATTTCATGGTGTTTCACAAGCAAGGATTGCAGAGTGGCTGGAAAAGACTGCATGTGAGAGAGGTTAGAGAAATGCAAGGGAGTTAGTTCAAAGAAATCCTTTCACTCTCAACAGGGTTTGAGAAGAGAAGTGACATGACCAGTCCTACCAAAAGAGTCAAAAAAAAAATTTTTTTAAAGGGAACAAATAAGCATGGGTGCAGGCAGTTAGGACATATTAAGGGTAGAGAGAAGTCAGAAGACCGGCACTTATTGAAAACCTACTATGTGCCAGGAAAGATAAATCTGTGAATTATGGAATGATGTATGGGTAATAATTATTCTTACTTTGATGATAACCACAATGACCATGTCATTCCTTTATTCAACAGTTTTACATGGAACAAAGCCTAGCTCCTTTGCTGGTATTCCAAGTTGTACACCTTCCGTCTCTAGTCCCCTCTTCAGCCTTTCCTCAGGACTTTGCCATACAAACCCTGTGATTCAGCCAATCTAGTCTACACATCGACATCTAACAATACCTTGTGCTTTTCAACAGTAGCCTCTCTCCTCAAGTTGTCTCAGCGCCTGGAGAATGTCACCCCCTTACCAATCTACCGCCTATCATATTTATTTCAAAGTTTTGTTCAACTACTATCTCCTTCTTATCTATCCAAGCCAGCAGGGATCTTGGCTAACTCTGACTTCTACTATATCTTTTGTCTGGACCCTGGCATGAACTGCACACTAAGCATTTGTATGTGAGGCTAGGAAATTCTCAAATATAGGGAGCATACCTTATTCCTTAGCACAGTGCTAAGATGTCTAGCAAAATAAAATTTTGGTGGATAAACAGGGTGTGAAATACAACTAAGTGTATACTTTACCTACATCTGATTCTGACCTATAAGTGGGAATTACAAAGATGAAATAAAGAAATCAGAGATGATGAAATCTTTCCAAACACGTAATACTAATCTTCATTTACACATTGTAAGTATTTTTCTAGATAATCTACCTCCTTAGCTAGCTCAGGATGTATGATGATTAAGAGGGCAGGCTCAGAATAACACAACTAAATTTATATCTGGCTCTCATATCTACGACACTGGGCAAGTTACTAAATTTCTTTTGTGTCTAAGTTTCCCTATCTCAAAGTGGGGACAGAAAGAATATTTACCTTTGAGTTTTTGGTTGTTTTTTTTGGTACCGAGAACTGAACTCAGGACCTTGCGGCCAGGCAGGTATGGTGCTTTGAGCTACATCCCTGGCCCTACCTTTGAGTTTTTAGGATTAAATGAGATAATGCATATAGAACACAGAATAATATGGTATTCTAAATATAGTACTTTAGTATAATAAGCCCTCAAAATATATTTTTATTTAAAAAATTTATCCTGAACATTTGGTTATTGGATAATCATTATGATCATCATTACTTTTCATATGTGAGTAGCATCTCCCAGTTTATATAGAATTTAAATTAAATTTAAATTTAAATAGTTTATATAGAACACTGCCTTACTTAAGCTCTGGGAGGTAAGAGGAATTTATTGTTTCTATATTGTAGAGAAGAAAATTGAGATTAAGCAAGTGGGTGTACCTTGCTCAAGGTTGCACAGCTTCTAAATCATCTCCTGGTTCTCAAGCCAACATTCCTTCCTTCCTCTGTATCATTGCACACCTTAATCATTCTAATAAGAAAGTACTGACACTCCAAAACTGAATTTTTAGACTGTTGCAGTGTATAAAGTGTTGTTGTTAGGGCATAGAAAAGGGGAATGTTGGTCAAGGGTACAAAGTTCCAGCTAGGAGAAAGGGTTAGAGATCTATTATACAGCATGACCACAGCTAGTAATAATGTATTGTACATTTCAAATTTATTAAAACAATAGATTTTAAATGTTCTCACCACAAAAAATGATTAGGTAAAGTGATGGATATGTTAATTAGCATTACTTAATTAGCTTGATTTAATTTTGTAGTATATATACACAATGGAGTTCTAGTCAGCCATAAAAAAGAATAAAATCCTGTCATTTGTGATAAAATGGATGGAACTGGAGATCATTATGTTATGTGAAATAATCCATTCACAGAAAGACAAATGCAACATGACCTCACTCATATGTGGAATCTAAAGTTGATCTCATGAAAGTTGAGAATGTAGTAGTGGTGATCAGAGACCTGGGAGAGTAGGGGTGAGAAGGGGAAAAGTTGATCAATGGGTATTAAGTTACAGCTAAATAGGAGCAAGAAATTATTGGTGTGTTCTTATACTATGGTGTGCCTATAGCTAAGAGATAATCTACTTTATATTTCAAAAAGCCAGAACAAAGGCTTTGAAAGCTTCCACCACAGAGCTGGCATGGTGGTACAAGCCTATAATGTTGAAGCAGGAGGACTGCCACAAGTTCAAGGCCAGCATGGGCTACATCATGAGTTCAAGAACAGACTGACTACCTAGTGAGACCCCAGTATCTCTCTGTGTGAGGCTCCGGTCAAATTCACTTCCTTTGTAATGCCTTTCCTTATCACTGCAGAAATTGGTCACGTCTGTGGAACAATAAATGATTAAGTTTTCTAGTAGTAATGATTTGATTTTAATAAGAAATAGTGAAAGAGTTTCCTTATCTTTTAGGTAATTAGTCTAGGAAACATTCTGTGTTTTATCAAGATGATTCCTTGTACTTGCTGTTTTTAACAGGCTTTTGATTGTTTAGTTACAAAAACTAAAGGCCTGGAGATAATGGCTCAGTGGCAGAGCACTAGCCTTGAAAATGCAAGGATTCAAAAACAAACAAGCAAACCAACCAAGCAACCAAGCAACCAATCAACCATGCCAACCACCCATCCTCCCTTGGGTCCATTTTATTCAAAAATTAAGGTTTTGTTTGCGGTACTGGGATCAAACCCAGGACCTTGTGCATGTGAGGCGAGCATTCTAGTACTGAGTTACATCCCCAACTCAAAATCTAAAGTTCCATCTACAACTATGTAACTTTCTGTATTCACCTTCTGAAGTCTTTAAATTATTACTCTGGTTGAATGAAAATCATCACTTGTGACCCTATTTTGATGAAGTTTTTTTTTTTTTGGTGAGGAAGAGGTTTATTTGGCTTACAGTTCATAGAGGTTTCAGTCCATAAACGGCTGGCTCCAAAGCAGGGTGGTTGGCAGACAGGCGTCCCAGAGGAGAAACAACATGGTGCACACAAGGTGGCAAAGGTAACAAGAGAGGCTTAACTGCATCTCTTTGCCCCTTTTATCTTATTCAGGCTATTTAGGGCAGGTAGCACTCACATCTGTAATCCTAGTGCCCTTGAGTCTAGCATTCCATCATGAATCAATTCCAGCTTCACACACTCTAGATCAAGCCTATGACCACATGAGACTTTGGGGGGACATCTATACCCAAACCATAACAGACATCCATAATGATATCCATGGTGGTAATACTAGTCTATATTCCCAATAAAAATGTGAAGTGCTCCTTTTTCCTCGAAGCCTCTCCAGTATTTGTTATGTATTATCTTGATGCTAGCCATTCTTTCTGGAATAAGATGAAATTTCAATGCTGTTTTAGTTTGCATTTCTTTAATGGCCAATGATGTTGATTATGTTTTCATGTATTTACAGGCCCTTTGTATTTCTTCTTCCTTTTTTTCCCTTAGATTCTTTTATTAGTACATTTTAGGTATACATTTACATTTATCATTGGGTACTTGTACATTTACATGATACATCTTGGTTCTTATTTTTTCCCCATTTCCTGTCCTCCCTTCACCCCCTCCACCCTTCCCTATTTACAAAGACTTTGTTTCCATTTTTTCCTTTTCTCATAATTTTTCCTTTCCCCTACCCCTCCCACTTCCCCTACCTCTTTGGACCTTTTCTTTCTATTTCACATTATCAATGATTCATTTTAATCATTATTTACACTTTCAGTTTCTCACACCAGAGAAACTATTCGGTATTTACACGTTTGTCCTATTTATTTCACTTAAGAGTATGTTCTCAATATGCATCCATTTAGTTATAAATGTCTCTAGTTTCTCATTCTTTGTGGCTGAGTAGTACTCCATTTTATAAAAAAAAAAAACACATGTTGGCTGGGGATTTAGCTCAGTGGTTCCGCCACCTGATTCACAAGCGCAAGGTCCCGAGTTCGATCTCTGGTACCAAAACAAAACAAAACAAAAACAAAACAAAACAAAAACACCACATCTTCTTTATCCAGTTTCCAGTTGATGGGCACTTGGGCTGTTTCCAAGCTTTTGTTATTACAAACTGTGTCGCTAAAAGAGTTTTAAAAATCCCAAAATCAAATTCTAAAGTTAAAGTAAATCTTTTTGATGTTGAGCTAACTTTGGTGTATTCCAAAGGGCCCGGAACATCTCAAAGATTCTGTAAAAGAGAGATATTAAACCAATCAGGCTTATTTGCTTATTTTAATTATACAGAAAGTATTGTCAAACAATAAATGATATTTAACTTTCTTTGAATTATGTTTGTATGGATATGTCTTCCGAATTATGTCTGTATGGATATGTCTTCCAAAATATGAAATTCCTAGAAATCTGTATATTATTAGCCAAAATTTTGATTATTATGTTAAAATGTTACATGCCACAGATATAACTAGATTTCTTTGTGAGCTGCATCATTATTATGATGAACTCTCCTCAGATCTTTAATTATGGTCAGTTAATTGCTTCATTTTGATTCTTTCTGAAAGGTTTTTTCAAGTAACTATAATCTTAAAGAATTTTGTCCTCAGGACTCTGACAAGCACAAGTTTATAATAACTTTAAGTCATACCATTGGCCTAGGTAAGAATTTCTAGAACTATAATGAACAAATTAATGGGTTTGGGAAAATGTTAGCCAAGATTAAGAGGAACAAGGATTAATTACACAAGACTCAATGAACTGCTAAAATATTTTGGGTTTGTACAGCCTATTTAAAAAAATCTGAAACATTGTTGGGTCTTTTAACAGTAGTGTTTTCTAGATTTAAAGAAACATTTTTTTCCCTTAAACAGTGATTTCATACAAAGTATACTTTTGTGAACAGAATTGAAGCATTTGCTTTCTCTCCCTATGGGATCCCTTCAGAATTCAGAAACTCTTTTTTTAGTATTCTTATTTTTATGGCAACATAGTTATTTGCCTAAGAATCTGATCTCTTAATAAAAGGATACAATTGGAAATACAGGTTATATTATCAAGGCTTTTTTTTTCTTCTAAGTTCTTTTATACGTACCTTTTAGGTATATAATTCATTTACATTTATCATTCGGTGTTTGTACCTGTACATGATGCATCTTGGTTCTTATTTTTTTCCCCATTACCTGTGTGCCCTTCACCGTCTCCGCCCTTCCCTATTTACATAGAATTCCTTTCCATTTTTTTTTCTTTTCTCATAGTTTTTCCTTTCCCTCCTTTCTCTTCCCCTAGCCCTCCCTTCAACCCTTTGTCTTTGGACCTTTTTTCCTATTTCAAATTATCAATTATTCATTTTAATCATTTTAACCCTTGTTTACACTATCAGTTTCTCACACTAG
>NW_004624859.1:2563299-2583961 GCF_000247695.1 Heterocephalus glaber | reverse complement strand
TGATTCCTAGATATTTCATTTTTTTGGATGCTATTGTAAAAGGAATTTTTTCCCTAATTTCTCTCTCAGTGAGTCTGTTGTGTACAAGAAGGCAATTGTTTTTTTGAGTGTTTACCTTGTATCCAGCTACTCTACTGAATCTGTCAATTAAGTCTAGAAGTCTTTTGGGTTATATTATCAAGGCTTTGATGGGTGTGTGTGTGTGAGTGCCCCTGTACAACACCTTTAAGAACATAAATGAATCCATAGATAACACAAAACTCTGCCTAGGATTGATTTCCTAGCCTGAAGAGGTTTTGAAAATAAAATAAAATAAAATAAAATTTAAAAATCCAATCTCAGATTCAGTATCAAAAGTTGTCGCAAAGCAAACTTTAAAAAAGCTTATGATCCCCAGTACCTAAAAAAAACGCTTATGTGGTCAGTTGATATTCTTGCATTTATATAAATAATTATGCCAAGTTTGATGAAGTTAAACTTACTCTACAAACGGGTTTTACTTTATCTTTGGTAGAAATAGAGGTGATTTTAGTGAGAAAAATTATGTTTCAGAAGAAAAACTATGGTATACCTGTTTACTACACTATAGCCCTGTTCATAGCTTTTGAGTTTTTATTATCTAGCTGTAGACAGGCTTAGATTTTGAATTCCTATAGTTTCTTCCAATGTCTGGCCGTAACTCTGTAAGAGCAAGAACTTCTCTATTCCCGAAGTCCTAAAGTTGGACAACTCTATATAAATCTCAAGGCAGAAGTCTCATTCCTGTTGAATGGGCCAAATAAAGCATTCACCAAACCACCTGTCCATAGCTAGAGACATCCAAACTGCAAACGAGGATGAGCAGTTGATGACTTCATGCTGTGGACAGCTTTACCCAAGATGCTGGAATAAGATCTCTCATTACAATGAGACTATTATCTCTCTTAATTTTTTCCTTGCTTATATTTCTCTCTTTCACTTGGCAGAATAATGTTATAATAGAATTTCACAGTCAATTGCTTTTGACAGAAGTTGGATCTGTTATATAAAACCTAAGTCTTTATATGACCTAAGGGATCCTTTAGTCCACCAGTGGATAATTTTAGCAATATGCTAATGCAATGAATTTGTTCGAATTGTACTAGTGATCAGTTTTATACAGTCAGACTTCTAGATTCATTTGTTTTCACTCTGTACTTTAATTCAATGAAGTGATGAGAGGCCAGATAATAGAATTGTGGCCTAATAGTTGAAAGCCAGGAATCTGTGAAGTTGCTACTATTTCTTGTTGGACTTGGACAATATATCAGACACTGTAAAGACTTAAGTTATACGAAATGAACGAGGAGGTTACATGGATAAAACAGGTTATACTCTTCATCTGGCCCTTTCATGGATGTATTCAATTTTGGTTTGGTTCATGGGGACCCTTGCTAAAGGGCATAGTCCAGACTTTTGGTACTATCCTCCTGATAGTTTCTCTGGTATGTCATAGTCTCTCAAAAGCTCTAAATGTTTCCATGTAGTCATCTGTCAAATATTAAACATTCTCTCTTGGTCTGGAAACACAAAGACTCAAAGAACTATATGATCATGAGGACACCATAATCTATGAGGCCAGAAACCCATTATGGTAACAGAGAGTAGTGCTAATGCCTAAGTGGTTTGGTCATACTCATACATAGGAGAAAGTCTAACCAAAAGGGGGAAACTGTTAGACAAAAGCTAAGGGAGGCCATTGTTTTGGTCTGAGCTCTAGGTCCCAAGAAATCAGAAGAAACCAAAACAGAATTGCTCACGTTAAATGTCCCATAATCAAACTAAAACTTTGAGGAAGCAAAGAGATCCCAAAGCAGATCAGTTTCCCCTAAAAACAGGAGATTCCAGTCTGCTTGAGCATAAAGGAAATCTCCTGTGCCCTTACCCTTATAAAAAAGTAAATGGAAGCAACCTGATGTTAACCAGTCACTCTTTTCCCCTATTGTTCTCCTCTATTGTTTTGTTTCCTTATTCTGACCTTATAAAACCCACTGTTCTGCTATTGCCCAGTGGGAGCTCTCATTGTATTTTGTAGAACAGAGGCATCCCTGATCCATGAATCACAAATAAAAGCCAATTAGAGAGATCATAGTGGACTAGAGGCAGGCAGGACTCACAAGGTGATCCAGGATATTATCTGAACAAACACCTACATGGCTCAGTGAGGAGAAAAGGTATATTAGTCAACTTTCCCATCACTGGGACAAAATACTTGATACCTGTAACTTAAAGAAGGAGAAGCTTATTTTGGCTGATAGTTTTAGAGGATTCAGACCATGGTTAGTTGGCTCCAAGGCACAAATAGTGCAGTAGAAGGGCATGGCAGATGGCAGCTTCTCACCTCAAGGCAGCTGGAAGCAGACAGAGAGAAGAGAGGAAGCAGGAACAAGACCACACCTTTCTAGAGTATGCTCCCAGTGACTCACCTTCAATTAGGTTCCACTTCCTAGTAGTACATTAAACTATAAACTCACCAATGGACTAACCTACTTATGTGTATAGTGTCACTATGATACCTTCGCCTTCCAAAAGTCCCTCCTTGAACACATGAGACTTTTGGGGGACATTGTAGGTCTAAACCATAACACAGAGGAATCATAGGAAATTGCTGGATTGCAACCCAAGTGAGCACACAACCAGATAAAA
The DNA here is from genome assembly GCF_000247695.1 of Heterocephalus glaber. The sequence continues at coordinate 2,581,297 of NW_004624859.1, read as the reverse complement.
CCCAGGAATACATATTTGTATTTAGAAAGATAAGTAAAATAACAGAATGAAGGTAGATCAGTGGAGGGGAACCTCATCTCTGGCGTGCCAGTAAGAGAAAAACCTCACTCAGTATATACTCTTGTGAGTGGGGACTTTCCTGATGGACAGATATACAGTCTGAGAAGAAAGGTGACCTGAGTTTAGCTAAGTGATCAGGAATGGGAAGGTAATTCCCAGCATTTTCCTGCAGGATTAGACAATGTTGGGTCAGGGAGTCATCTTAAAAGGCCCCTCTGCCTCTGCATGGATAGACCAAGCAGGAGACGAATTTAGACAGAACTAGGGCAGGAAGCCATCTTAAGTAATCTCTGTTGTGGTAGGCAGCATGGGAAAGCAGAAAACTACAATTTTTATATCTCCAAGAAACAATAGTCACTTCTCTTCAGGGAGGCAGTAGGCACGCTCCCTAGGAATTAGCCTGGGACAAGGTGAATGGTAACTGTGTAACAGAAAAACTAAAATCATTGGGTAGGGGTTAACTCCCCCAACAGGTGGATCATGGGAAACTGGACTCTGGGTTGAGAAAGTCTCGGCCTGATAGTTGGATGGCATGAAACCAGCCAGCAGCAAGCACAGCCTTTAACCAATGTAAAACTTCACTGCCTTTTGGGCTTGTCTTGTCCAATTCTTTGTTCAGGACAACAAGATCCTGGGAATCTCTAGAAGGACCCCACAGCACCCGAGAACTGCAGTAACATTTTTGGCAAAGGTAGCCAGGAGGTAAGACCCTTTGGACACAGTTTTGATTCTTTCTCTTTGAAATCTACAGATTCTTTTCCCTTCTCTCCCATTCAGGCTTTCATCTGTCAGAATACTGAATTCCTTTACACCCCTTCCCCACCAAATAAGTTACCAGAGAGATGCAGGGAGTTAGAGGGTGGGAAAAATTAGTAGAAACTGGGGACTCAGGAAGTTTTCTCCTTCCTCTGGAACAGTTCTCAAGTGTTTCTCATCATAGGGTGGCGGGGACCTTGTGGCCTCTGCATTTTCCAGCTGGTTTTGGTTACTCAATGTGGGTACAAGTTTGTTGGGACTAGCAGGGGATCTGTCCCTGGGTTAGTTGTGGAATGAACCATAGGCTCTGCTGGGCCCAAGAGGGCTTTTGCAAACCATGCAGGTTCCATGTGTATGACCTAGAGTTTAGTACGTTTTTGCCACCATGTTTTTCTTCTCAGTACTTTGTTCAGCTTTCCTATTCTTTAAAAAAACAAAATAGCTATCGGTAACTTGGTCTTCTGCATGAGTAGCCACCTAACCCCTGCTTGCTCTTTTTTCCACTCAAGGTCTCATTTGTGCTTTTTGCCTAGGTTATCTTTTATCTGTGGGTATCCTTAGTGAGTTGTGTTGTCAGGGCCCTGTTTCTTAAGACCTCATGGAGCCATCCCAGTTCACATTTCCACCATATCTGGCAGCCATTTTGGTTCATCCTGTGGATCAGCCATATGGTTCTGCCATGTTTGGTAGACATTTTAGTTCAACCTGTGGGTCAGCCACATAGTTTGGCCATATTTGTCCTTTTTTTTTTTTTTTTTTTTAGCTGACCTCATGGAAAGGAAATCCTACCTTTATACAAGAGATAAAGCCTCTACTTTGAGGGAACATATGGGACTCCTCCCTTCTCTTCTGAATTGGGTTAGATCCCCTCCCTGTTCTAACAGAAAGTCAGGTAATTTAGAAACATGTCCCCAAGGAACTGAGCAGAACAAAGGGAACAGCCAGCGAAAACAAACTCAATAAGTTGTTAGTGTGCAAAAGTAGAGCTGGAGCCAACAGATAAAAGAAACCCGATACTAAGAGGTTTGTATCTCTATTGCCTTAAACAAGTAACTACCAGAGTTTTTATTATCTAGATAAGTGGGAGGGACACTTTCTCATGTGCCTAGTTGGAGCCCCTGGGGCTCTATGCTGGTCTTTTTTTTTGGTACCTGGGTTCGAACTCAGGTCCTTGTGCTTGCAGGGCAGGCAGTGCAACCACTGAGCCAAATCTCCTGCCCCATCTATGCTGGTCTTTAGCTTTTTTTTTTTTTTTTGGTACCAGGGATTGAACAATCCTGGTCTTTAATGAGTTATAGTGGATCATAGGCTATGAAGAGGTCTAAGGAAAAGGCATTGGGGCTGCTTCACTAGAGACATCTGGTGGTGCAATTGAATCCCATAGAGGACACTCCTGGGACTCAATAGGTTTGCATCCATTTGTGGGGGATGCTCTCTGAAGTACCCTAGGCAGGCGGTGGAACCACTGAGCTAAATCCCCGGCCCACTTGGAACAATTTGAACCTGAAGAAGTCATAGTGGATCGCAGGGTATGGAGAGTTCCAAGGGGAAAAATAAATAAATAAGAAGATACTGATGCTGCTGGCTTCTCCAGAGATGTCTGGTTGTCAATTGAGTCTCATGGAGGATGCCCTCTGAAGGAACTCAGACCTAGTCTTCTCTCACCTTTCTCTCTATTTCTGTCTCTATCTCTGTCTGTCTCTCCCTCCCCCATAGGGGGCTCCACCCTTGTCTTTAACAACTTATCTTCTATTCCAATATTGTTTGGGCCCACTATGGACTAGGAAATGGCAAGAGATGTGTAAAAAATGGCAGTCTAAATTACAACACTATTCTTCAGTTAAATATTTTTCTGCAAAAGGCAAGGAAAGTGGCGTGAAATCCCTTATGTTCATGCTTTTATGGCTCTTTAATCTCTGGAAAGGCCCAAGAAGTATGGTGCTTAAAGAGGCCTCCAAGGGAAAGGAAACTGATATTGGTGACGACTCCATCTTTAGATACCCACTCGTCTCTCAGGGGGATATGGGTCTCTCCTAACTGTTGAATGAAAACGACAGCACTGGGAGGTCTTCTCAACCTCCTCCTTTTAATCCAAAGGCCAGTAAATCAGTCTTATCCTCTTAAAGTGACTGAGAAACTCCAACAGAAGCCAGCTCCCCAGAACCCAGCGTTCCTCAGACCCATCTTTATGCTCCTCAGACAGCTTTAAGCCCTGCAGGACATACTTGAAATGGAGTTTCTTACTCTTCCAACTCATAGTTCATCCTGCTGCTAAGAGAGGTCCCAGGAGTGGAGGAGACTACTCAAGTCCAGGTTCCTTTTTCAGCGGCAGATACTCAATAATGCAAAGAATGGTTGGGCCAATTTTCAGAAGACCCTAGTAGGTTTGCAGATGGGTTTTAAACTTTGACCCTTGCCTTTGATCTCTTATGGTGAGATGTCCAATTTGTCTTGGCCACTTGCTGTACCCCAAACCCTTATGACTCAATTGCTGGACATGGACTCTTCTGTGTTGAACAACTGGGATCTAGATGAGGGTGAAAGAAGGGCTGAGGAAAAAAAGACATGCCAAAATTATGGCTGCTGCAATTTGGCAATGCTTTAAGCATACCCAAGTAGTTCAAGGGAAAAGAAAAGAATTCCTTCTTTAAATGCAGGGAAACTGGACACTGGGCACCCTGCTCTGCGTGTCAGGCGGTTGATGTGCCTGACTTACAGCACTGGAGGACTGACTGCCGCCACTCCCAGAGAGGAGCTAGGCTAGCCAAAACCCTCACTTCCTGCTCTGATGAAGAGGACTGATAGGGCCCCAAGCAATCTGCAATGCCTGTGTCCATGGACATCTCCATCTCCTGTGAGGAATCCCACAGGATGTCAAGGGTAAGCAAATTCATTTCCTTATAGATATAAAAGTGGCTTACCCTGTTTTAACTTCCTTCTTTGGAAAATCCTCCTCTAGATGTATAGAGATAACAGGGGTCAAAGGGACCCCTAGTCAGAGCTTCTTTAGACCTGCTCTGACATGTCAATAAAAGGTCAAATGTTCAATCATGAGTTTTTAATTGTTACACAGTGTTCTACTCCCTTACTAGGAAGAAATTTACTAATAAAACTGGAGGCAGTCTATCTTCCCAGATGTACTGCTGTTATTCACTGCAGGACACCAAAGAGACATGTCTAAAGTCTCCTTGAGAAATCAAAAGGCTAACAAGAGAGGCGAGAAGGGAAGCCTTCACCTATCTAGGATAAAGCCAGCCCCACTTGAACTGTTTGAGGAAAAAGATCACTCAAAAGAAGAAAGCTACTTCTGTAAACCTCTGGAGGATCTGAGGCTCCTCTTCAAAAAGCAAGACTCCAGTACTGCTCCAGGTTCAGATAAGTAGAGTGACTAATGACTCCTTATCCATCACACCTTAAACTGGCACCTATACTGAGACTCCTGTATTGAGAGGCATAGTGGGGATAAAAACAATCGAAATATGCTATATGCATATACCAAAACAAATACCAAACAATATATCAAACAAATGAGTTACTAATATGTACAATTTAAAAAACTCCAAATTTTTAAAATGGCAATTAGATACATGACTAAATTTGTTGTAATTTTTTGTTTGTTTTGAGTTGTTGGTGTTTGGATCCAGGGCTTATGCATGTTAGGCAAGCCCTGTACCTCAGAGCTACATTCCCAGCCCATAATTTTGTCTTCTGACAGATGGCCCTCTGGTCCATGGAGCTCATCTGCCATTGCCCCATCCTCCTTTGCTACACATAGTCATTTTAAAATGTATACATTTTATACAAATGGAACTTACTTTCCATTTGTTGGTGGAACTCTGGTGTACATGAGAGTAAGCAAAAGAGGAAAAACAGGAGGAAGAAGAAATGCGGCAAGAGTGGGAAGAAACGGGTAAGATAACAAGAGTAAAATAGAATTTGAAAGAAACACAGGGTGAGGAAAGGAAGGAGAAGAAAATAAGGAAGATAAAGAAGTGACAGAAAAGGAAGGTTAGTGGAGATTGATAATCTCATACCAAGTGGCATAAGTGACTGGCTTTTCTGGAAAAGACCTGTGTCTGGGCCACTATAGGTCCAGTGGTGAACTAGGGTAACTGGTGGTGGGGTCAGTGTTATTACTCAGCTTTTAGAACTCACTGCCAGGGTAATAAAACTAGGTAAGGCAAATGGGTCACTGAAGTTTACATGGCTGTAACATGTGTAAGGGGCAGGGCTTAGTGACTTATCCACTAGAAGTAAATACTTCTCTTGATTATCTGTTGTTAAAAAAATGGAAACAAAAAATACTCCAAACAAAGTAACTCAATGCTCCCAGAAAACTTGACAATCAGTTTTTCTGGGGAAAGTCTGTGCCTGCTGCTATCCTGGTTATCCCACAGTGCTTGGTTCAGTTAAGTATAATACTCAGCAGACATTTAGTAAATAGTTGGACAGCTGGGAAATCTTAATATGAAGTATTGTTTTGATTGTGGGGGCGGGAGGCACTGAATAATGTTTAATAGTTCCTCTGGTGAGAAACCAGTCTCTGCTTAGTGCAAAAAAGGCTGAAGACACAATAAGACTCCTAGAGTTAAGTCTTATATTATTTGTTATTAAAGAGGCAAGGTCTTAAGATGTGCTTTTTAACAGTCTTTAGCTGGGCTGTAATTTAAGATGACTTTTACAAATTAGATCTTAATCCTTGCAGACACAGATGGCTGTTACAGAATAGCCTTGCAAAAACACTAGTCATTCAATTTAAAAGAGCATTCAGAGAAGGATGAAGGGCCATTAACTCTCACCCCACCTCTGGCTCTAGGAAGCCTAAAGAGTCCTGGGTGGGCTTTCTTGGTTTAGGACTGGAATCTGGGTGGGCCTAAGGCATCTGTTCTGGTTTGGAAGGCTTCTCTTGTTCACTATGGAACTAGAGATTTAGGGGAGACTGAGGTCATTAACATTCAACAACAGTTACTGAATGATTACATATAAGGCACCATGGTAGGAACTGTAGGAGAGATGTTAACACGATGAAAGCTGCTTTTGTAAATCAGTATAGAATGATAGGACAAGTGCTACGAGACAGGAATGTACAGACTGCAACTGTATATAGGTAGAGAGCTGGGGAGAAGAGGGAGGGGTTCACAGAGAGGTTGACATTTGAGCTAGGCATTAAAAAATGAGTTCAAACATGCCAGAACCGTGGGGAAGATGGATATTCAAGGAGGAAAGAAAAGAGTATATAAAAGTATATAGGCTTGAGAGTTTTTGTGTCTTCAGTGAATAGTGAACAATCTCTTATCTCCTGCTGCTGGAAATAAGTAATGAGAAGCAGGATATGAGGTGGGAAAGGCAGAAATGGGCCAGATTGTAAAGAGTTTCCAAAACATTCTAAGAGGTATGTAGTTATCCTAGGTATTAGGGGATATTAAAAAGTTTTATGCAAGAGATAAAATGATCAGAGTGAGATTTTGGAGCAACCACCCCGTGACAAATAATTTTAGGTTGAACAAGGACCATAAAATGGATCTGTGAAGGGTTTTGGAAGCTCTTTATTTCTACTATAGGAGCAAACCTCTTTGGATTTACTTTTTCTTTGGAGAACTGGGCTAAATTTGATCTAAATTCATCTTGGAATGGGGATGGAGGTAGAAATGGGCTCAGGTGTGAAAGGGGCCTTGGGAGCAAAGACTGTAAACCACATCAAACTGTTTTCTTCAATACTGTAAAACATAGGGTGAGTGATAGCAAAATCAGGAGTAAATTTTCTCTTAGTCTAAGTGATAGGCTCTCTGCATAGGGTTATAGTCCATAATGACATAAGAGTCTGCACTGAAAGGTCATACACCTCAAGGCAGGCAGACAGCAGGCCTAAGAATACTTTGCATTTCAAGTCAGTTTCCTGGCTTCTCGTCAAGAGTAACTTTTCAATCTACATATTTATCCCATGGGAAGATGATGTTAATACTGAAGAGAGGGCAGAGGATTTAGCTCAGTGGTTTCACCACCTGCTGTGCAAGCGCAAGGACCTGAGTTCGATCCCCAGTACAAAAAAACCCAAAAAACTGAAGAGAAAAATAGCTAAAACAAAAACTAACCAAATGAACACCAAACCTCTCCTCAACTCCCGTCAATCCGCTTTAAAATATATGAAAATCAAACAAAGTTTTATTTTAAAATACAGGGAAGTCCTTAGATACTATTTCATCCAGTACTTAATACTTAAAGGAGGAAAGGTTTAATTTGGCTTATAGTTTCTAGAGATTCAGTCCATGGTTGGCTGATTCCAAGGCAGAAACATAGCGGAAGGATGTAATGAAACAAAGATGCTTAGTTCATGGCAGCCAGGAAGCAGAACAGGGGAACAGTGTCCAACAGGAGAGAAGAGACCACATATTTTACTCAAGGTCACACCTCCATCACTCACCCAGATACACCCAGAAGTGTGCACTATTAATCTCTTAGGTGGCTGGCTCCCAAGCCAATTAAGCTTAACCATCACAACAGATGAGGCCCAGAATGGGAGTGACTTATAATTAATGATTGAGAAAGATTAATTTCTCTCTCTAAATTTTCTAAGTTCTCCAAGGTGAGATAACCACCATAACATGTAAAGTAGGACAACCAGGCTGACCTTGAAAGCTTTCACAGTGGTTGTTTTCTAAACATTCAAACATTTAGAGTTCAACTTCAGTGACAGAACTTAGGATAGTTCCTTACCTGGCTGTGTGGTAAGAGCATGTGCATGCATGTGTTCCTTTGTGCACACCTGCGTGTTCTACATACCAATCAACTGGAAGAGCTTGGAGGAGCAGGCAGGGCCAGTGAGAGAAGGATCAGTGGCCACCATCTGGGGTCCACTATAGTCTCCTGGGCTTAGACATAAGTAACAGGGTTCTTATTCCATTGCAAGGGATTTGCAGCTGGGTGATGGAGCTAAAAATACACCATTGGTTTTTGACTCTATTCTGAAAATGTGACAACTAAGGTGAGGGACTTGGACTTGATAAGCCTTAACAAAATTCTTGGTTTGGGTATGATAGTTGAAGTCTTGATAACTAAACTTAGGTTTAATGGAACCACAGAATATTATGATTTACCATGTATCTTAGGGCTGTGCTTATCTAAGTCCATATAAAGCAAGAACAATAGGAATAAATCCCACTCCATTTACATCTGTATTGCTGAAAAGAGTAGTGCTTCTTATCTCTAAAGATAGGAAAACTACTACTTCACAATAAAGGATATTCTTTTCTTAATAAATGCTTTCTTATATTAGGCCAAACTTGCTGCTATAACTTTCAATTCATTGGTGCCAGTTCTGTCCCTGCAGCCTCACAAAGTCAGAATATCTTTCTTACATGCCAAGCCTTCCAGTAATTGAGGGCAACAATCATGTCTTCTATGACTTTTCCTTCTCTGGAGGATATTCCTCAGATGACATGATTTCCAATTCCTTCTCATTCTTTTTAAGCCTGCTGTACACATGCTCGTACATCTTGTGCTTTCTGTCTCAGCATGAAGCCTAAGGACTCTTTCAGGCCTAATGCAGAGTTGAACAGTATCATTTATTTTTTCCTCTTATTGGGCTTATACCAAAAATTGCAGTCAGCTTTTTTTTGGGGAGGGGGCAGCCATTAACACATTATTAATGCATATTAAGCAACTTAACCTCTGCTAAAAAAATGTCTACATATTTTTGTAAATTTTTACAGCTTCATTTTGTCTAGTTTCAGCATTTTAAAGTTTTCTTGAATCTTATTTTTTTTTTTTTTTGGTTCCGGGGATCAAACTCGGGTCCTTGTGCTTGCATGGGAGGTGGCAAAACCACTGAGCTAAATCCCTGGCCCCTTGAATCTTATTTTTCATAACACATAAATCTGATAAAGTCTTTACTTACATTATCAAGAAATATGGTGAATAATAGAGGATTACTCCACTCATTGTTTCCTCCAAGGAAACAGCAGTGAGTGAACATTTTTTGAACACAACCATTTAATCAGCAATGAATCTATGTAATTATAGATCTTCATCTTTCTACTTTGCCCAGAATACTATGAAAGATTATCAAATGCCTTATGTACTAGTCGGCTTTCCTGTTGCTGTGACAAGATACCTGACACCTACAACTTAAAGGAGCACTATTCTGTCATAAAGAAGGATAGGGTTGAGTCATTTGTAGGAAAATGGATGCATCTCGAGATCATAATGCTAAGTGAAATAAATGACACACAAGTTTAAATATCATATTGTTTCTCTTATATGAGAAACCTAGAGTAAAAATAAAGAGCAGAAGAAAAGATAGATAATTGGATGTAAAGGGATAAATCATGCTCAGAGGAGAAGGGACTCAAAAGATGGAGGAAAGGGATAAGGGATAAAAAAAAATGAAATTTGGATGTATTATGTACATGTACCAAATCCATACAAGGAATATAAATATTATGTACTGCAAACATGTACAAAACAAAATAAAATAAAGAAAAAGAAAACAAAACCATCCATGCCACAGCCTGAATGTTGGGCTGCCTTGAAATTTCCTCCATCAGATCAATTAGTCTTCACCTTTAGATTTAGCCTTCTACAAAGTCTCAGGTCATAGGCAAAATGGAGACAAGTTCTTTGCCTGAATGTAACACACATGGCCTGCAGTCTATTTTCCAAGGAGTCCCCATCTGAAACCTCATGAGCCTGACTTTTACTATCCGAATTCTTAAAAGCATTCTGGTCTTTTAAGCTCTGACAAGAATTTCCCATTGATCTCTGCTTATAACATTCTATGGCTTCTCTACCCTGCATCACCAAATTCCTCTTGCAAACCATTTCCAAAACCTGAATCATCTGTTTAGGCACAGTCACAGCAAACTACCTCACTTCTATGGTACCAATTTTTGTATTGGTCAGCTTTCCTGTTGCTGGGTCAAAGTACCTGAAATTACAATTTAAACGAGGTAAGGTTTATTTGCCCCACAGTTTCAGAGGTTTAATGCATGGCTGACTGGCTCCACAGCAGAATATCATAGCAAAAGAGCATGGTGGACTAAAACTGTTTACTTCATGGCAGCTAGGAAGCACAGTAGGGGAAAAGTACCAGAGAGAAGGGGCCAGAGACCATACATAGACCCTAAGATCAAGGGTTATGGCCCACCCAGATACCCAAAAGTGTGCTTTACTAATCCCATAGGTAGATCCAAAGTTATCAGTGAAGTTAACTATCACATCTTGCTCAATAGACAGATACAGCAGAGAATACAGGTTTCCATTCCTGACTTCCCGGACAGGTATGACTATCAAATCACAAAATACTCTTTGTTTAGAATAACTTATTCTTAGTGAATTTCTAATTGTTGGCCTTGACCTAACTATTAGGCTGTTAAACACAAAATTCTCAGGTACACTTAGGTATACAAAGATAGTATCTCATGAAAGCCCAAATGAATGGAATAGGGGAAGAGCTGGACAGCAAAGAAGGAAGAAGGATCCAATACCTAATTTCTCACCTAGGCTCCAGGGCACAGGTCTGCTAGTTAAGAAGTTATACTTTTTCCAAAAGCTGAGGTGAGAATGGTTATGCAGAATGAAGATAGACTTCTGGATGTTTTGTGCTAACCTACACCACTTGACTTTTCTTAGATTACTTTTTAGCCTTATTTAATGAGATATCTCCCATATGGATACATTTTCTTAGGTAGGTATGGGAACTTACATCTCTCCTAGGAAAGGTGCTCAGTAACTTGAACTCATCCCATGGAAATCCTTTGGAAGCTACGAAATCAAAGACAATCTGGAGCTTATTGCTAGCCAGGAAACGCCGCTCCAAGAACTCGCCACTGGGTGTCCGGATCCGAAGTTTGCTTACAGGCTCAGCATTTTCTTCCTTTGGCTCTGGAGGCAGGGCTTGCTCTAAGGAGAGTCGAATGGCCTAGGTAGAACAAAAACCAGCTATTACAATATGGAACAGATGAGATTGTGGGAAGTGGCAGAGTGTGAGACTAGAAAAAAGATGCTGCTTCTAGAAACACTGAAAAGTCTTTGTACCACTTAGTAAGCAAGCCTCATGCTTTAATAATAGAATCATGAGCTTTTTATTTTCTTAATATTAAGCCCAATAGACAATTACAATGGATCCCACCTTGAAGACACATATTACAAAATCAGTAAGTACATTCAAAATAAAGGCTTATTTTTAAACTGAAAGTTCAGAGATTTCAGAAATATGCACAACTATTGAACTGCTTTCTTTCTAAGGTATGAATTAAGGCTATTAGAAGCATTCATAAAATATATACATACATTTATATTTGAGAAAATATGTTTACCAATTAGAAAAAACTAAACAGTGTAAAATTTGGGGCAATATACTAAAGACAAAATGGAATGGAAAGATTGGAATAACTGATAATACACTTAAAATGGCAAATTTCTGTCATATACATTGTATTACAATAAAAGTTTAAAAAAATAGAATGGAAAGAAATTCAAATCAGATTGACTGGAGTCAGGAGGCCACAGTCATAGTTCCAGTGTTGTCATTAACTTGCTGTTTGGATTGGCCAACTCTGACAGATTTCTGGACCAAGTCATGATCTAAGCTCTTTGTTTTAGAGGCAGGAAAACAGACTTAAATAGGTATGATAAACAAGAGACATTTCATGGTTAGAGTTGGGTTTGAACCATCCCAGGTTTTCCTAGATCTCAGTCTACAAATTATATTGTTTCACCCTTATGACATTCCACTGAAAGGGGTCAGAAGATCTCTGAGGTACTTGCTCATATTGGAATTTATGGCAGAAATTCACAAAAATGTTTTTATCCCTAGCAATTTCAGAGGTTTCTTAAAGCCTAGTATTAGCATTTTCTGCTTCACAGTTACAGTGTGGCCACTTTAACATTTCTGTGTTCTCAATTTATCAGTAGAAAAACAGACATGACCCTCACCAATCAATCTACTACTATTATAATCAAGTAATGTATTATAAGAGAAATTGGAATTTAAGTTCTTTAAACCTCAATAGCAAATTTTCAAAGTTGATGTTGCTTCTCCAACTGGGGAAACACAAAGGTTAAAAAAACTTTTCTCTTAAACATCTCGGGTCAAAAAGGAAATATAAATCAAAATTGCAGAATACCTGGGAAACAGTTGTTCAAACACTTTATATTTGAATCTGTAGGATTCACCTGAAGTAGTGTTCAGACAAAATTCACTGCTGTAAAATTCTTATTGAAAATGAAAGAATAAGCTGGGTGCAATTGTGTGCACCTATCATCCCAGCTACTAAGGAGACTGAGGTGGGAGAATTATTTGAGCCTAGGAGTTCAGGAGGACACTTGGTGACATAACAAGACACTGTCACAAAAATAAACACAAAAACAAAAATAAAAATGAAATAATTAAAGGTGAATTAATTATTAGACTAAAAAGCTACAAAAAACTTCCAATAAAACAATTACATAGGCATGAAGGAATGAGTTAGAAAAAAGAAAACATACTGGTTAACCAGTATATACGTTGGTTCTTTGGAGAAAAATCAATAATTATAGACAAATACAAAGAATTGAATAAAAATGTGATGCTAAAGAGATAGGGAAACCGAAGAGGTGATTATAAAAGTTTTATGAATATGCTTCTTTGATTTCTGACATCTAAATGTATTATCTTTAAAATATATGTTTAAAATAACAAATGGGAAGACAAAGTTTGCTAGACAAGGATATGATATGAAATTAATTTCTATATTATTCAGGATAATTTGGTGGTTTCAATACTGAAGTATTTTTAAAAAGCATTCAAAACTTCTACAGTATACAGACAAAGCTAACCTCTTTTATTATAATTCTTAGGTCATTTTCCTTCAGGATGCACTGAGTAACACCACTGACCTCAGAGGGGATTATAGAGATAGGAATTACAAAACTGATATATATGAAAGTTCTCAGTGTAGTCTCTGGTACATAATAAGGCTTTGATAAATAGTTGCTTTTATTATAATTAAGAGAAGTTGTATAGAGATTATCAGATCTTGGAGGACTTGCACTAGCCAAATAGTCCTACATTCATTTGTTTGTATGGAGAATAGATACCTAGAAATGAAGAGATTAAGAAATGGAGAGTTCAAAGATAAGACGAATAGAAAGTTAAAAGTCACTTTTGCCTTTTTCTTGACTGATACAGTGAATGTAAGTTTTTAATGTTGGTATTCTGAGTCACAATGAATTTCAGCTGAATATTTTCAAGTATTAAACTGTTTCAGAAACAATGTAATATGTTAATAACTGAATGAATGGATGCATATGTGGATATGAAAATTAAATGCTATTTGTAGCATGTACAGGTTTAAGACATTTTACAAAATTTGAATCATATTACAGTAAGCTTTATCTTATTTTTTGTTTAAAGGCATGCATCTTGTGTTTTAAAATTTTTACTAAAGTTGGGCCAAGGATTTAGCTCAGTGATTCCATCGCCTGCCTTGCAAGCACAAGGTCCTGAGTTCTATACTCGGTACCCCCCCCCCAAATTTTTTACTAAAGTTAAACAGACCTAAGAAAAGTACTCAAATCTTAAGTGTGCAACATGATTAAAGTTTCAGAAAGTCAACATACCTGCAAAACTAGCACCCTGATTAGCACCTGAGAAGCATGTTCCTCTCCTGGGAGCTACCTCTCTTCAGTCTACTACTATTATGACTTCTAACAATGATGTTTAAAAAATGTTAATTAAATTGCAGTGTTATGGAGAGGAAAAGACTTTGGTGTATAACATATGTAGGATCAAATATTGGCCTTTAAGTAAATGACAGCCCTTACTACTTCCAGTTTTCTCATAAGAAATAGGACCAATAACATCTTCCTTACAAAGTCCTTCTATAAAATAAAGTAATATTTTAAAAACATTTAGAAAGTGCTGACATGTGGTTAGCACTCAATTAATGATCAGTATTTAGCCCTGATCTTCATGCTATGTGTAACACTGTGAGGAGGAAGAGAGTGTTGGTGGTATAAATCACTACTGTCATGAGAGTTCCTCTATACTTACTTTAAATCAGAACTTGAAATTCAGTATATCCTGTTTCCCCTCCTACTTTCCCTTTAATTCACCTGTTTGCGTGCTTTTTATTTTGACATTTCCCTGCACAGTGTAACAACAGATGTTACATTATTGTCTGAACTCAACCAATTATACTACAGAAGAATAAACAACAGTAGCTCATTACTCAATTCATTGTGCAGACATTATCTGATCCTCAATGTACACAGTCTCCAGGGTTTTTCTTCAGAATGAAAACAGACCTCAGATATCCAATACTAGTGGACCGATGTGGAAAACAATGAAGAAGGTATTAGTTAAGTCAGCAACCTTGGCATCTGAATACTCAACAGTTTTAATGGTAAAAAGACTAAACCAGCAGTTCAGTTTCAAATATATCGGCTAAAAGCAAAGGCCTCATGTAAGCAAACACTGTTGTGCAATAATGACATAAAGGACACCACGACTTACACAACAGTTATAGTAAACACTACTGTTACACATCAATTTGGTTTGCTCAACAAGTAGTGTTTTACTTGCATTATTTTAGGTTTGGGATAAAACAAGGAAACACAGTATAAGAAATATGAACTGATTTTGGATTTTTTAAAATTAAAAAATCTGCATACTCAAAGTAGTCACATCTGAAGAATGAAAAATAGAAACATTTTATGAAGTGAAATTAGGCAGTGAAAACAGTTTCCATAAAAGACTATTTCTATACAATTTCATTTTTTAAACAGATAGGATAATCTACACTTACACCAATCTCCTACAGTAAGACTCAAAGACTGGAATAACTTATTTACACATACACCATATATGAATTAATATATACACATACACTATCTTAATAGGCTTCTATTAGTAAACACCAAATAACAGTTTATAATTTGTAGCATTTTAAATAGGATAAAGCTAATATTCACAAATTCCATAAATTCTCACTAAGCATTTTCTTTGTGTTAGGCATTGTTCTAAATGATGGGAAAATAGTAGTGAACAAAACAGATAAAAAATTCTGCCTAAATGGAGCTTATGTCCTAGTAGGGTGAGGACAAAGACAGCAAAAACATGTACCAGAAAAAATATACTTTGTCATTCATATAGTAGAATAGGGCATGCTGGTAGAAGGGAGGAAGTGTCACAAGTTAATATTGTACAAATCAGTAAACAAAGGCCTAAAGAGGAGATGGACCCACATGGACATTTGTATCTAGAAGTATAATGAACAGAAGTCACAGTAAGTGTCAAGACCCTGGTGTCTGGTTTGAGTGAGAGATAGCAGGGCAGCCAATGTATGTAGAGCAAAATTAGCAAGGAGAGAGGGACAGCAGTTAAAGTTAGAGACGAAACAAAGAAAGGGGTGATTAGATCACATGGCCTTAAGAAGGCCACTAAATGATTTTCCCTCATTTTAAAACTAAAGCATAATTTATCTATAATAAAATCTTTTTCTTTTCAGGTGCCTGGGATCAAAGCTAAGGATCTGTACTCATTAAACAAAATGCTCTACCACTGAGTTACACCCTCAGCTCAAATTCATCCATTTTAATGTATAGTCCTATGAATTTTAGACAAATGTATATATTTGCATAACTACCATCATCAAGGTAAAGAATAATTCTATTCCCCTTCCCATCAAATTCCTACACCCTGAGATCCTGGTGACTTCTCATCTACTTTTTGTCCCTAGTTTTGCCTATTCCAAAATGTTATGTAAATGTAATCATAAATGTCACATAAATGGCTTCCTTCATTCAGCATAATGAACCTGAAATTCAACCACGTTGTTGAATATATCAGCAATTTGTTCCTTATTGCTGAGTAGTATTCCATTATATAGATACAGTACAGTTTGATTATCTCTTGTCTACTTGAGGAACACTTTCCAGTTTTGGGTGGCTACAGATAATGCTGATGTAGACATTTTTTGTACACATTTTTGTGAACATAAACTCTATTGTTAACTTTCACTGGTGTAAATAGTGTGTCTATAGGGTCACATGGTATATATGCATTTAATTTATAAGAAAGTATCAAACTATTTCCCAAAGTAAATGCATTATTTTGCAACCCCATCATTCATCTGTGACTTCCATTTACTCCTTATTTTTGCTAATACCTAATATTGTCCTTTTTTTCTTTTAAAAGTCATTCTAAAGGGTATATTGTTCTAATTTGCTTTTCCCTAATAACTAATATCGTTGAGCATGTTTTTATGCAATTATTTGCCTTCTATATGTCATTCACGAAGTGTTTGTTCAAGTACTTTACCCAGCTTGGATTCTTTCCTTATTATTGAGTTTTGAGAGTTCTTTATGTCCTAATTTTATTTTTGTCTATGCTTATCTTTTCAATTTTTTAACAGTGTATTTTAACCAGAAGTTCTTAATTTTTTTTTTTTTTTGAGTAGTGGGATCAAATACAGGGCCCTGCACATGCTAGGCAAGTGCTCTATCATTAACCTAAATCCTCAGCCCCTAGAATTCCTTATTTTGACCAAGTCTTATTTAAAGAAGTGTTATATTATGGATTGTATCTTTGTTGTCAGATTTAAGAAATCTGTGTCCAACTCAAGGCCATGAAAAATTTTACTTATATTTTCTACTAGATTTTAAACGATTTCAGGTTTTACATTGAGGTCTCTGACCAAACTTGAGTTAATTTTTTCTTCTGATGCAAGACATGGAGTGAAGGGTTTAAACATTTTTTTTCTGCATATAAACATCCAACTGCTGTGGCATCATGTGTTGAAAAGACCATCCTCTTTCTGCTCTGTGGAAAAGCAACCGACCCACGTATGTGTGGGTCTAATCTCTGGATTCTTTATTCTGTGCCATTGCTTTATTGGTCCCTTAGTTTGCCAATACCATACTGTCTTGATTATATGAAGTCTTGAACTCCATTAATGTTGAGGCCTCCAACTTTTTTTTTGCCAAAATTGTCTTGACTATTCTATCTCTACTGCGTTTTTGTACAAATTTGTGAATCAGTTTGTCAATTTCTACAGAAACTTCTACAGAGATTTGATTGGACTCACTATATGATTTTAGCTATTATTTTGAGATATAAAGCCTGGCCAGTTTTTGAAGTGATATGACGTGACAATTGTTTTTTAAAGGAATCATTCAAAGAAAAGGCAAAAAAGAAAGCATGGAATAAAGTTAGGAGGCTACTAAGTAATCCAAGAAACAGATGAAGGTGCACAGTGTAATTACATAATAGAGAAACATTTGAGCTTGCATATATTTTGAAAGTATACAGCCAACAGGATTTGCTTATTAAATATGGATGTGAAGAGAGGACTTAAGGATGATTCCAAGGTTTTTGGCTCAAACCACTAAAAAGATTTTCCATTTACTGAGTGAGGTAAGGAAGACTATAGAAAGTAGATTTGGATAGGATGGGTAAGGTCAGTTGTTCAGTTTTAGATATATTAATTTTGTAATTTATACTAGACATCTAAATAGATGTGATGGAATAGCTATTAGATATTCAAGTCTGGGGTTCAGATAAAGGTAGGAGATACAAATTTGGGAGTCAAATATATAAATAGTATTTAAAGTAATAATATCAGATGAGATCACTAAAGGAGAATGGATCTCCTATAATAAGAGCTGGTTAAACTCAATTCTGTAACTAATCTCTGTTCCTGACAAATTATTCACATAGTGAGTATGGACAGCTTACTACAAATATAGCTTCACTACTAGATGAAGTAAATAAAGCAAATGATCATATTTCCTAAACCAAAATTCAGACTTGGGTTGCTTCTAGATATGAAGAATAGTATATTGGTTGTGATCTAGATACTATAAAACTAGAATTTCTGGTGTATTTTAATGATTCAAGACAACAACAAAATACTTCAAACTGGAACTATCCATGAAGTTGTAGATATACAGTCTCTATTATTATAATAAGGTATACTTATGTATTGGCACCTACCTTTTTAAAAATTTAAATTTATTGGTACATTTTAGGTACCAACAGTGACAGTCATCATTGGAAATTGGCACCTTTACATAATCTCTCCTGGTTCTTATTTTTCCATCTTCCCCTGGCCTCCCTTCAACCCCTCCATCCCTCCCTATTTACAAAGACTTTGTTTCCATTTTTTCATTTTCTCATAATTCCATTCCCTTCTTTCCTTTCCCC
>NW_004624859.1:2499261-2536087 GCF_000247695.1 Heterocephalus glaber | reverse complement strand
ATTATATAAAGGTACAATTCCCAATGAGAAATGTAATTGTGTTGTATACCTACAATGTACCAATAAAAGAATTTAATACAAAAAAAACCCAAACAAATATTAATTCATGGCAATCTTCCTGCCTCAGCCTCCTGAGTGCTGGGATCACAGGCATGCGCCATCGCACCTGGCCAGTTAATACCATTGTAAAGGCATAAAAGTGTTTTCCTTTAAAAGTATTTTCATTCATTCCAACTGGCTTTTACTTATAGTCAAACTGTAAGTTATACTTATAGTAAAACTGTAAGTTTTACCGTGACTCGACGAAACTAACTTGATAAAGCATATTTTGTATGTTTCTGTTTTTATTTGCATTTGCCTAATTCAATACTCTGAAAACTCTTTCCCCTATCCAAACACAAGTCTATATACAGAATGGTCACTGGAATTCATTTGACCATAGCTGACCTACATTTGACATATAATTTCTTTAACCAAGGAGAGGTAATGCGAAGGATGAGCAGATTGTGTTCATGTCCTAGCTCTGCAGGTAGCAAGATACATGTTATTGGGTAAATAATCTCTTCCTTTTATGTCTGTTTGGATAAATGTATCTTTCTAAATTTATTTATATCTAGAATATGATCATCAATATGAGAGTAGTATTACCTTTCTGTATTTGAAATGGGGAAATATTTAAGATGTTTAAAAATTTAATTTGACCTTGATTTTCCTGACCTCACCTCTTTTACACCAGTTTAGGGTTTTCTCAGAAGGTTCTGTACTTTCCCTTTTATAGCATTTATCACAATTGCAATTTATTTAATGTGATATTCCCATATGATACTATATGTTCCACAAATAGAGAACTCATGTATATTACATATCTCTGAATTCAATGCAGTATTAGCTTTTGAGGAGGTGTTTAACAATCACATGATGAATCAATTTCTCTCTGTCTATCTATTTATCTGTCTATTTTGGTGGTGAAGATTGAACACAAGAAATTGAACATGCTAAGCATGTGCTCTACTAATGAGCACATCCCTAGGCCCAAGCATATGGTGGATAAATGCATCATCTTTCCAAGCATAAAGTACTTATTGTTTGCAATAAAAATTACAGGGGAAAAAAATACAGCTCATCCACAAAGCAGCCACATCTGAGTCAATGCCAGCCACTAGCTGGCAGGGATGACCTGTTTTGAGACTCTGTACATACTATAAAGGGACAAGCTATTACAGCTGGAAGCCATTTAAGTACAAATACCTTTTATAATATAAGCATCCCAAGTAAACAGCTTTGTTTTAAAACAGATTGTTGCAGATATGAAAGGTCATTCAATACAGGATCTCTCCTCCAGAATGTGGCACCTGTTGTGAGAGGACTTTCTGAATAGGTAACTTCCTTCTTGCCTGGGTTTTTCTCCTGTCTTTTTTCCTTCCCTCTTGCAAATTGAGCATTAACTTTATATTATGCATTACATTAGCAATTAGTATACAGAGAAAGGCCACTGCTTAAAAGGCAAAGACATAGATGATCCCGCTTGGACCGTTTTCATTATTATGTCATCGAGTCCACTGATCTATTGCTAAGTGTTCAAGGTTTCATGTTATTTTCCTCTTGTTCCTTAAAAAATGTTGCTATGTCTACCTATAAGATTTCCTGTATCACCAGCTCTCTTACTCAAAATCCTACTTGACTTTAATATACTTTTAGAAGTATAGGAGGACCAATACATTCAAAGAAGCCACTTCAAAGATGAAGAAACAGAAATTATATGAAGGCTATTGATTAATTTAAGATCACCTAATAAAGTCAGTGGCAGAGCTTAGGTTTGAATTCAGGTCTCCTGATAGGCTTCCCTTATTTCCCTTGCTAAGAGCCCATCCTGACCATCCTGATACAAGGGATGGCTCAAGAATGGGGCTCGGGATGAAATTTCCTAAATTTATCATATCATAGCTTCTTGTAAATTGGGAAATGGGCCTTCTGTCTATCCCTAAATGGACATGAATCAAAATATCCTGAAATTATCTTATTATAAATAGATAATAGGTAAAATATAACAAATATGTTAAAAAGTATTACCAAACATGTCAGAGGAGGAGTACCATTAATAAAAAGGAAACTAGAAACCAGAGCTATAAATGATCAGATAATACAGAACATGACAAGGTAGGCCAACTTGGTAAGTGACAGGCCCAAATGAGAGACCATAGACCTTGCTCTGTGTGTGTGTGTGTGTGTGTGTGTGTGTGTGTGTGTGTGTGTGTATGGTTGGGGGATCAAATCAGGGTTCTTATGCATGCTATTCAAATGTTCTACCATTAAACAATGCCCCTAGCCCCTTAGGGATCTTATTTTGAATGCATGCAAGACAGGGAGTTACAAGTTATTTTTGAGATAATTTTCTTCTCTTTTTTTTTTTGAGACAGAGTTTCACTATGTAGTCTAGGCTGGCCTTGAACTCACAACAATCCTCCTGCCTCAGCCTCCTCAATGTGCCACCATGCCCAGTGATCTTTGGGATAACTTTCACAGCCTCATGTGCAGGCTAATGTGTCACTGGGAATTTGGGAGTAGGGCATGGAGGAGGAGGGAAAAATGAGGACATAGTGATCAACATTTTTACAAATTTGATAAAACCATAAGGCCACAGATTCAAGAACCTAAACAAAAATCAAGCAGAAGAAACATAAAGAAACAAGACCAAGGCACATCATACTGAATTGCTTAAAATTAGCAATAAACAGAAAAATCTTAAAAGCCACCAGAGAAAAAACATCATATGTACAAGGGAATAAAATAGGAATGAGAGCAAATTTCTTATCAAAACTAGTACAACAGCAATATCTTTAAAGTACTAAAAGAAAAAAAAAGCCTAATAACCTAGAGTTCTATCCTCAGTGAAATTATCTTTGAAAATAGAAGGGGAAATAAAAGCTTTCAAAACATACAAAAAATGAAAGAATTCATCACTAACATGTATATTACAGTAAACCCTAAAGGAAGAGCAGGGCACATGCCTGTAATCCCAGTATTCTAGGAAGTGAAGCAGGAGAACTGCAAGTTCGAGCTCCGTGTGAGCAACTTAGCAAGACCTTGTCAAAAAACAAAAAGCAAAACAAAACAAAAACAAACAAACCCCAAAGGCATCCTAAATGAAGCCCTTTAGGTAGGAGGAAATGAATATTAGAGGGAAATATGGTTTGTACAAATAAAGAAAATGGAAATGGGAGATCCACAGGCAATATACATATTTTCTTACATTTTAAATCTCATTTAGAAAAAACTGACTGGATAATACAGATTTTTTTTTTTACAGAAATAGAAAGCCCATTTTGACATTCATATGGAATCTCAATGGACCCTAATAGCCAAAACAATCTTGAAAAAAGAACAAAGTTGAAAAACTCACATTTCATGGTTCCAAAACTTACTATAAAGTTACAGTAATTAAAGTAGCATGGTAATAGAATAAAATAAAAAACCCAGGGTGGACATAATCAAACCCTCAAATACACAGTAGATTGATTTTCAACAAGGGGCTTAGGGTCATTTCATGTGGAAAGGATAGTCTTCTCAACAAATAAATGGTGGTGGAAAAGTTGAATGTCTAGATGTAAAAAGATGCAGCCAAATGGGTATGGTGGTACACGGCTGTAATCTCAGCACTTGGGAGGCTGAGGCAGGAGGATCACCCTGAGTTCGAGGCCAGCCCGGGCTACATAGTGAGTTTGAGGCCAGCCTGAACTACATAACAAGAAGACCCTATCTTAAAATAAAAAAACCCAAAGCAAAACAAAAACCAAAAAAAATGCAGCCAAATCTTCACTTTTCACTATATTAAACAATAAAAAGAACTTGAAATGGATCAAATACCTACATTTACAAGCTAAAATTATGAAAGAATTTCTCTTAGAAGAAACATAGGCAAAAATCTTCATGGACTTGAATTAGGGAATGATTTCTTTAGTATGACACTAAAAGTATAGGCATTAAAAGAAAAATATAGATGAATTAGAATTCATCAAAATTAAAAAAATTGTATGCATCAAAGGACATTATCAAGAGAGTGAAAAGACTAACCACAGAATGGAAGAAATTATTTTCAATCATATATCTAATAAAGAATTAATATCCAGACAATACAGTGGAACCTCAATTCATGAATGCTTTTGTTTGTGAACAATTTGGTTGGCAAACAGAAGCATTTGGAAAAATTTTGTTTTTGTTTGTGAACTCTGTATTGGGTGACGAACATGACCACAGCCATCTTTCCTGCACAAACATGAATGTGGCCATCTTTTCCAAATTTGTGGAATGAATTAAGTTCATGAACCGAGGTACCACTGTCTAAAGAACTCCTACAAACTGAACAACAAAGTAAATGATTCAATTAAAAAATGAGTTAGGGGTTGAGTGTGATGGAAAGGAAAAAGTAGAATTTTCTTTATTCAGTGAAGAAATCATTAGAGATGTGGAAAATTCCATGAATTATGGCAGAGGTTTCAATAAATACCTGTCTGCTCTGAACAAGAAATAGGCTGACAAAAGCCCCTGCTGCTGTTTTAACAGTGTTTATGTGTTTCCGTTTTTTTTAAATGTTCACCTGTTGATGCTGTCAATTTAAGTGACAATGAGAGAGAGATTCTTTAAAGACTGATTTTCTTGGAAACTGTATAGCATTGCAATGGAAACACTCATGCTTTAGTAAACTAGAACTTTTCTGAGAGGCTGGGGGAAGGGAAAGATTTTAAAGGCAAAAATGGGGATTAAGGATTACATCAGCTATTCTGAAACAATTATCCTTGGCCACAAGGGTGTGTATATACATATATGTGTTTATGTGTGTAAGTATATGTGGCAGAAAGGTGATATATAATAATCTCTGATAAAAATTGAGTACTAGGCTCTGTGGCCACCTCTCTAGCCATGATTTTCTGAAAACTGATAAGGAAAGGAAGGAGGAGAAAGCTTAATTTCAATTTATGGATCAGCAAAAACATGACCTTTGGGCCAAAGTTGGCCTGTGGCCTCCTGTAAATAAAATTTTACTGAAACACGGCCATGCCTATTCATTTATATATTTTCTATAGTCACTTTTGTGGCCTACTCATTTATGTATTATCTATAGCTATTTTTGTGTTCTAAAGGGACAGCTGAACAGTTGTGACAGAAAGCAGACAGACCCCAGTGCCAATAATATTTACTACCCGGCCCTTTACAGGAAAAGTTCACTGATCCTTTTAAATCATAAATGTTGCCTTCAGTTTTTTTAAATTTTCAAATTTTAGTATATAGGGAATAAAACCCTAATGGGATTTAGAGTTTATTAAAGTCTAGGAAGAGTTTTAGGAAAGGAAAGGTCAAATGGAAAAAGTAACTAATTTGTTCATTACAAAAAAAACTCTGAAGCTGTAATTTAGCTTTGATATTAGTGTGAAAGATTTAAAGTCAAAGGTCTCACAGCAGCATACTTCAGATTTTACTTGGGTTAATAACAGAATGGTTTGAAAGGGATTTTACAACATAGATAAAAAATAGTTTGATTAAACATGAATACAAGAGAAGAAAGAGAGGTGTTTTGGTATCCAGAAGTGGGAGAGTAACTTTCCACTTGGAGACCTGAGTATAGAACTCTTCTGAATTACTTGGTATCTTGGCTTAGTTTTAGGTAATGAACTAGGCTAGGTACTGTAGGAAAGAGAAAGATGCTGCACTGGTCCTTATTTTACAAAGTATTTACATGTTATGTAAAAGAAAGGAACAAAGAACTTTTTCTTAGTTCTTATTTCTTCCTAGTTATATAACTGCTGTTATCAAATTCCTATTGCTATTATATTTTTTTCTTTTTCTTTTTTTCCCAGTACCTGGAATTGAACTCAGGACCTTGCACTTGTCAGGCAGGCACGATTCCACTGAGCTACATCCCTGGCCCCCTATTGCTATTATAATAGCTAAATCTTGGAAGTGGTCTGTATGTCTATCAACAGATGAATAGATACAGAAAATGTGGTATTTACACACAATGGAGTACTACTCTACCGTAAAGAAAGATAAACTGGAGTCATCTGTAGGAAAATGGATGTACTTGAGACCATAATGTTAAGCAAAATAAATCAGACACACAAGCTTAAATATTGCATGGCTTCTCTTATATGAAGAAACTCAAATTATAAATAAAGAGCATAATAAAAGATAATACGAAGTAAGGAGATTAGATCTTTCTTAAAGGGGAAGGGATCAAGGAATGAAGGGAGAGAAAAGGGAGAGGAGGGAAACGGGGTAAAAAAGAATTAAGAAGTGTTAGGTACACATATCAACTCTGCACAAGGAATGTAAACATTATGTACTGCAAACGTAGACTAATAAAAAATTTCCCATTTATCGAAAGCCTAGTCAGTATCAATAAAATTATCGTCCTAAAATAAATTCATATCATAATACTCCTTTGTGACTTTCAATGATTTCCCAACAACTTCAGAATAAAGCCTCACATAGTTTATCAGTTTCAGCATCTATTTTCCTCTTCTGCTCAACCAATGACAAGCCTGGTTACAACTCTCTGAATAGACTATGTTTTTTCATGCCTCCTTACCTTCATATACTCTTTATGGTTTAGAACACCCTGTCTCTTCTCCTTCAGGCAAAAAGCACATTTATCTTTCAGGCCTAACCTCAGTGCCTGTTCTAGGCATCTGCAGGCAATCCCTCTTTCCCCACTCTTAAGTCTAAAGGCTTCAGTTTTGTGTACTATTCACACTGTATTATTATCATTATATATTTATATATTTGTCTCGCTCATTAGATTGTGAGCACTTGGAGGGCAGAAAAGCTGTTTTATTAACCTCTGAATTTCCGGCATACGTTAACAGATGTTTGATACCTGGTAAATAATAGTAAACATTTAGCAAATACTTGCTATATGCCAAGCACTCCTGATCACTTTATACAACACCATCTTTTTTAACCCTCAGATACATAAGAAAGACAGGGAAAAGGAACCAAGGTACTGCTATAGAGATTGTCACTGATCTCAAAAATGTGTCAACAACCACAGCAAGCTAAATGTTCTTGTTTTCTTTTCTTTTTTTAAATTTTTATTTATATATTTATTGGTACATTTTAGGTATACAATACATTTACATTTATCATTGGGTGTTTGTACCTGTACATGATGTATCTTAGTTCTTATTTTTTCTCCCATTACCTGTGCGCCCCTCACCACCTCCACCCTTGTTTTATTTTCTTCTTGTTGTCAGTACTGGCATTACCCCATCTTGGATTCTGAGATTTATAAGATCCCTAAAAACCTTTTGAGAAATGAAAGGCAGGAATAGGAATGAAAAATAGCTCTGTTACAAAAATGCATCCTCTTGAGTAAGATGTCAGGTTAACCCAAGACAACCCTTTGAAACAGTCTGCATGGGTGACATGTTTCTTTTCAGGGGGAATCTTCATGCTAATGATTATCAGGCACAGTGCCTGGCACATAGTGGGTATTCAACAAAGGTGGACTGAATTGAAGTGGGAAGACAATTGAGTGACTTGCTTAGGCATTAAAAGACAAATAAGCACCTGCCAATTTTGTAGATTCAGTGATGTCAAAAAGAAAAAGTAAAATAACTCAAATATTTGATGAATCAAAGCTAAGTTTTCAAAACCTGCCCCTAAAGCCAAATGATAATTATATTTTCTAAGTCAGTACCTGATTGGTGTGAGAACAAAGGAAGCAGAGATTTGCAGAAAACTATTTGTAAGTAGACTAATTAATTAGGCACCAAAAAGACATAAGAATTTGCTTCAATTTCTCCTTTAATGTTTGGGAGGTGAAGCCAGGCATGGTGGTGCATGGCTGTAATACTGCACTTGGGAGTCTGAGGCAGGAGAATCACTACAAATTCAAGGCCAACCTGGGCAACACAGTGAGTTCAAGGTCAGCCTGAATTACACAGTGAGACCCTGTTCTCAAAAAATCATAAAAATAATGTTTGAGAGGTTCTCCACCTTCTAGTTGTATCCTAATTGGGAGAAAAGAGGAGTTCTGATAGTTCAGATATTACTTTTGAATTTTTTTAGGCTGTAGGGAATTATAATCTTACAAAACAAGATAGTTAAACAATATCTGATGTTTTCAAAGTATCTGAATTAGACATACGCTATACCCATTAAATGGAATTTATTCAGCCATAAAGAGAACAAAGTAGCGATACTTATCACAACATGAATGAACCTTTAAACATTGTGGTAAGTGAAAGAATCCAGGCAGAAAAATCATATATTGTACAATTCCATTTATATAAAATATCTAGAGCAAACAAATCCATAGTTAGACAACTAATTAGCATTATTGGGAGTATGTGTGTTAGGAAGTGTGAATAACTACTTAATGGGTGTGCAAGTGATGAAAATATTTTGGAGCTGAACAGAGGTGACAACTGTACAACATTGTGAATTTCACCAAAAGAAACCTGTACTGAAAGTTTAAACAATGAGGGCACTGCTTGAAAAGATGTGTTAGATTGGCATTCAAAAGAAGTTCTGCCTGGTGGTATGAACTCCATGGTGTACTGCAGTCAGGTCATTCATCTTCCAGCCAAACAGACTGGGAAAAGGTCATGGGCTTCAAACACAGAGGTTTGAACACTTAGGTCTGCCACTTAAATTCTGTGCCCTTGGGCAAGTTTCTTGACCTCTTTCAATACAAATCAGTTAAGTCTCTAAAATGGAAAAAATACCTTCTACTTAGATTAATGGAAGGTTGAAGTGAAATGATGAATATATATCTCCTAGCATAGTATTTGGGACTTTGACATACATCTGACAAATGTAATCCTAATAATTCACAAACCTTATAATATAATATGAGTCTTCCACCTTTTAATAACTAGATGTATGACCAAACGGCAAGAAGTTGAATTTCTTCTAAGGATTGCCTGGGCAGGTGTTGGGGCAAATTACCCCTCACTAACAGCATCATTTTTCTATAGGTAAAATGGCAATGATAGAGGAGGGTAAACAGGGAAGGTCTACAGATAATTATACGAAGAGCATGAGGTCTCTGAAACATCTTCCCACTGTTCCCTGACTGTTGTACCGCACCCAAGTCACTCTCTATGAGCCAGGTGTCCCTGGGCCAAAAAGCAGAACATAGAGGACCATAGAGCAGACTGTATATTATATATAATTTAGAAGAAAATCATAAATTCAGAAATCTTCAGTTTTTCTCACAATGATTACTTAAATTTTTCTGAAATATCAAATTTTAAGACGGTATCTCTCTTTAAAAGCTTTTACTATCTGACTGTTTATTTGGTGTTTCCATATTAGTGCTTAGTTTCCCTCTGTTTAATCACACTCTAAGGCAGGGAGAGGGGAGATGGAGGAAGGAAGCACCTTTGTATGAGGGCCAGGGCAAGCTCTTACACTGTTCTTTAGGGTAGCCTAGGCTATGAGGATCAAATGGGAAAACACATAGTGGGACTGTGCTTTGAAATGTGTGAAGATTTCCATACTAGAAGAAATTATCATTTTGTTAAAGGAAATCAGGAATGACCGAGAAGTCCTCATCTTTGTGATAAGAATGAATTCCCTGGTTGTAGGCCTAATTCGTGATTATGGTTTCCATTCTGTAAAAAGCTCTCATTTCCTTATTTATCTCATGAAATCTACCAATGACTATTTTCAAAGGAAAATGTCATTATGTATTAATGAATATCCTATATATATTTTTATGTAAACTTTTAATTTCTTAGTCTTATATTAAAAAAAAAGCTCTTTCACATATGTACTCACAAAAATTAGGTTGGCTCAGAAGGATTTTTATTCCTATGTATGATAAGGAAACTGAAACTTTTGGTCACACAGCTTGTTAGAATGCAGGTCTCTCGGTATCTAATTTAGAGCTCTTTCTTCTTCACTTCTCTTGAACTGACATGCTATTGTACTTCTCCACCTGTAAATTTTCTTTCAAATAGTGCAAAAACAGTCCTTAAATCAGGGTAGTGGACAGTCATAGAATGATTTTCTGGATGTAAGGAATAATCTGTTTTTACTTGTTGAATAAATTGAATAGGAAATTGATTACCAACTGACTCTCCACGAAGAGCAAGATAATAAAGAATGGATACTTATTCCCAGCCTTATATTATCCTGCAGAGTTGTCCTCATATGTTTATATATCTATTTCTCTCTTCAGACCTTAGGCAAATTAAAGACTTTGCCTTGTTTCAAGACTTTGTCTCTGTATCCTTAGACCTAAGCAAAGCCTGGTAATTCTTTTTTACAATTTTTTTTTTTTGGTACCGGCAATCGAACTCAGGACCTTGCACTTGCGAAGCAGGCGCTGGAATCAACTGAGCTAAATCCCCGCCCCAAGCCTGGTAATTCTTAAAAAATGAATACCAAACGAACACTGGCTCCAGGGACCTTTTCACTTTATTTTATATGTACATATATATCTTTTACAGAGCTGGGGACCAAACCCAGGGTCTTGAGTAGGCTAGATGAGAGCTCTACCACTGAGATACATAGCCAGCTGCATTTTAAGTTTATATCTGCTAAAATGATTTGTTTATAAAATAATTAAGGAACTACTAGTGCTCAAAAGCAGTGAAATAGGATTATAGCAAATATAACACTCAATATTCTTTCAAGTTTCTACCTATTATATCAAAGACTGAGACTAAATGTTAGATTAACTTGTTATTTTTAAAACTTTAGTTATCAAGTGTTTTAAATAGAAAAATTTCAGAATAGTTCACTGTAGGATTTTGAAAACAGAGATGAATTCACAAGTTATAACTTCCAAATCCTAACTGTGATCATTTTGTTTTGCTAGACTGTCTCTGGAATTTCTGGTGGAGACATTTAGAAAAGATTATTTTTCATTTGGATAGAAGTGGTAGGTGGGAGTGAGTTGAAAAGCTGGATATAGGACTGGTTTGCTAATTTTTTTAGTGGCAGGAATTCAGACAATGGATTGCTGTGTCAAAGTCTACTTTAGAGGAAACTAACTTGTGAGAGTGTATGTTAAAGCTAAGCCAATCAGGAACAAGCTATGTACCGGCTTGTTAACCGAGGATAGAACCTGAACATTTTTCAACACAATGCCTCAGTTCAGACCCCATCATAGCTTGGTCAGACCATGGCATTTGCTTCCTACTAGGTTCTCACAAATTCTAGTCCTTCCCCAGAGAATTCACTAATTCATTTATACATTTATAATACAATCACTGTATACCTATTGTATTTTTTTTTTTTTGGTACCGGGGATCGAACTTGGGTGTTTGCGCTTGTGCAGCAGGCGGCGAAACCACTGAGCCAAATCCCCAGCCCTACCTATTGTATTTTAATCCTTGTGTTTGGAATCGGCCACAATAAAATGAGTGAGACAATTTCCTCTTCTCACTGGTTGTGGGAGATAGAGGTATAAACTTAGAAAGAAAGGTAATATATACAAGGGTTGATGATGGGTTAGTCATTTTATATATGTTGTTTCTTTTTATTTCTACAATAGCAAAATAGGGTATTATTTCCACTTGACATATGGTAAACAGCCTTGAACTGAACTGTCTATGTGACTTGCCCACAGTGTATATCTATCTTGTAATGAACTGAATTATACTTAGGCCTGTCTGTTTCTAACGACTATGTACTTTCCACTAAACCAAAGGTTCTCAAATTTCAAAATACAAAGAAGTCACTTGTTGTATAGTAAACTTTTGAAAATGGACTCTGGCTCATCAAGAGAAATTGATTTAGTAGGTCCATCATGTAAGTACAGAAAACTGTATTTTTAAGAAATGTGTGCTCAATGGACCACACTTTAAAAGGACTTTACTTCAAAAAGCAAACTATATATATATATAATATATATATAACAATATATATAATAACAAAGTAAGCTTTATTATAAAGATGTGAACAAACAGAGCATAGGTACCACAGCTATCAGAATTGGTTTCCTAAATCACAAATTAATAATGTCAATTTCCTGCTTAAAAGAAGTGGTGACTATTCAGTTTTCTCAGCTTAAGGTTCAAACTCTATAGCAGAAAGAGATGTACTCTAAGATAAATGTGTCCTAACGTACATCTTTCATCCCTTCATTCCTCCTTTCTTTGCACGAACAACTACTTCCTTTACTGAATTACTTCTCATTTCCCACATATCCTAAGCCATCTGATACCTCCAAGCTCTATCTCAAATTTTTGCAATGTCTTTATTCCTCAACCCAAATAATTCCTTTTTCTATTCATTCTTTCAAACTTAGTTTATATTATTATTACAATAGAAAATATTTCCTGAGTATTTACTAGCTGTCAGGTACTAGTATAAGTACTTTGCAGGTGCCAACTGATTTAATATTAACTACAATCCTGTCATGTAGCTACTAATTGAAGTAAATAACTAAGGCACAAAAAGACTAAAGGAGTTTTCTCAAGGTTGTACAGCTGCTAAGTTGCGGAGCTAGGATTTGAGTTCAGGCAATATGGCACTGCGAGCACTTACAGCTATCTCTCATGAGACAGTGAGTTACTCCCAGGTAAGAATACTTATCAACAGTCTAATTTAAACTATATCTGTCTTTAGATTCTTCTAGCCTACTCTCATCTCTTATTCTTCTAACATTCCTTCCATTCTACTTGTGTAAGGACTGTGTCTTTTTTTTTTTTTTTGGTACCGGGGATCGAACTCGGGTCCTTGCGCTTGTGCAACAGGCGATGAAACCACTGAGCTAAATCCCCGGCCCAGACTGTCTCTTTCTATTTTGAACTTAACTATTCTCTTGGTTGCTTTATTTGAGGTTTCATTTTTAGAGATAAGGGGCAAGTGCTCTGAGGGCAGAAACTGAAAGAATTTTTCTTGGATTGAAATACAAAGAAAACATTTACCTGCTAAACTATGTTCAGTGGCTAAAGAGAAAGCACATGAATGGGTAATGAGTATTCTATCCCAAGTGAGCAAATGGGCAGATTTATGTTAGACCAGTTCCTTTCTTGAAAGAAGGGTGTCATTTTTGAAAAGCCAATGTAAAAGGGCTCTCAGGCATATGATCATTTGTTCTCCATGGTTGGCTGTTCCTGACTTTCAAGCAAAATCCTATAGTTCAATCCTCAAGGAAATAGTAATTAGATACAACTATACATTCAAATTGATTGTTGGATTAAGAAGTCGTATAGAAGGTTTTATCCCTTCCCAGATAAGAGATCCTTACAAACACTTTGGCCTGGCTGCAAAATTGAATCTTTCTATTGCTTTGCAAGAATAAACTAGATCAGGATTATAAAGTATATGTTCTTTGTCTCAGTTATACTTGGAATATTTGTAGTGAAGAGATTCCATAGGTTTTATTCTTTGTATTTTACATGTAATTATTTTAGGCTATCTTTTCCTCAGAGTAAATCCTTTATACCTGCTAAAGCAGTATAATTAAATGTATATACATGCATAAAATAGAAAATCTCTATGAAAATGAGAAGGAAGCATTTTTTTGAGCAAGAACATGGAGAATAATTTTTAAAAAAGGGAATGTTTTAAAAAATAAAATGCTAGCATTTGAAAACATTTGAAAATCTCCAACACTCCTCAGCTACTGGATATTCCATTACAAGAGAAACATTTAAGAGAAAATACCACTAAAAGAAGAAAAAAACCCATCAGGCCTGCCTCTGTAAGTAATCTTAGGGAAATAACTTATACAAGTCTCAGTGTCTTCAACTGTAGAATGACAAAGTAAGATTAAATGCATTCTCAAATTTCTTTCAGTTCAGCTTGGATTAAGAAGAAGAATAATAGTAATAGATAATATTTATTTATACATGTTTACTAAGTACTAGGTTCTAGTGCATGCTTTAATATGTATTATCTTTTTTAATCTTCAAAATATACATAGAAGAGAGGTACTATTACTATCTCCATTTTATGTAAGTGAAAATTGGAAACTTAACTCAATAGATCAGTGACCGAGAACTGTATTTTAAACAAACATCTCAAATGACTGTGATGCTAGTGGTCCCTGCACAAATTTTTGAAAATTGTCACTTCAATGGCCATAGTTTACTTTTGTAAAGACTGGACAATCACAATTATTGTCTATAAAATAAGGTTTTTTTCTCAATTACTATATTACTTGGGGAAGTCATTCAATACTCTGTGCTACAGTTTTGTCTTTGGTAAAATAGATACAGTAACACTTATTTTGCAGAATTTGCAAATGACCCAATCCTATGCCTATAATGGTAGCTATTATCATAGGCATCCAAAAAGTTGTTACAACAAACGAAAGACCAATTCAATTCTACTAAAATTCATTTTACAACCCATTCTATGGGTGGTTTGTTTTCTTTTTCTTTTTTTTTTTTTTGGTACCGGGGATCGAACTCGGGTCCTTGCACTTGCGCAGCCGGCGGCGAAACCACTGAGCTAAATCCCCGGCCCTGTTTTCATTTTTAAACATTTTATTTTCAAGTGGACACACAGTAAAATGGATTATTGTTGGCATTTAATTCTATAAATTCCAGTACAGATTCACGTAACCAACTCCACAGTATGGACACAAACAATTCCATCAACCACAAAACGTCCCTTGTGGTATCCTTTTGAGGTTATACTCTCTCCTGAGACCTCTAGTCAGCACTGATCAGTTCTCTGTCCACATAGTTTTGTTTTTTCAAAACTTCACATAATGGAACTACATAGTATGGGACTTGTAGGGATGTAACACAGTTTATTCATCCATTTATCCAATGAAAGTGAACTGAAGGACAATGATGGATGTTTAGGCTGGCTCTGGTTTTGGTAAACATGACTAGAGGGTCTATGAACATTTATGTACAGGGTTTTTATTTTCATGAACGGAAGTTTTCATTTTTGTAGAGTAATACCTAGCAGTGGATTGCTGGGTCATATGTTAAGTGTATGTTTAACTCTCTGAGAAATTGTCAAATTGTTTTTCAAAGTGTGTTCATATCAGCAATGTGAACTCATAAAAATGTTTTAGTTGTTCTTTATGAGGTACCTTGGTATTCTCTTTTAACTTAAGGGCAAAAAGAATCTCTAATCCAAGTCCTCAAAGGTGTGGAAAGCTGTGATGAATATTTTAGCACACAGGCAGAGACACTCTTCAAAATGACAGTGGGGAGATAGACGGTGAATGGTGCCTGGGCCAGAGGCCCTCTGGCCATATACTAGGCAAGGCAAATCTGTGCAGGGAAGACATAGAGATGACCATGATATTTACCAGGCAGTAAAGGAAGCGAGAGAGAATGAGGTCCCTGGTGGAAGGTGACAGAGAACTGGAGAACCAGGAGTTGTACAGGCTACACATTTCTTTCTCCCCAAATCAACTGAGGCAGCTGGATCCATGGAGGCCTATACTGGGCCACATCTGGAGCACACACTGCAACCAAGATATGCGTTCAGAAGGAGTGACAACCTTCATACCTTTAAGCAGGCAACTGACTAGTCCACAGGGATAAATGCTTGGCTGCTGGCAATCAGACTGCGACTCTAGTGTAGAGGGAACTGTGCAGACCCTTTGGGCTAATGGCGTAACAACTGTTAAGGTTTTTATTTTTATTTCTATTTTTGTTGTTGTACTAATTTTGTTTCCTTGCTTTTTCTTTTTAGCTTTTGATTTGGGTTAAGCACAGAAACAAAAACAAAGCAACATGAAAGAAAATGCCTCCAAAGACTCTCAATTTTTCCAAAGTAAATCCAAGGGGGCATGGATGGAGAGGAAATCAAACAAAAGATAGCTGAACTGCATAAAATAATTAAAGAAGTAAAAGGTATTTGGTGAGCTGAAAGATTATATAACCCAAAATACAGTGGAACTATCAAACAAATTGGCTAATGTGGTTATGGAAGAAACATAAAAAAATTGGAAAAGGCGACCAAATGGTTCAAAACAGGAATAACAAATCTACCAAGGAAACAGACTCCATGAAAAGATGCTAAACAGATCCTGGAGATAAAGAATTCTGTTGAATTCATAAAGAGCAGAAATGATGAATGTGAAGAAAGTTTCAGAAATTGAGGACAAAAAGGAATCACAGAATGATATACTCAGAGAAACATTAAAAATGTGAGAGAGGAAGAAAAATCTTCCAATGGCTTCTAGATGATGCTAAGAAGACTAACCTAAGGGTAACTGGACTTAGAGAAAATAGAAAACAGCACATGTGGAATAAAAAAAATTTATTTACAGAAATCACAGCAAAAACTTTCCAAAGATGGGGAAGGATCTTAACATATAAGCAAGTGAGACTTACAGAACACCAACTAACTAAGATGAAAAAAGAAGCCCCCATGACATTTCATAATCAAAATTCCAGAAATCAAACACAAAGACAATCTTAAAAGCTGTCAAGAGAAATGAAGTTTAAAAAGCCAGAAAATCACACGGGATGAGTAAGATGAATAGTTCAACAAAAAGGAAAAAAGGAGTCCACAAAACAAAAAGAATATAATGAAAGAATTAAATCATTACCTTTCTGTAATAACTTTCAATGTATTGGTTTCTTTGGTTTTTTTTTTTTTTTTTTTTTTTTATGGTACCGAGGATCAAACTTGGGACCTTGCGCTTGCAAGGCAGGTGCTGGAACCACTGAGCTAAATCCCCAGCCCATAACTTTCAATGTAAATGGCCTTAACTCTTCAACTAGAAGATAGATTGGCACACTATATCAAAATACAGAATCCAACAGTCTACATTCAAGAAACTCATTTGATCCAATACAAATTTCATAGACTAAAAAAAATCAAATGATTAAAACACTGCATATACCAGCACCCTGAAAGCAAGCTAAAATTCAAAAACAAATCTGTGGAAATAGTTTTTTTTCTAGCCAGCTAAAATTTTCTAGAGGGGTATTTTCTAATATATATCCAGAACAAATAAAAAACCAAAAACATCTTTAGCAACATATCTAGAAGTATAGAGTGTTATTGAATCACTTCTTTCTAGCCTCAACTCTGTGCTTTATGCTAAAAAAGTCAACAATGATGAATATAATAGAAAATGGTAGATATATATGGGTGTTGGTGAAGTGAAATACGTAAGATGAAATTAGGATATTGTTCCCTCACAAGTAGCCCTCAATTATGATAGATATATTTTTGGCTGATAGTATATTTGTCCAATTTAGCTATTTACTAGAAAAGCACCCTTCTTTCTTCTAGAAGATACTTCTCTACAAGTCTGCCTGTCACAATGTTGCTAGTCTTTTGAATTTCAGCTTAAAAGAATTTTTCTCTGGTACAGCCTTTGTATATAACTAAAACACCCTGCATATAACTAAATTTGAATTCTAGATATATAGCAAAATTGTTGCTAGAGATAGTTTCATAAGGATACGCCTTGCTCTCCAACTTTAGATGGTAAATTCCATAAAGAATAGGACTGTACCTCAAATTATTTAAAAAAATTAATCAATGACAAAAATGTATGTATTAATCATGTACATATTCTGACATATGCATGCATTGTAAAATGGCCAAATTGAGCTAAATAACACATGCATAATCTCACATAATTATCATTTTTATGGCAAGACCTCATATTGTTTAACCTCCCCAGAAATAACTGGTGGTATTCCCTCAATTTGGTAGAAAATAAATCCAATGTAATGATAGAATACATATGAAAGTGCGCTTTCTGTCTTCAAATTCCTTCTCATAAATGAGGTCATTTAATTTCTCATGGGAAAGAAAAAATTCAAGAATGTCTCCAAAGAAAGGGATATAGGTTCATGAACAATATTCAAGACGAGAATAGCTTTTTGATTCTTTTTACAGGATTTATATATAAAGAAACTGTCTTCCTTAACATAAACCTGGTGTCTGGCAGGTTTATAAAATTAAAAGGGTCTTAACAGTCATGTGATAAGATTTTAGAAGTAGATTTCAATTTTTATTTGGAGAATACTAAGATAGCTACTTTTAGAACAATGGTACATAAGAAAAAATAACTAGATCTATCACCCAGAAGTCAGTTACTATTTCATAACTAGAAAAGTAAATATACTTTGCTAGGCCTTAGTGTTAATAAAAACAAAAAAACGGACAGGTTGGGCTGGTCATTTAACAATGAATGCTTTTACAGTAAAAATTGGTGACAGCCCAAATCAAGAAAGAATGCATTACTGAGATATCATCAATTGTGTTCTGTCATTACATGGCAGCTCCACCCAGTCTAAGCTTGTCAAAAAGTGTTACTGTAATCCACAAAGAAGTCTCTACCTCAGGCAAAAGGGAAAAAATGTGAAGGGCTGGCTCTGAACAGGTGTGTTGAATTATAATGCCAATGTTTAGTCATGAATCTCTTCACATTAGTTTCATCTCTGACAATTATTAACTTCTCTGAGGTGTCAGCTGGGATGAAATGATCCATCAGCAGGCATTTTAAGAGCAACAAATGTAAACAAAAAGGATATACATATACAAATTTTTTTTTCCAACGGTGAGCATTATTCCATGCACAAAACTAGACAGCTATGACAAAGTTTCTTATTCTACTCAAGTGAATATGATATTTTGGAATCTAGGAATGTCTAATCTACTCTTCAGGTGCGTAGGTCTTGACTATCTAATCTTGGTAAGAACAATGACCAATTTATTGCATGATTCTTCAATATAATTGCACATCAGCTTTACAAGGAATCATGATGTACGCAAAGCAAGTAAGTGTGTATTCTGACTTTGACATAGTTGTACAATCTTATCAGCCTAAGTTTAGTGTTTCTGGGTTTTGTTTTGTTTTTTTGAGATGGGGTCTGGCTCTATAGTTCAGGCTAGCCTTGAACTTGGGGTGATCCTTCTGGGATTACACATGTGCACCACTATGCCCAGATAAACTTAATAGTTTTCTAAAAAACAGATTTATTAAAATATAATTCACATACCATGCTATTTATCTATTTAAAATGTGTATCTCAATTTTTTTATATGTTTTTATATACATGCTATCATCATCATTGTCAATTTTAAAACATTTACATCAAGTGAAAAAGAAATCGTATACACTTTAGGCTATCAACCTTCTTATCCTCCCAATCCACCCATTACCACCTCCCACATCACTAAGCAATGCTATACTACTGTTATATAAACTTTAGTTTATTAGTACATATGTGTAGTACAGAATGTTTACATTCTTTGTGGGAGGATGGTGGTACCTGAACATAACTCATCTTAAATTTCTTTTATCATCCCCTTTCCCTTCCCTTCCTCCCCCCCATCTCCTGATTCCCTTCCTTTTATTTGTTTTGTACATGTCTGCACTACATGTTTGCATTCCTTGTGTGAAGCTGGGTATATATACATAACACATCCAAATTCCTTCTTCCACCTCTAGCCTTTCCCTCCCTCCATCAGTCCCCTTCCCCTTTGAGAAAGATCCAGACTTTCATATGAGTGGGATCATATTTGTAAGTGGCTTATCTTAATTAGCATTCAAAATTTATCCATGAAGTAGCATGAATTAGTCTTTGTTTTGTTTTGTTGAGATAGGGTATGGCTATGTAGTTCAGGTATGCTGGGATTACAGGCATGCTCATCACACCTGGTGATGTAGCATGTGTTAAAACTTGATCTCACTATGTAGCCCAGGCTGCTCGTGAAACCACAGCAACCCTCCTGCCTCAGCCTCATGAGTGCTGGGATTACAGGCATGCTCACCATGTTTGGTGATGTAGCATGTATTAAAACTTCATTCCTTTTTATTTTTTTATTTTTATTTTTTGGTCCTGGGGATTGAACTCGGGTCCTTGCTCTTGCCCAGCAGGCAGTGAAACCGCTGAGCTAAATCCCCGGCCTCTTCATTCCTTTTTATAGCTAATCAATATTTCATTGTATCTATAGACCACATTCTTTTACATATTTGTCTAGCGAGGGACATGTGAGTTGTTTCCATCTTTTGGCTGCTGCAACCCGCACAGTGTAGGGTTCAATGCTGGGGAGAACGGTGGGAGATGAAGGATATTTAAGAATAACAAGAAAGAAAGATACATATCAAAATTATGCTTTATAGCTGGGACCAGGTGGAACCACTGCCTGATGAGCTAAAGGCCTCCCACCGAAGGAGGGAGCTCACTCTATTTATAGTGTAGGGCAAACAGGAAGAGAAGGCGGGGTAAATAGTGCAACGTGGAACAGGTGGCCTACGCTGAATGCAGCCTGATTGTCTTGTGATTGGGGCATGTGCAGAAAGGGAACAAGGATACATAACGTAACTGTCTCCTGGGGCTATGCCATCCAGGATCTACAATCTTAGTTAACCAGATACAGTGTAGTCTATGGAGGAGAAAGGGAGGGGTAAGGGAGTTGGGATTAGGGAAGGGCCATATTCAGGCTCCGCCCGCGGCATTTGGCTATTAAGAAAAAAACGCTACTATAAACATTTATGTACAAACTTTTGCATGGGTATATGATTTCATTTCTTTTGGTTATGCAATTGGGAGTGACATGGCTGTATCATATGGTAATACTACATTTAATCAACTGGGGAGCTGCCACTGCTAGACTGTTTTTCAAAGCTCTTGTACTATTTTACATTCCCACTAGTAATTACTGAGGGTTCAGATTTCTCCATAAAATTTCCACATATATTTGACTTTGATTCTACTTACCATACTGAGTATATAAAGTGGTATCTTTCTGTGGTTTTGATTTGTATTTGTTTGATGACTAAGGAGGTTGAGAATCTTTTTATGTGCTTATTTATCTTCACTGAAAAAAATGTTTATTAAGATTTTGAGCAGTTTTTTATTGGAGTAATTTCTTTTTGTTACTGAGCTGTAAGAATTCTTTACATATCCTAGAATTAGTCCTCTGTCTGAGATGTAGCTGGCAAAACTTCCCCCCCATTTTGTGGGATGTCTCTTCACTCTGTTGTTTCCTTTGCTGATTAGAAGCTTCTTAATTTGACATAATCCCAGTTTTTCCAGAACATTTTGCTAGAGGCTATCTGTCCTCTAGTGTATGTATTTGGCCCCTTTGTCAAAAATCAGGTGGCTGAACATAACTGGGGTTGTTTCTGCATCCTCTAATCTGTTCCACTGAGCCACATGTCAGTTTTTTTTGTGTCAGTACCATGCTGTTTTTAATTACTGTAGCTTTGTAATAGAATTTGAAATTCAGGATTGTGATGCCTCCTGCTTTGCTCTTGTTACTCAGGATTGCTTTTGCTCTTCTGGGACTCTTGTGTCTCCATATACATTTTAGAATTGTTTTTTCTAATTCTGTGAGAAATGCTGTTGGTATTTTGATTGGGATTGCAATAAATCTACATATCTGTTTTGAGAGTATGGACATTTTGACAATACTGGTTCTGTCTATCCAGGAACAAAGGGTATCTTTCCCTTTTCTGACGTCCTCTTTAATTTTGTTTTTCAGTGTTCTATAGTTTTAGTTGTAGACGCCTTTTACTTTCTTGGTGAGGTTAATTCCTAAGTATTTAATTTTTCATAATGATATTGAAAATGGTATTGTTTTCCTGATTTCTTTCTCAGTGAGTTCCTTATTGGTGTACAAGAATGCTATTTATTTTTGTGTGTTGATTTTGTATTCTGCTACATTGCTGAATTTAGTTAATTCTAGAATCCTTTTGTGGAACATTTTGGGTCTTCTATGACCATGTCATCAGCAAATAATGACAATCTGATTTCTTCCTTTACTATACATAATTGTTTTATTTCTTTTTGTTGTCTGATTGCTCTGGCTAATGTGGACATCCTTGTTGTGTTTCTGATTTTGGAAGGAAAGCTTTTAGTTTTTTCATATTTAATGTGATGTTTGCCATTGGTTTGTCATAAATGGCTTTTATCAGATTAAGGTAAGGTCTTTCTACACTTATTTTTTTCAGGCTTTTAATGGGTATTGGATTTTGTCAAAAGCTTTTTCTTCATCTACTTAGAACTTCATGTGATTTTTTGTCCTTGCTTCGGCTATGTGGTGTATTATATTTCCTGATTTGCGCATGTTGACTCATCTTTGTATCACTGGGATGAAACCTACTTGGTCATGATCTTTTGATGATTTGTTGCATTTATTTGCCAATATCTTATTGAGAATTTTTGTGTCTGTGTTCACTGAAGAAATTGGCCTGTAGTTTTTTTAGTTGGGTCCTTTACTTGTTTTGGAAACAGAGTAATGCTGGCTTCCAGGAATGAACTTGAAAGTACTCCTTCTCTTTCATTCAATTTCATTAAAGAGTTTGAGGAGTACTGACGCTTAAACATCCCTGAGTGTCTTAAAGAATTCAGCAGTGAATCCATGAGGAACTGGGATTTTCTTAGTTGGTAGGTTTTTTTTTTATTACTGCCTCAATTTCATTGCTTGTTATTGGATTGTTCAGAATTTTTATGTCTTTGGAAATTCATATGTATTTAGGACTCTGTCCATTTCTTCAAGATTCTCCAGTCTGATGGAGTACAATTTTTCAGAGTAACTAATAATAACTGGTGTTCATTATGATTTTGCCTTTTTCATTTCTAATTGCATGGATGCAAGTCATCTCCTGCAAACTCGGTTTTTACTGTCTCTTGTTGAAGTTTTTTTTTTTTTCAATGCTAAGGGATTGAAATTAGGGACTCATGGATGTAACATTAACATTTCATTAACTTTGCAGCTGGTTTTACACTGGCAATAGCAGGTTTTGCATACAGTTTTACCACAAAAAGTGCACTTAAAAACAATTTCCATTCTGGTGTTTATTTCTTCTCTGCTTTCAGCAGTAAGATTTTTTAAAAAATGGTATTACTTCTTTCTTGTTCAGGAAAAACTGATTTAACAGAGAGGTATGTCATTGGGCTTAACAATGAAATAAAAACTTTGATGGCTTCATGCTTTTATGAAAAATGTCCTAACAAAAACACTGGCACTAAGGATAAACAGACTTTTACAATAAATTTTCATATATTCACTTCTTAATCAACTTTCCTTTTATGGTAACTGTGTGAAATCATCACATTCAGAGTCAATTACCTTGGGATCTTCAATACTGGCCCTACAGTTCTTTTTCATTTTTTTAGTACCGGGGATCAAACTCATGATCTTGTGGTTACCAGGCAGATGCAGTGCCACTGAGCTAAATCCCCGGCCCGGGCCTAGAGTTCTTGAATTATGTCTACCTTAATGTTGAACTAGTTTGAAATATGTTATACTAATTTGCTGTATTTATTATAGTATGTTCTTTGTTACTTTTATGCTTCCATGAACCACATTTGAGCCATAATTAACTGTGAGGAACTAAGATATAGCTAATCTAAACTAGGAACAACGAATGTAAATTTAGCATTAATGTAAATGACATGAAAGCTCATATGCCAAAGTCAACTGCCCCAGTTAAAGGTAAAATGAATTTGAACAAAAATGACTTATTGCTTGTTCATACCTAACTGCCTGGGAACCTTGGTAAATAGTCAGGTACTCCAAGAATCACACTGCTAAACACTGTCCTAGAGACCTGTGCTATTCCTGACTTGAGGAAAGAATGTGAAGAAGAGATTGTTAGTACCTTCACTTTTTACTTATTCTAATTGCTTGTGGCTTACACTGGGAAAGTGCAAGAACTGTTCTGTGTGTTCTTGTATCACTGTGTCAACATGCCTATATTACATGTCTGGCTCACCCTGGTCAGGTTTTCCCAGAGCTTCATCCATCTGACCATTTGGCAGACTGTAACTGGAATTTAAGGATCTTGTATATCTTGCTCACATCTGTGTACCTAGTCCTTCACTTGTTATCTGTTATATTAGTAAATGCTCCATAAATACTTATTAAATAAATATACAAATCAAAATGAGATTAATCATCATCTGCTGTGATTTGGACCAAACTATGAGGAAAAAAATCACTGGACCAAAAACTCTCTATCTGAGCAGAAAGTACCTATCTACAAAAGGCATTTCTGATAATACTCAGCTATCCAGTTATTTTCCGAATCATCAACAGCTAAAATGATTAGCCCTTTCTCTTCAAAATTTCTTCTGAGTAGTTGATCTTCTATGACTTTTTCTATTTCAGAAGAATTCTGATGTTTAAAAATGCCTTGTACACACAAGCTTACGAATGACATTGTTTCTCTTATATGAGAAACCCAGAGTAAAAATAAGGAGCCAATAAAAGATAGATAAGAAGAAGCAGGGTCTCAATGGGGAAGGGTCAAGAGATGGATAGAGGGAAGGGAAAGGGCATGAAAAAAGGAATTAATGTATGTTATGTACTCGTATTAACTTCCCACAGGGAGTATAAACATCATGTATTACACACATGCTAATAAACAAAAAACCTTTTAAAATCTCATATGTAAGTTTGTATATAACTATACTATAGAAAACTTTCCTAACAAAACTACTTTCCAGTGAGTGGTCTTGCTAGCTTTAGGAAATGATGTGTATATGTGTGCTTGGAGGAAGGTGTTTTAAACAAATAGTAAAATATCTTTTTAAAGGTTGTTCTGTTTATTAAATTTTACTTTAGTTTTGTGCAAGAGATTGTTTTTGTTCTCTGTGTGTCTTGTGATGACTTATTCCTGCACTTAAGAAAACAGCAATAGATGTCAGATTCTATTCAATTTGTCACTGTTAGTTATGCAAAGAGAATGGATATGAAAATGGTGAGATTTTAAACCTAGTAAAGGAACAGGTGCAGATTGTTTAAAACAGTTAAGATTAAGACAAAGCTTAGTGAAAAAAAATTTTTTTTTACATATTCCATATAGCAAACCACAAAGTCAACTATCACCTTTCACAACACAAAAGCTGCCACGAGCTAAAAAAGCAGACCATTCCTGTGCTATGACAGTATTGTTTTTAAAATCCAAATCAGAACCCTCTGCAACAAGCCTAAAATGTCCCTTTGGCATATTTTGCCCATGTTTTGCTAACGTATTCTTAGAATTACCAAACACATGAGAGTGACATAATTGCCCTTGGAATTTGCCCTGATCTCCAACATCTGGATGTGAAAATTATTACTGCTCAGATACCAGAGTTTAGGGTTGAAGGGCACAATCCTTATATCCAGGACAGAGTTCTAATTAAACAAGTGTTGAATGAGGAAACAAATAAAACCACAAATAGATCAGGAAATTAGTATTGCAAATTCTTGATTATCAGAGATTTCTAGAGTATAGCTAAAATTAAAGTGCAAATGAAAAACATTTAATTCATTCATATGCTAGAAAGCACCTATTATTTACAAGGGAGTTGTTTTTTTTTTTTTTTTTGGTACCAGGGATCCAACTCAGTGCAACTGAGCTTTAAGCAAAAATAAATTCAAAACAAACAAATAAAAATTAAAAGATTCTAAAATGTGGCTACTGTCATAAGTGATATTTCTTTTCTTTCCCACTCTCTTTGCCAATAGCCTTCATTATTAGTACTTCTCTGTCCCCGGACCTGGCCCTGTGATATGCACATTGTAGGTGCTCAATAAACATTTTGCAAAATGAAGCTAGTCATAAAAATGTCTAAGAAGAAAGCTACAGAAGAATTCTGTAAGAAACAGAGGGTCAAATAATGTATATGACCTGGTTACAGATAGAGCAATCAATGATATAAAGGTTAGTTCATTTTGGGCCACTGAAGAGTGATTTGGAGTACAAAAACATTTTAGGATCTTAGATTGAATAAAAGTTTTATACTGTATGTAGGTATTTCTTGTTGTACTAATAGAATAGATTCACTGAAATCATGAATATAACTTAACCAAAGTTAAGTTTAAATAAATTCAGGCCCAGGAACCCATTGTCTACACACTAATTTGATTTTAATTGTAAACTTAACAGAAAGTTTTATTTGTAATGTTTTTCAAAATTAAAGACAAGTTCATAATTATAAGGGACAGTGTTTCTTAGCACATATTCAACAGATATCAAATCATTATGATCTATGCATATTCTCAAAAAAGTGAACTTAGCAAAGCTTTTCTTAGGAATTCTATTTATAACCTGAATGATAACTGTCATGAAGACATTCTTAGAGAAATCCTTACCTCTTATAGTTAATTTTCAATAAAAATTTCAATTATATGAAGCCTTGGATTTTTCCTGTAACCCTCATATTAAATTTTGTGTGCAGTATTAAAGGAATTAAAGTCAAATTTCTTTAGCAATAAATTATGGGGAACACAAATTAAGAGAAAGAATGAACTGGGAAAATGCATGCAAATATTATCCACTCATTATTTATTATACAGCATAATCTGTAAATCTGGTACTAATGAGACTCAAGATTTAAATGGTTGAATAATATGTTTGGTGAATTACTGTCAATCAATGCCTCTGTTCCAGGATAAATGTAATCTTGAATGGCAACACACCTATT
Source organism: Heterocephalus glaber (assembly GCF_000247695.1). The sequence goes on along the minus strand of NW_004624859.1, from coordinate 2,509,769 downwards.
ATTACAAATTCCTAACTAAGTACAGTACTTCGTTATTTCAAAATGTCACAAAATATAGAGTAACAGATAAACAACTTTCCACCATCTACTCAATTACCTTTCCTTCAGAGTAAATGAAACACTATTAAGAAAATCTATAATCTCAACATCTTTAATCTCAACAACACTAAAAGAACCCAATGATCATTAAACTAAACTAGCTATAACACTCCAACATTTTCATATATTAGTCCAGATACATCAAATTTTATGTCTCTATAATGAAAATACTGTCTTTAAAAGTTATCTTATTTCATGTGAAATCTTCCAAACATTAATTTTTTCAATCACTTAACAAGCACTGAGTGCTGATTTTGCTCTAGGTACAATATTAGGGGACAGAGTTATCAACATGAATATGGTATAACCCTTACTCTTAAACTGAAAGCCTAATGAAAGACAGAGATAAGTAAAACAAAGTACAATAGTATAGGGTTATATTAAATAGTATAGGGTTATACTGCACTGGCAGTAACTAAAGGTTATTACATTGAAAAAACTCATTATATCTGGAAACTTTTTTTTTGGTACCGGGGATCGAACTCAGTACCTTGCGCTTGGAGGCAGGTGCGGTGCCACTGAGCTAAATCCCCAGCCCCGGAAACTTTTTCATTATTGCATAGAAATCATATTCTCCCTTGTTTGTTTCATGGAAATTTTTTACAAACTAAAAGCAAACAAAAGTTAGAAAGATGGCTTTATACCTATCTGCTGTGCCTTAAATTAACAAATGGTAATAATGTTTCATATTTCACTTAAGGCTATTTTTCAAATACAGAAATTTCTTGATTGATCAAATAGTAATGATTACTTGAGATTATTACAGCTCTTACCAGATATATGATCTTAGATAAACTTACTAAACTTTTGACCCTCAGTTTTCTCATCTGAAAATAGAATCATACTAATCTGGGCTGGATTATTTTCCACTTGTCCCCAGGATCCATGTTCTACATAATGTTTGGCTCAGAGTGGTTTTCCTGCCCTTCAGTTTCTAATTTGGTTAGGTCAATAGGAAGTACTTGCAGGAGATCACACTAATGAAGGAAAATGAAACTATTCTATAATGACCCTCACTACCAGGCCACCAAGGTTGGCTATCTCTCTCTGTCTCTCTGAAAAGCAGTCCTTTCCACATAGCACCCTTTTTAAACCTGGAGCTAAAACTGACTGATAAAACCTATATAGGAGATAAAATATTCTGGACTGTAGTTTCTTCTGGAAATGTGCCTCAAACTCATGTTTTGTTTTTTTTTTGATACCGGGGATTGAACTCGGGTCCTTGTGCTTGTGAGGTAGGTGGTGGAACCACTGAGCCTCAAACTCATGTTTTGGAAATTGATCTCCTGTTACCACTCTGTATCTAGTAAAGTGAAAGCAGTCCATAAATTTAGACAAGTTAATGAGCCTTGAGATCACAAAAAAACCTAAAATATAAACTCAATGGCATAAAAGACCTTGGTTCATCTAGAAGTGTATTTTCATGATCCTTAGTTATCAATTATGATACAGGCCTGCATCATCATTTGACAAATTACCTCATCGAAATCCTATTAAAAGTCTGTCTAACTTTTGACCTTACCTCGTCTTTTATATCTTCCTGTTGTTGGGCTGAGAATATTTCCATTGCAGCCATGAGTCTCATCATCAACTCATCCACTGTAGTGTTACCTGACAACATAGAGAGTACCAAACTTTATTTTATATAAACTTCTCATATATAATCTCGAAGTATTTAAGGTATTAAAATGGAAATAATTATACAACTAATCAGAAAGCAATAACTACAGTCTAAAAATTAACAACTAGTATGTTAATATCTAAAAATACTTTCATGTTTTCATTAATTGTTTCACACGTTCAATAAGAGTAAAGTAATACACTGGGAGTTGAAATTGCAGTAATACATTGGCAACAGAAATTTCAAAACAGATTTGAAGGACCTTTAATGAAATGATTTTTAGCAATATCAAGAGAATTTCCTAGTCATCTGTTTCAGAGGTTTTTTCAAATCATGAAAATATCTTGACACTAGCAACAACTACTGATCAATTTAAATGTCAGTGATTAGGCTAAGCACTTTACATATTATCTCATTTAATCTGCACAACAATTAATTAAGAGAAGGAAAATAAGCCACAAAAAATTCAAATAACCTGCCTAGCAGAGATCAAGCTGGCTCAATGGTGGAGGCAGAATTTGAAACCAGGTAAGTCTGACTCAAAAGCCTGTCTTCTTTGCCACCTCAGTATACTACCATTGCAGAAAATTATCTCCTATTATTAAAAATTCTCTGGTGAAACAAATAGTAATTCAATTGCTGAAAACATTAGATTTCTTTTATTCCCCAACTGGTATTTTCTTCTTTCAGTTGCTTGAAAGACTGTACTATAATCTTTATGAAAAGGCTATTTAAAATGTTTGGTTTTCGTTAACATTATTTATTCCCTATCCAAGTCCGTAACATTTAACACACATACCATCCCCTGAATGCACATAAGTCATTGTTATTTACAAGAAAGAAATTCAGGAAGATAAATAAAGATACGGGAAAACGGCTCAAACCTACAGGCAGAAAGAGAATTTTCTCCAGGGTCTGAGGAGTCTTTGTGTCACATTAGTGAAATGATCACCAACAGGACAATAAACAGCAAATATCCTTGATGGTGTTTTCCCAGCGTAGGGCTTACCTGACAATCTTTCAATGGTTCTTTCCCCAATTTTAATTTTATGATCATTGGTAGGATGGGGTTAGGGAGCACTAGAAGTCTTCAGCAAAAGAAAATTTGTTCATATGAGCACTGCTCTCTCAATAAGTGAGGTAGAGGAAAAATATTATTTTGGCACTAAGCAAAGAAAAGGCATTTTGTGGTTAGAGTTCCAACCCAAATTCCACTATTTGTAAGCTGTATGATACAATACTTAGAAAATGTCTAGTACATGACAGGAGCTTAAAAAATATTTATTTAATAAATAAATAAAAGAATAAGTAAATTATAGCTAAGAATCAATTTTCTTATTTTCAAAATGAAGGTAACACTGGGTCAGGTATTTAGCTCAGTGGTGTCGTGCCTGCCTCGCAAGTGGAAGGTCCTCAGTTTGATCCTCGGTACCGAAAAAACCAACCAAATAAACAAAATAATGAAGGTAACAGTACCTCTGTCAGGTTCTTAGAATAGAGATGTGCCCAGTGCATGGCACACAAATCCCAACGATAATTTTTATTAATAGGTATGACAGATAGCAAGAGAGGTTTAGAAGCACCTTTAATGTGGATTTATTAGGCAAGCTCCTGAATTTTCATCTCATTTGCCAACTAAGACTCAGAGCATAGGAAATGAATACTTCATGGAGTATTCTGGAATCACTAATGGGAAAATGCTACAGTTATACATAGTGACCACTGATTTTCAGGCTTAAGCCACTGGTCATCAGCTATGGGTTAATCCTAAGTGAAAGAACTCACTGCCAAAATGGGCTGGTAGGTACTCTATACTTAAGCCTTTAATGATACAAGACAGAGAAAAGACAGTGAATGCAGTTCAGGACAAACTTACTCATTATATCCTACTGAAAAAGTTCTCAAAACTTTTTGATTTCTGGACCCCCTCACGGTCTTAAAAACTTGAGACCCCCAAAGAACTTTTATGTGTTACAGCTGTCAACATTTCTAATACTAGAAATCAAGTTGAAATATTTAACATATATTTATCAATTTATTTAAAAGCAGCAATACATAGCTGGTGTGGTGGTGTATGACTGTAATCCCACTATTCTGGGAGGCCTAGGCAGGAAAATCACAAGTTCAAGCCTGGCTTGGGAAACTTAAAAAACAAAGTGCCAGGGATGTAGCTCATTGTGAAGGCCCAAGGTTCAAATTCCCAGTGCCACACATACAAAAAAGACTTTTTTAAAGAGAAAAAAATTTAGTGAGAAGAGTAGCACTGATATAACACTTCCACAAATCTCTGTAGTGCCTGGCTCAATAGAAAGCAACTATATTTCATATTTACTTCTACAGTAAACTGGTTACAATATGTTGTATTGATTTAAATCTATGAACAATCTCTGGCCTCACCCATATATGTAGTTGGAAATGGGAGAAGTATTCTAATAGATAATTGTATATATTCTTTTTGAATACTACATTCAGACAAGCAGAAGTTTCTTCAAAGTAGATGTGTGTAAATTTGAAACTTTCATCAATAAACTTTTTGCACTTTGTTCCATTAATCCATTGATTTTTGTTTTTGGAAAGATATGGTCTCACTATGCTGCTGAAGCCTTGAACTCAAGATCCTCTTGCTTCAGCCTCTTGAATAGCTAAGATTATAGGAATGTGATACCATATCTGGTTCCACTTCCCTTTGAACAAGGTTTTTTTAAAAAATGTATAATTTAAAAATATTATGCATTGATGCATCTAGAAAACACTTGTTACTGAGTTATGCATTTCTTCTGAATGTCGACACATTTCACCGTATGATATAAAACACAACTTTGTTAATATCATGACTAACATCAGAAAAGTATTTAAGCTGTCAATCTTCTGGAGGAGGATATAAATTTTTACTTGACCATTCAAATTTTATCACTGGCAACAAACACTATCAGCTCTTTTGTGTGAAAGTGACAGATATACTTTGTTCATTTTAGAGAAAATATTTGCTAACCACTCAGCACAGTTTGTCTGTCAGTCATATTTTCAAGTAAAAATAATTTTTGGAAAAACAAAAAGGAACTAGTTCAGCTCAAGCAACTCTACATGTGTTGTTCTCTGAGACAACCCATACACCTTAGGATGCTAAAGAAGTGCTTAATCTATATTGCCCACTGTGTCATACAAACCATCAACAGGGTTAAAATTTTTAACAAGTTATTTTAACTGCTCCATCAGGGACATTCTTAAATGGCTCTGTCTTTTATAAGTGCAAGTACATGGCAATGAAGAATATTGTCTAATATAGTTATATGTAGCGGCCTATAGTTATGTGTCTAGGAGATCTCTAGAGTCCATGACCCATACTTTGAGACTAGCTATTGAAATATTGTCTCTGATAAGGAAAGCAAGAATGAAAAGTTATTTTTATCTTCATTATCTATTTATCCTATACAAATCAGATCTAACAGTAGATCTCCTCCATACTCCAGTACTGTGGGTCCAACCTAGAGGCACTCTGCCACTGAGCTACATGCTCAGCCTTATTTTTTATTTTGAGATAGGTTCTCACTAAGATGTATAGGCTGGCCTCAAACTTGTGATCCTCCTGCTTCAGCCTCCTGAGTTACCAGGGTTATAGACATATGCTACCTTTCTTGGTCCTCCTTGGGTCTTTTTAGACTGTTTATGAAACTGAATTCTGTATGTTATAAAGAAAACATAAAATGTCAAGTTTGTTTTGTTTGAGTTTCAAAGGCACTTCCCCACTAGACTTAAATAGGGGCAAAAATGAAGTATTCCAGACTCAAGCTTTAGCTTGGGATACCTGGAAAATCTTTCCTGGTGGCAGAGAAGACACACTGTTTTCACTTAAGTTTTGTATGAACAAAATAATATTTTACATTAATCCTTGGAGTATATTTGTAACAGAAGGAAAATTATTAATTTTTTTTGGTAAAGATGTACACTGTGGTTAAATCTATAAGGTTCCAATAGCTTCATGCCTCAGTGTTGCATCCTACACATGAATCAAACAAGTAAGGAAATCAGTCGCCACAATGAACAATCCTTTTTGCTATAGTCACTAGATTTCCTAGATAACTAAAGATAAGCATTTCTTTCAATTAATCAATATTATAGCAATAAAGCAATATTATTAAGAAATGTCCTATTTGATAGCTGATGATGACCTAATTTTTAGTTTAGAGAATTTAGCAATTCTAAACATTTAAGCTGAATAGTCTGTCTCAAGGGCTTGCAATTTTATTAAGATGTTTCTGCTGGAGTTTAATGCAGCATATTTCATCTTATATAGCACCTATACCTTCTGAAGATATTTTTCTTTGTAATGTTCTATATGTTAAAATGCAAAGATATTTATCAATAGAAACAGAGACTGTCAGCCTTGATGGTTAAAACTGTAAGCTTATCACACACATACAAGACTTTACTACCCTGAGACATGTACTTTACCTTGTATCACATTTAATACTTCATTAGATGATCGCTTTCCCATAATAATTAGGAAAAGTGGAAAATGATCAGTTTTTTGAGTCCGAACGGTTTGCGCAACAACACTGCCAAAGTGTCTATTGCACATTGTTAGAAACCTAAAATGAGACAAAATTCAAAGTAAATTTCATTTCAGAGTTTAATAAATTTACTAGTACCCCACCAAAACCTCACAATTACTTATGTAAAAATTAGACACTGCTTTGTAGCAATACATACAATCTTGCTATATTGAGTTTTCAATTAAATCTTACATGCTTATTATACAGGAAAACAGGGAGCATACCCTAAACCCTGTCTGACGATTCTCAGTCTTAAATATTCCAAGCTGTACCCCCTAAACTATGAGAAAAACAAACCAAATGAATTTCAAGGGAAGAGAATTTTTTAAATGGAACAAATAACAATAGTCTGGTCCAAAGATGAATCAACTAGCATCATCCTATGAAACAGAATTTAGAAACATTTCCACAAGTCTTTAGAATCAAGAATTTCACTTTAGAATTGTGCTTTTTTTAGGAGTAGTAGGTCTTCTAGTTTTGTACTTAATATGGGATAAAAATAATAATTCTAAGCTTTTTGACCAAAAAAAGCTCAGAGATATTAGCATAGTGAAGTCTAGCATTAGTATTCTTAACACGATCTGGAATAAATGAAAAAACTGATAAAGCTTTTCTCTTCTATTAGAGGACTGTTTGAAATTAGCATTTCTTTCAAGAGAAAAGGGTAGCTTATGATATGTTTTCAGATCTGATGGTAAAAAGTAAATGTCATAATAATAATGAATTATGAAAGACCAAATGCAAATATAGAATGCTTTAATAAGATCCAATTTAATAAAGTCTGTAAAAATAATGGACTTTTAATAACACAGGTCACAAAAGGCAAAACAGTGGAAATTCTGGGGACTAGCCACTGGTACTGGCTTATTAATTCTTAATTATGTTCATGAAAGGCAACTTAAATCGTGTGTTTTCTTATGCCTTATGATAATATTTTAGGTAACAACTCCTCTGAAATGTATGTTCTAGCTGATGAGCAAAGTCCTGTCGTCACATACATTAGAAGGTAAATCTATTTGAAAAGACAAACGGCATTAAAATGTCATGTGCTCATATTCATTTGATATCCAAATTCAAAACAGAATCAAACCTCTTAATTTTTAAAGCCAATATATTTTCTGTCTATAGAAATTCATCTCAGAAATTTAGGGTGACTCCTTAAAAACCTGAGCTGTGACTGCAGAAAGTAGATCTTGTTAAGGGCTACTAGAACTGTCAGCAAGAGTGTCAAGACAAGTTAGCGCCATTGCACTAAGTTCATTGGGAGGCAGGTTCATATACACATTTAGAGCAGCAATAACCAGATCTCAAGGCAATTTGAAATGACAAGGCCTTAAGAAATCCATTGTCAGCCATGAAATATCAGTGCTCCCATGAAAATTCAAATCTTCACATTCCACAACTATTATGGGATAAAAGGTGCTCAAGAAGCCTAAGCCTCTATACCAAATTTCACACTCATATAGCTTTAACTCATCAATGGGGATGTATAGATCACGAGACTAGCAAGTTAGGATCTCATTTTTCTTTCTGCTTCTTAAGAGAATATTTGAAGTCAGTTTTGACCCTGATCTGTTCATTGGCAACCTCTAAAATTAAACATGTCAAAAAAACAGTTGGAATGCCATTTCTTACAAAAGGGAGAAAATAAATCCTTGTTGCTTTCACACCAATGGATTAAGTGGATATCACACAGTAGATGCCCATCACAGCACTAGTCTCACATGAGATATTAAATTCTAGCTAAACAGGATAACCCCCCAAAAAGGAAGGAGAGAGAGAAAGAAATGAAGGGAAATGGAAGGAAGGAGGGAGGGAGAGAGGCAGGTTGGCTTAGTGGGAAGAGAAAAAGAGAAAGAAAAAAAGAGGGAGAGAGGAGGCAGGCTGGCTTGTGGGTTTTTTGTTATTGTTGTTGTTGTTTTTGAGACAGGGTCTCACTATATAATTCAGGCTGGTCTTGAACTCACTATGTAGCCCAGGCTGGCCTTGAACTCATGGTTATCTTACTGCCTCAGACTCCCAACCAGACTTAGTGGTTTTGAAAACTCCATTTCAAGACAATTCTGCAAGCATATTTACGAGAGGTAGTCTTTGAAGTCTCATAGCCATTCAAATAACTACAAATACCCATAAAGCAATCAGAATCACACTAATTTTTTGGAAGTAGACAAGACATATGTAGCACCCCATGATCCAATTACCTTTCATACACATACACACACACACACACACACACACACACAAATTTTGGGAGATATTTTAGATCTAACTGTATCATAATTGTGGTATTTTTTTCCTTTTGAACAGATAAACGTATGCCAGTGCACCTAGTGGTAGGGCCAAAGTTGTGAATCCAACTGTAACTGACTCTGCATTTATCAGCCAGATTTCATGAAGAGGTAAACGGTTTCTACAGACACTGGATTCCTATAAACACAAGATAAGCAATGACAACTGTTTTATAATAAGAGAAAATGGCTCTTTTTGTCATTGAAGATTTGATTAAATTGAATAACCTATCCATCATAGAGCTATTTGAGGAATGGAACAGGAAGTTACCAAGTCAACCTTCTGAAATGAAAAGCTAAAATGACAAATTTGAAAAAACAAAGAATAGATGCACTCATTAAGGGATAAAAAGAGGGAGGGAGGATGAGAAAGAAGGAATAGTTTAGAAAATGAATGAAAGGAAATGGTTAATCACAAAACAGGTATGCTTTTATATTCAACAGTTCTTGCTATTACTAAGAATGAGAAGATAAGATAAATGGTTTTAATCTACTAAAGTTTTGGAGAAAAATAAACAAAATATCTGATGTTTAGCATGTATTAATCACTAGTAAAAATTTCAGTCTCTGAAGCACATGTCTTTTCTGTCTGGCTAATGGGAACAGGGATTACTAATAAATCAGATATGGGAAAAGTAATCTTTTAATTCAAAACAGGATATAGTTTAGTTTCTTTCAATCGAAGTCATAATTACATAAGTCAATGACTTTTACTAAGCTATACTTCAACCTAAAATATATGTTAAATGAAACCTAGCAATTTATGGGGAGGGAGATGAAATTCTACACACATTTACTGCCTATCTACTATATGCCAGGTTCTAAAGATAGAGACACTTAATTTTTAAAAAGGCCATAAAACTGCCACTATTCTATTTACGAGTTCCTGATTAAACTTAAAAAAGTCATAGGTGATGTATAATAAAGTTAACTCAGATATAAATTGGGAATAACACTGATTTTGTCTTCTTATAAGGATGAAATGAAGATTTGGAAAACACTTGGACTTGTGTCTACAAAATGGTAGGCTTTTAAAATTGGTAGCTATTTTACTACTGATAAGTGTGTGATGATATTTAACATTTTTATTATCCTTACCTTCATGATTAAGATGATACCTCTAGGTCGACACTGACAGATCTTTTTGCACAGTAGGATATAATATCAACAAATTGTTGACTAATCAAAAATAGTTACTGGCTTTATTTTCATTCAGAAAAATGAAATAGCAGGTATCACATTTGGAAAATAAGAAAATACAACTATGGATGCTGCAGCTGTGCAATATTACAAAACTTCAAACATTTAAAAGTGAATATTAAACTAAATTCACTATTTCTTTTTTAATATATTTGTTTAATAAAGCTAATTTAAAACCAAAAATCAACTTCAAAATTTCAAACTGCTTATCTTTGAGCCATGTCTTTCTAATATATAATAATTCTACTTTGTGGGCTCTCCCATCCCGTGATGCCTTTATTATCAATCTTTTGCTCAAATATATCTTTTTCAACTTGTTATCACTGGCAAGGTGGACAGTGTTTTAGCCTTCTAAAATAATATTAATAATCCATCATTGTTAGTGACTGAATGACATTTCACTGAGTAGATGTATATGCTGCTATGTTCATTAACTACCGATTTGTAGCTAGACACATTTTTCTAGTTTTAAATTATTATAAATAATACTAGACAAATATCCTCAAGTACTTCCTCAGGGTGGGATGGGGAGTTCACAAAGTAGAATTATTGGACAAAAGGATAGAAACATTTAATAACTACTGATACATATTAAATTTCTAAAAGGATGGTATAATGACTTTTCATGAAAATAGAAATATTGTATTTTTGTTATAAATACAACCAAACTAAAGGCAATTTTAAGAAAACAGGATAAAATTTGGGATGATTTCATTAATTAATTAATTATTACTAACCTAGGGTTCA
>NW_004624859.1:2452900-2491377 GCF_000247695.1 Heterocephalus glaber | reverse complement strand
TTTCAGATATAGAAGAAAAGATTGCAATTAGTGTCCAGGAAAAGAAAAATTGCTTTAAAATTGTAAAGAAACATGAGAAATCAATCCACCAGCTGCTAGACAATGCAAAGAAGAATAACATAAGACTGATTGGAGTCAATGAAGAAAGAGGAGAGAGTGCAGACGACATAAAAAAACTGGGTAAAATCACTGTACAAGGGGAAACTCACTGCATACAAGTTCCTGGCTTATGTTGGATGTTGTTTTATAACTATAGATCTTACTCTATGGTTATAGGCAGCAAATTAGTACTTACCATAGTTTGTCAGTTTTTAGGCTGTGCTTGATGATATTCTTATTGCTAATTGTACTACTTTAGCCAAAATTCCATACATGCTGTAATCAGTTGCTCACTCTTGTATGACAACACTGTGACTGTCTGGGATCATAATAATCATCACCATGGTCCAGGTACCAAAGGACTGGGAGCTAAGCCAAATAGATAGCAAACTTCTCATCCCTAATAAATTGGGAAGGTAGAATCTTGGGACAGACACAAAAAACCAAAGACCAAGAGCCAGCTACACCTAAAAGACATCTCTGAGGAACAGACATTTCCTAGGGAAGCTTCAATACTACTGATAAAGCTACCTCACACAAGAAACTTACAAGCATCAACACAGAAAACAAATTAAAATTTGAAAATAGAGAATGACAAGACACAGAAGCAAAACGCAATCCCAGACCTCCAGCCGACCTGGGACAAATCCTGGGGACAACAAGATAGAGGAAATCAGAGCCCTGCCACACTGGAATTTTCTAAAATGATAGCAGTAGAAGTAAATAAACAGATGAATGAGGCTATAGAGAAAAATCAGAAAAAATAATCTCTCAGGTAAAAAAGAGATGATGATCATAATGAAAGACTTGCTCAGCAAATCTAGAGCAGACATAGATTAAAAAAATAGAAAAGCTTAGGAAAATAATGGGAACCATGAATGCTCAACACTGGAAAGAAATGGAATACATGAAACAGATTCAGACAGATATCCAGGAAATTAAAAATTCCATTGAAAGCTTGCAAAGCCAATAAACAAAAGTTAAATTAGAATATCAGACCTATAAGACAGGATTGTGGTTAGTGATCACAAAAAGAAAGATCTCTTAAAAACAGCAAGGGACCATGAAAAACCAATTCTACAGCTGCAAAATGATACAAAGAAGAACAGCATAAGATAGATTGGAGTCAATGAAAAAGCAGTCAGTGAAAAAGACATAAAAAACCTGTTCACAGAAGTAATGGCAGAAAACTTCCCAAGCATGGAAAAAGAATTGGACATAGATAATGAGGCATATAGAACTCCAATCAGCTGTGAACAAAATAAATCTACATCAACACATGTAATAATCAAGATCCTAGAAATTCAGCATACTACAGAATATTAAAAGCTGTTAGAGAGAAAAGAAACAAATCATCTATAAAGGAAAGCCCATCAGAATCACAGCAGACTCTTCACAAACCCTTAGATTAAGGAGAGCTTGCAGTGAAGTATTTCAAGTCCTGAAAGAAAACAATCTCCAGCCTAGATTGATGCATCCTGCAAAACTATCTTTCAGAATCAACAAAGAAATAAAGTATTTCTATGACAAAGAACAACTGAAGAAATTCATGACCACCAAACCAGCTCTACAAAATGTTCTGAAAGGTATTTTAAAAAGACATAATGAAGATCACAATACCAAGAACACCAATAGAAGCTACCAGGCAAGGCAAGCAATTAAACAGAGAGAAAAGACAGAAACCAACAAAAGGAAAATAACATGACAAGGATAAGTCAGTACATATCAATAATAACCATCAATGTAAATGGTCTCAATTCACCAATCAAAAGAAACAAACTGGCAGAATAGATCAAGAAACAAGATCCAATATTATGCTGCATACAGAAAACATATTTAATTCAAAAAGAAATTCACAGACTGAAAGTTAAAGGATGGAAAATAATGTCATGTGATAAGAACCCAGAAAAAAGTAGGGGTAGCTATTCATTTGCAGACAAAGTGAACTTCAAGCCAAGACTGATTGAAAGAGACAAAGAAGGTCACTACATACTTGTTAAGAGAAAAAGCCAAGAAGAAGAGCTAACAAGCATAAATATATATGCACCAAATACTGATGCACCCAACTTTATAAAAAAAATTAATGCACATGGAAAATCAAATAAGCAGTAACACAATTGTAATGGGGAACTTCAATACAGCATTGTTACAAATAGATTAACTAGAAAAACAAAATCAACAAAGAAATATCAAAACTAAACCAAATCTATGAACAAATGGACTTAGTAGATGTCTACAGTGTTCTACCCCACAATATCAGAAATACATTTTTCTAGCTGCACATGGGTTGTTCTCCAAAACAGACCACATACTAGCTCACAGAACATGCTTAAGTAAATGCAAAGGAATTGAAATTATCCCATGCATATTATCAGATCATAGTGCAGTGAAATCAATGTCAAAAAACCCACAAAAACTTCATAAACACATGGAAATTAAATAACACCCTCCTGAACAAACAATGGGTCACAATGAAGTTAAAAAAAATTAGACATTTTCCAGAATTAAATGATAATGCTGACACCACACACTGGAACTTATGGTATGCAATGAAAGCAGTCCAACCAGGGAAATTTTTAGCAGTGAACTCTCACATCAAACTTCTAGAAAAAGAAGAACAAATCAAGCCCAAAGCTCGTATGAGGGAGGAAATTATAAATATTGGAGCAGAAATTGAGACTTAAAAGCCATCTGTGACTAACCAACAGCCAACATCATACTAAATGGACAAAAACTGAAAGCTTTCACTCTAAAATCAGGAGCAAGACAAGGACGTCCAGTATCACCAGTCCTGTTCAATACAGTTCTGGAAACATTAGCCAGAGCAATTAGAGAAGAGAAGAGAAGAGGAGAGAAGGGAAGAGAAGAAAGAAAAGGAATAAAGATGGGAAAGAAAGAAGTTAAATTATCATTATTTGTGATGACAGGATACTCTATACAGAAGACCTCAAAAACTCCACCAAAAGACTTCTAGATTTAATAACCAAATTTAGTCATGTAGCTGGATACAAAGTCAACAGTCAAAAATCAATAGCATTCCTGTACACAAACAAAAAACTCACTGAGAGACAAATTAAGGAAACCACACCTTTCATAATGGCATCAAAAAAAAGAAAAAGAAAGAAATATTTAGGAATCAATCTAACAAAGGAAGTAAAAGAGCTTTACATTGAAAATTATAGTACTCTGAAAAAGGAGATCAAAGAGGATATCAGAAAATGGAAAGATGTCCCTTGCTCTTGGGTAGGAAGAACCAACATAGTGAAAATGGCCATACTCCCAAAACTGTTACATAGATTTAATGCAATCCCAGTCAAAATGCCAATAGCATACCTCACAGAACTACAGAAAACATCCCTAAAATTCATTTGGAACCAGAAGAGACCTAGAAGAGCAAAAACAATTCTGGGCAACAAAGGCAAGGCAGGGTATCACAATCCGTGACCTGAAATTATACTACAAAGTTACTGTGATAAAAACAGCATGGTACTGGCAAAAAAACAAAACAAAACAAAAAAGACCCAAGAATCAATGGAACAGAATGGAAGAGGCAGAAACATAGTCAGCCACTTTATCTTCAACAAAGGAGCAAACACCTTCACTGGAAGGAAGATAGCCTCTTTAATAAATGGTGCTGGAAAAAGTCACTTTCTACAGGCCAAAGACTAAAAGTAGACCCATGTCTCTCACTATGCACTAAACTAAAATCAAAATGGATCAAATATATAAATATTAAAACAGAAACATTAAATGTGCTGGAAGAGAGAATAGGGGGAACTCTTGAAGACATTAGGTGTAGGCAAAAACTTTATGAACAGAACCTCAATCACATGAGGAAAATTACAAAGAATCAATAACTGTGATCTCATCTTATTAAAAAGCTTTTGTACAGCAAAACCAACAGAGTGAAGACAAGCAATAGGGAAATTTTTTTTACCAGTTGTTCCTCAGATAAAAGATTGATATCTAGAATATAAAGAACTGAAAAAAATCAAACACCTCAAATTTAAAGACCCAATCCAAAAATGGGCATCTGAGATGAATACATACTTCTCAGATGAAAAAGTACAAATGGCAAATAAATATGTGAAAAAATGTTCAACATCATCAGTCATTCAAGAGATGCAAATTAAAACAATGCTGAGATTCAATCTCATTCCAGAAAAAAAAAAAAGGCTATTATGAAGAAATCAACCAATTACAAATGCTGGCAAGGCTGTGGGGTAAAAGGAAACCACCACTGTTGGGAATGTAGACTGGTGCAATCACTGTGAAATCAGTGTGGAGATTCCTCAAAAAACCAGGACTACAGGTTCCATTTGACCCAGCTATTCCCCTTCTTAGTATCTTCCTGAAAGAATTAAAACCATCATTCCGCAGTGATATATGCACACCCATGTTCATCGCTGAACAGTTTTTAATAGATAAATCTTGGAAACAGGATAAATGCCCATCAATCGATGAATGGATAAAAAAAATGTGATCATGGTATCTCCCCTGCCAGGTAATTTATATATATACCTTTTGTTTTCTAATGCTGCTAAATTCAAATACAAGTTCTGGGGGCTCTTAGAGTTTTCTTAGTATTTTCTCTGTAGATGATCATTTCATCTACATATAAAGATTTTGCTTCTGTGGTGCCAATCCTATCCTAATTGTGTCATTTTATTGCCAGACTATTTTGGTTTGGGCCTATGTTGCAAAGTTTAATGGACAGATGAAGAGTAAGCATATCTGCCCTTGTTCCCCACCTTAACAAGAAAGCATTATATCTTCTCCATTCATATAAGGCGTTCTCACTGGAACTATGGAGTACATGTCTTTAATCTGTTGAGAAGGTTTTTTTCTACTTCTAGTCTCCTGATACTTTTACCATGAACAGCTGCAGAATTTAGTCCAATACTTTTTCTCCAACTAGTGACAGGATCATGTGGCTTTTTCCTTCCCTCTGTTAAAATGATGACTTTTGGGGGTGGATCTTGCAATGGTGAACCAACACTGCCATTCCTATAATAAAACCACTTTCTACATACTGCCAGATCTGACTTCTAACAGTTTGTTTTGTTAAACAAATTTCTAGCTATGTTCATACTTTTTTCTTCTATTATCTTTATCTAGTTTTAGGATTAGCACAATGTTGAGTTCCTAAAATGTGGGGAGAAGTGTTCCTTCTCTTTTCTGCTTTAATTGTTTGATATAATTTAACAGTTAAAATGCGTATGAGCCTGCTGTTGTCATACAGGTAGGTTTTCAAGCTAGGAATATACTTTCTTTAATAGGTGCTATTCAAATTTTATATTTCCTCCAGAGTTAGTGTCATTAATTTGTCTTCCAAGGTACTTCTTAGAAGTTGTCAAATTTATCTCAAAAACGATTTTTGTAATAGGCTTTCTATATCCTTTTAAATTCTGTAAAATCTGTGGTAATGTCTCCTAGATCTTGATATTGTAATTTTTTAAATGTATAATTGATATTGTGTAATAGTAAAAAAAGGTCTAAAGGAGCAGGGGAAGTGGGAGGGGTAGGGGAAAGGAAAGAAGGGAAAAGAAAAAATATGAGAAAAGGAAAAAAATGGAAACAAAATCTTTGCCAATAGGGAAGGGTGGAGGGGGTGAAGGGAAGGCAGGGGAAGAGGAAAAAAATAAGAACCAAGATACTCATGTAATGGTACAAGATCCCAATGATGAATGTAACTGTATTTTATACCTAAAATGTACCAATAAACTTAATGAAAAAAAAAAAAGAAAAGAAAATGTGTTTTTTTTTTTATACAATGGAGTATTTCCAGATCATAGAGAAAGATAAACTTGAAAGGTTATAGCACCTAGAGACCATACTTTAGTGAAATAAATTGGACACATGTGTAAATATCACATTGTTTCTCTGGTTTGAGAAACTGAAAGTGTAAATAAGGACCAAAATGTATAACAGATATTGTGAAATATGAAGAAAATGTTCAATTTTAGTATATGTGCTGCCGAAGTGAGCACTGAAGAAAATGTTCAAATGGGAAGGGGCGCGAGGGAGGGTGGAGAGGGAAAGGAAGGAAGGGGGAAAAAAAAGGAAAAAATAAAGATAAAATGGAAATAAAGCTCTTATAAATAAGAGGAAAGGGGGTAGAAGGGAGAAGAATGGGAAAAAGTATGAAATCAAGATGTATCACGTACAGGTACAAATTCCATATGATGAATGTGATCATTATGTATATTTAAATTGTACGAATAAACTTATTTAATGATTAAAAAATTAAACTGACAAATGCTTTAAAAAAAACTCTATAGTTATCCCTTTATCTGTCAACCATACAACATCATCATTCTTCTCTATTACCCTAATGCTACCATGTTCCTATAAACCTATGTTTCAGGAAAGGACACCAATTCTATTCCTCAATGAGTTAATCTAAACACATAAGAAGTAAGGTTTTCCTTTATTCCCCAAATCCAGAAAAATAGAAAATTTTCCATTTTTTTGGTGGTAATATTTGACAGAGTAGATCAGTGAGCTTGTTGGACGCTAAAACTTCTAAGAGTGTCTATTCAGACTGACAGAGAAATACTGGAGATGTCAGAGAAGTCAGTTTCTACATGTATGACCAAACTAACATGTTTCTTTTATAATTTTACTGCCATTACTTATGAAAAAGAAGAAATGTGCTACCAATTCAAATGGCATAGGTGATATGACTAGTAAAAATTCTTCAGAAACAACCATGAATACAAAAATTATTAACAATGACAGAGCATTTAAGAACAATCTTTTGAGATCTTTTCAATTTCAGGCAAGAAGAAAAGCAAAACCCATGATAAAAAATATATATACTATACATTCTTTAAGATATTTCATCCTAGAAATGTCTTATTTTTAGAATTTGTTTCATTAGATAACTTTTTTTGGGGGGTACTGGGGCTCGAACTCAGGATTTTGTGCTTGTGAGGCAGGTGTGGTGCAACTGAGCTAAATCCTCAGCCCGATAACTTACATTTTGTAACACTAGATCAACTGCCTGGGGCAACCAGAGTTTTGGAATCTGTATGGGTCCCAAAACACATGATAAGTAGCTATTAAAAGTGAATATTTGTATATAACTGTACATGAGTATATGACAAAGGATCACAGGATAGGAAAGGATTCAGCAAGAGAACACAAAGGTGCCATGACTCAGACTTCAAATGTCTTGAGAAGGCAATAGTTCTTTTAATTCGTGGCTCTCATAATCAAGGTATCAAGAATATTCAAAGCATGAATGATTAGGTGAAAGACCAAGGAGAACACCAATACTGGTACAGTAATAAGAAATGTCTAGTACATGAGAGAAAAAGATTTGGTAAAATTTTCTAATGTTCTTTTGGACTGGTTTGTCAGTATCACCTTTGTAAACTATTCTTTTCTAATAGTAGTTTCATAAAGACTGTATATTGACAACTGTATCTGAGTTAAATGTGTATTTCCCAAAGAGCATTAATCAGATTAACAGGGGAAAACCAGGATTCTCCTTTCCCACTAATGCTTTGAATCAGATGTAATACATGTACCATCAGGCAGTTATGATCTTAGGACTAGGTACTAGTGTGGGAAGTGTCCAAGTCCATATATACAGGCTTGTAAACTGGTGATTTTAAATGTTTTCAAAGGACATTTTAAAAAGGATAATCTGTTTTAAAAAGAGTGAAGAATGTATTATACACAGTTTAGCCATAATCTACATAGAGACTGTCTTGTTCTCAATCCTAAAAGGTCATCACCTTTTATCCCTTCCCCCTTTTCCTTCCTTTTAGTACTATTAGGAAACTATTCACAAGTGCACTTCTGGACAATGCTGAGCAGTAATTATGACTTGCTGACAAAGAGATATGAACAATTACTGAGCCCATTTTGAAACCCTACACTAATAAAAGTCATTAGATGCTGCCCTTGCCATGATCCTTCTAAAAGCTTCTGAAGTTACAAGAACACACGGCATTGTTTGCAGGGACAATTGCTGCTGGCAGAACGCAAACCTTGAGTTAAACCATGCTGCAAATTGATCTTGACATTCTGTTAAGACCGCCACTAAAAATCAAAAGCAGAAGAGAAAAGGAGAAAATGAGTGGGTAGGATGTAATCATGGAACAGGAGGGGTTCCTCCTCACCTTCTCTCCTCCCTCTTCACAAAACAAACCAGGGAGAAAATGACAAACTCTCCTGGTGTTTTGGAACCTTTATTTTAAAGCATTAATTAAGCCCTTGACCTGGGATGTTTAGGATGGCAATACACTTCCTTTAAAAGTACTGGAAGGAAAATGTTGCATTAAAGGAATAAAGAAGTTTTGGGGGAAATCTGGCATGAAGGCTCTTTGGAAGTCTTAGTACCCTGACCACAAGGTGTTCATCTGTTTTATCAGCTACCTCTGAGGAATCCATATTTGCTCTTGGGGTAGCAGCTGGAAATTAGCACTTCTTATGTCTCCATGCAGACCTCACACCTGGGCTGTATTTGCTGGATCGAATGGAAGTGTAGGGTTAAAGTAACATGGTCAGCTAGGCTTCAGCCAACATGAACCATGAAGTAGTTTAGAATTAAGGGTAAGCCACTGTGAGCATGGCTAATTACTGAGACGGAAAGTACAGAGGAAGACAGCCTACTGATAATAATTGCTTTAAGTCAATTAACTCTCGCCAAAGATTAAGTAATGTGGAAAACTATTATTTGAATATTAAGACTAACAAGTACCTATCATGGTAGCACAGGGCAGCACTGGGAGTTTATAGTGACTTGAAATACCACACCCAAGGGCACTAAGTTAAAAAGCTAATATTCACAGGCAGTAGAATTTCTGTGACTACTGGTTCCATCACTATATCCTGTGTACAAAAAATTTAACACAATGTTCTACACGTTATGTGCGATCTGTGTAACCTAGGCACTACCAGCAATTCCCAGGGAACTGTTTGAAGTTACTCTGAACACTGCTTAGAAATACTGTGCAATGCCTGAGTTAACACTGTAGCATATTACTGATGTGTGAAACATTTTCACCTCAGGAACTTACATATAAGCAACTAATTCTTCAGTATTCCTGACTGGCTGATTACCCAGTTGGCATTTAGTCAAATTCAATGTTTGATTTTAAGTTTCTAGAATTAGATAATCTATACCAACACCTATATTTGCCTTGTGGACCTTCCTGGTCAGAATAAGAGATGTTCATGAATCCACTTACTACTGGTTAATATTGTGATTTCCTTGATAAGTAACTTCAGCCACAAACCCACTCAGCATAGAGGGCACTTGTACCAATGTTCCCATATACCCAGTAGGTGTCCAAATAACTTTAATAAAGCGAAACAAACTCTTATTATACTGGTGCTTATAATATGGTATTTTTTATCCAATGCTGCCCAAATGAAATGTGCCTAACAGCTCAGTGTATCTCACCATGTAGCCAGTCTAGCACTCTAGTCCCATGGACATGTTTACTTTAATCAATGCCATTACCATTGCAGAAATTTCAGTACCATCCAGAATGGCCCAATTTGGGAGGCCACTTGCTGCTGGGATATCACAGAGTCCTGGTGAAGAACAAACTGTGGAACCGCTAGAACTTATGTAGGTGGAAATCCAAGTCCCTTTCCAGATGGCCTGTGTATATATGGGACACATGAACACAGGCCATCATGTTTTGAGGCTCTACAAGGCCAGCAGAAAACAAGGCATCCACCTGTACAGAATGAACACTTTAGTTTTATTAGTCCTATCGGTAGCAGTGGCTCCAGAAGACAATGACACAGCTGGGAGAATTGTAGCAACATTTCCCATGTTCATGCTATTACCCAAGCTGATTTTCTCTTTTCTGTTATTTTTTAGTAAGACTATTAGAGACTATTTATTACCAATACAACACTTTTTAAAAGAAACTGTGTAAAGCAATGAGATTATAGACACAGCACCCTCTAGGACAATCTAACAGGCAGATACACAATAATCATATAATGTAATAAGTGCTACTAATACAAACTAGTACAGTATAGGGGTATTATGGAAATATATAGAAAGTGCATTTTGACACAGGAAAAGGGACTGAGGCAAGGGAAGGATGGAAAAAGGCAAGGCTTTATGAAAGTGATATTTTTCCAGAATTTTAAGAAATTATTCTTTCATAGCTAAGACCTAATTCACTAAGAATACACTGTACTCAAAATATTTTTATTGTACTAGTTAAATACATGATGGATTTCTATATCCAAAAAAGACATTTGATCTCTGCTCACTGCCTACTTATGAGCATATGCCAGAATTGGGATGAATTATTAACAAAATTTCTTTGAATCTGCCCATCTCAGTTGAGTGACTTTAATCTGGTTCAGACCATACATGATTACACTAGCTGGCCAGCTCCCTCTCTTCTTTCTCTCCTTTACAATTATCTCAACCACTGACCCTTCATTCCAGATAATAATTATGATGCTTTAAATACCACTATCCTTTTATAAAACATAGAAAAATCTGAAACCTAATAGACTATGAATACTAATACAAAAATCTTCAGGTAGGGTTAAATTCTAATTTCACCTTTCTGTGCATTATTTCTTTCAAGTCCTTTTTTGACCCCCTCAGGTACAGCAAGTCACTATGAAATTCACTCCTAAGAAGCATGTACATATCTTATATTATATATTAGCTCTTTGTCTTGCTCATTTGTCACTAGACAATGAATGTTTTCAGGGTTAGGATTATGTCTTGTTCAACTTTATATCCCAAGTTCATA
This sequence comes from Heterocephalus glaber, assembly GCF_000247695.1. The sequence goes on along the minus strand of NW_004624859.1, from coordinate 2,480,530 downwards.
GCATCATTCCCGGTTCATATCAAATTTTCAGTATTTACTCAATGAAAAAACATGAAGAAATACATATTTTGCATAAGATATTTTTTAGTGACATCCAGAAGACATTTTGCAGAAACTCCTTGTTTACTATTAGCTATTTCTTTTTACCTCTTTCATTTACAGATACAACCTATTATATATCTATCAGGATCACTGGTCAAATGGACAGTTAAGAAATTATACCTAGCACCTATCAAGACTACCAGTGGCTTTCTACCTATTGCTTTAAGAAACAATGATCCTGAAGCTGGGACTGGTGGCACACACCTGTGATCCCAGCACTCGGAGGCTGAGGCAGGTGGATCACTGTGAATTCAAGGACACACTGGGCTACACAGTGAGTTCAAGAGTAATCTGAAGTACATAGTGAGACCCCATCTCAAAAAAAAAAAAAAGTCTTAGACGGGGATTTAGCTCAGTGGTTCCACCGCCTGCCTCACAAGCACAAGGTCCTGAGTTTGATCCCTGGTACCAAAAAAAGAGTCTTGATATCAAACTAGACATGGCTGTCAACAAGACTACAGAATTTTCCAAGAAATAAAGCCCATTTAAATATGCAATACTATTATTATAAGCAACATTCTTAGATGGAATTGGATACATACATTTATTGGCTAATACTTACTGAGCTTCTTACTCCTAGAATTTTTTCATTTTTATTTTTTTTATTAGTGTATGTTTGCAGTATATGATTACATTCCTTGGGGGAGTTGGTAGATGTACATAACAAATCTTAAATCTTTTTTATCCCTCTTCTCTCCCTCTCGACCTCCATTAACATTTTTTCTCCTAGAATTTTTTAAAGTACCTTATTTAATGAGACAAAATAAATGTCCTTCTAGGAGTTCACAATTCAGTAAGGAAGAAGACAGACACTAATCATTAAGACATTAAGTTTGATGTCTTAGTTCATATTTGGAATGTTCCACAATCAATCTAGAAATTTTATATAGACATGGGTTGGTCAATCTAAGTATTCAATTTAGAAAGAAGTTATGAGATTCATTTTAGAAGTAGAAAATATAAATGATCAACATCACAGGATCTACGACAGTCTATGGAAAATTTCTTTTTTGTTTTAGTTTGTGAGAAATCAGGATATTTAACTTATTATTAGCAAGTAACACTCATATTCTAGTAACTTTACCAATGTATTTACTTAGTTCAATATCCATCACTCAAGAGAGACTCAAAGTTACATTGTGATTGGAGCCTAATGTTTCTATAGGCTTAGGCATAATATTGCTTAAGCAAAAATATAATTTGTTCAGCAAGTTCCTTCCTGTCTTGGACATCAATCTTCAGGATCAAGTCGGAGACCTAGAAAGCAACTAAAGAAGCATAAAGGCTAAATAGCTCACAGGCCTGAGATTCTCTAGATTTATATGATTCATCTGAGCTAGAGGGACCAAAAAACTAGCCACTAGTAATTTATTAAACTTTTACATGTGTCATAAAGAAACAGTTAAAAAAAAAACCCATGGCAATAATCTTACTTCTGATGCCTAGAAATCTCTTCTGTATTTCACATATTAGTATGCCCTATTTCAGCTCTCTACTAATATTCAAATGCAGCATAACAACTTTTAATATGCAGATCACTGATCAATAAATATTTGTGTAAGCAGGCTTCTACTGAACTGAAAATGAAAGTTTCAGGTTTTGTTAGTCAAAGTTAAAAGCATAAAATGATGCAATCAGTTTTCATGGTAAAACACCTTTGGATAAATGTGCCATAAAAATCCAAGAAAGGTCAGCAGAAAAATCAATCAATTTTATTTAAATGACATTTAAATCTATGATAGGTGGCATAAAAATCCAAGAAAGATCAGCAGGAAAATCAATCAGACAATTTTATTTAAATGATATTTAAATCCATGATAGGAGGTAGGAAAATTGTGGCTAAACTAAATACTTTTTGAAGGAAATAAATCAGCCTAATTAAGTAATTCTCTTACAGTTTCATATATCACACGAATCCCACTTTTACTCCCTTTTGGGAATATGCCATTCTAATTAAATTTTATCTTTTGTAAAACAGGTTTTTTTTTTCATTTGCCTTAACAATGATAATGATGCAACTTTACAACAAAAGTAACTATATCATTTTTTACTTTAATTTAGAGAAGTGGCACATAAGTTAAAATAGTTTTAAATTTGAAATATGAACAGAATTAGATTCTGAATGCCAATTATCTTAAATCCTAGAAATTTTTCCATTCTTTCTCTTCAATGCCCCATTTGTAATTCCTGTTTGTTAAACTGAATTCCTAGATGTTTCTATTTCCAGTTTTTAATATCACGTCTTTTTATTTTTATGACATTTAATAATGGTATTTTAAAAATGTAGACTGAAATATCCTATCATACTTCATAGTCCTGCACCTCATTGAAAATAGCTCTAAAGCCTTAAACAAGGCCTTTATTTAGTGTTTTTAAAAAAGTGTCATAAGGAGTTAATAGGACACAGCTGTACAGGCTCTTTCTAATAAGCAGCTTCTGTCGCTTTGGTCACCACAGGTGTCTCTGTAACCTGCAAACTCTTATTACTAGTGTATCAAAGTTGTGGTACTTAACAGACTTCTTTAGTAAAACATAACAAAGCAATTACATGGCTGTTGATTGCCAGTCATAAAAAAAACCCCTCAAACACTGTTTTTCAAAAGAAACTACACTGCAATTTTTTGTCATTGTAAAATAAAAGGAACTAAGGAATTAAATGGAGGATAGAACAAAATAACAGCAGGTAGCCTGCTGAACTTAGCCACTACAGATGGTTTAGAAATAGTGTTTCCTTCTCCATCAAGTTGTGGATAAAAGGAAAGGAGGAGATTCCTTACTGCCAGTGAATGGCAAAGATTTAGCCAAGTCTCCAGTCTATGTATTTTGCTTCATGAAAGACCTTCGATGCTGCATTTCTATCTGTTTTTGGCACTGCTTTTCATCACCTTTAACTGAGTGTGAATAATAACCTGATTTAATTTAAACAAATACAGGTGCTAAAGGTTCTTTATTTATGTATAACAGGGAACATTTCCAAGGCAGAATGAAGTCATCCTAGGAAATTTCCTAACAATTTGCTTAAAGAAATGAAGTATTAGATGAAGAAATTGCTTCAACATTCTTTTGCCTCACATTTAGGGAAGAATCATCTTTCTGTTCAGATTCAGATTGCATAAAACAAAGTATGAATGATGATCAAAAATTCAGTGAGCATAGAATGAATAAAAGACAAATCAGATGATTTCTAATTGTTCTAAAATTGCCTAAATTACATAACTATAATAGGACTCCTTGAAATGAATTAATTTAATCCCCTTGTTTAGAAGCCAGTAGACTGTGACTATGACTGTGTTAACACACCCAAAGTACCATCATGGGATGTTATGGTCACTTGTGTAATTATACACAATGAAAATATATTTCAGATGGGAAACTCAGGCAAAATAGAAAAGAAAAACTCATCACTCACAGATATGATTAACTAACTAAAACTTTTACTGAAAGTAGGAAAGAGATATTTTTCCTATTGAGAATATGGATGCACTGCTGGCTGTGTGCAAAGAATGTGTGCAATAAAGCGACTACATCAATTAGCATATGCTAGAGTTAAGCTATTACCAGTCCGCTGGACTGACACAAGATGTCCTGCCTTCTTCACTGATGTTATTAAAAAAATAAACTTATTACTAGGATTATATATTAATTTGCTTTGCCTTTTATGAACATCATAAAAACAATGGTTTTTTTTAGAACAACCTACAACATACTAGAAATGGACTATGCCTTACAGCAAAAAAAATTAATAAAATATAATTTTGTTTTCAGGTGATTTTTTAATTTAAGAAGAGTCTGTTTCAAGTTAAGGTATATTTTCACAATGGTAAATAACTGCATGTATTAGCTATAACAAATAGCTTTCATCTCACGAAATATAATGGAAGATAATTTAATGCTGAGGATGAAAAATGTTTATGATAACAAGAAGCCAAACACGATGATTTAAGAAAAAATTTTGTAAGCAGAAGCCCAACTTTTAACTTGTGAACAAAAGTATTACCTTGCTCTGTTGGCGTCCTTTGTCAGATCCCAAGCCCAGGTTATAAAATTTTGACTCAGATAAGAAACAATGGATTCAGCACAAAGCATTTGTGAGCAGAATACGTTGGTTAGTACACTTTCATCGTGATGGAGGTAGATAGCAAGAAGCTTTCTCTGAAAAGATAAGAAAACATGGATCAATTAAAATAGCCACTAATGTAAGACTTCTTGAATTTTGTAGAGGCATAATCAGTGTACATGAATAGCAAAGACAAAAGTTAAATGCTATTCTCTAAGAGTACCTCACATTTGGAGTTCCTAAAGCATCTACTAGTAGGAATAAATTTTGCCTCTTTATACTCTAAAGAGGCTAGGATAATTATATCTGCCATCCCATTTCATATTTCCGTTAACATGTATAAGGCAATTTTGAACAGAAATGATAACAGAATTGCATTTTCTTTAAAGTGGATTTACCATTGTGTTACCATTTAACACAAGCTTTTATGTTATGAAAAATTATAACCTCTGCACTATTCAACTATAGAGAGAAAGAAAATACTCATTAAAACTGGATGGCCAAGTCCCTTTTATATATTTTTAATGTTTTTCATCAGACACTGAATAGTCTATTCTACTTGAAAGGAAGAGTTATGAAATGAAGGTTTGGTTTAGTTCCACAGCTAATTTCAAAGTCCTTAACATGTTCTCATGTTAAAGTCCTTATTTATGAGCATATAACACTTAATTGCCTTTTGAAAAGACAGAAAAATATTCAGTCCATGTGAATTCTTTCTAATTTATGTTTCAGGGGCTGGGGATTTAGCTCAGTGGTTTCACTGCTTGCTGCGCAAGCACAAGGACCTGGGTTCGATCTCCGGTACCAAGAAAAAAACAAAACAAAAAAACAGGCAATCTAATTTATGTTTCAGAAACTGTCTGTTGTGGTTTCTCACATGGAAAATTCTTTTCTTTTTCCCTCGATGAAAATTTGCCTTCAAGAAATGACATCTACTCTCTTTAGAAGTATCCTCTGTCATGGCTGGATACTCAATAAAGTAACTGAAACAAAAAACTAAAATTGAGCAAGATAGTTTGTAGCATGTTGCCTTTAAGACCATAATAAAAGGACCTAAATTCTTGTTGACTAACTTCTTGTTGGTACCTTATAGAAGAGCTGAGTTTAAAATGGTCACAATTATGAGGAAAAGGAAAGATAAAATTTTATGGCACAACAATATACAAACCAATCTGTGAAATTCTGTCAAAGGAAAATTTCAAGGAAGTTTTAGGATCTTTCCCTTCATATTAAATAAAGGTGTGATGATAGTAAATAAAAATTCACTATGTGGGCTTTTTAAACAAAAGACACAGAAAAATACAAGGCTCATGCTGATGAAAGATTAATTAAGTCTGATGCATGGAACTATCCTGATCAAGGATCCAAATTATAATAATAGAAAATTAATCATTAAATAGATGGCTAGAGGTAGATAGGTAGATTTAGATTCCCAAAGCATCTACTATTATGGGACATGCCCTTAGCTACTTTTGCAACTATTACCTACATTATCTCTGGAAGTCTTTAAAATAGTACTCTTAACCTCATTCAAATATGAGGAAACTGACTTGTCCTAAATTCTACAGCTAATTTGTAAGAAATACAGCTGGGACTGGAACCTAGATTGTCTGAATCCAAGTCTGGTATTCTTTCTCTGATATTAAAGTATTAGCAGGGAAATGAACCACACTGTAGTCAAGGCATGTGGGAGCTTTCACACAATGTGAAGATGCCAGACTGCAGACTGCTTATAACATCAGTGCTTCTGAGCTTCAGAGACAGCATGTAATGGGAATAAGAACAGGACTCCTGGGTATAAATAGTTCAGCTGATTCCACCCTGATTCTCTGTGTTAATTCATTCATTCATTTATTCAACATGCATTTGTTGAAATACTCATTGTGTTAGGCCCAGCAGGAAGCACAGGCGATAAAATGGTGAACAAAAAGACTGAGGGTTCCTTCATCTATGTTGATGTCTGCAGATAACAGTAGCTGGGCTTCTAGGAAGTTAGTAATCAGATACACTGATGTATACTTATCTAGTAAATTCGACTTATCCTTAAGGCTCAAAGCAAATGCCTTTATGCAATCTTCCCTGATTCCCTCAGACTGAGTTAAGAGCTTCCTTTCCAGGTCCTCTACCTCTTCCTATTAGTATTATAATTGTTTACCAGTTTCCCCTCTAGGCTAAGTCTCTCAAGGGCCAGGACTGGGCCTCTTTCAGTTTTCTTTGCATCCTTTGAACCTATGCGATATCAAGCATAGGTTCTAGCTTGTTTGACGAAAGAAATGTGAATGGTAATATTAACTACAGTTCCCCAACTACCTGGGCAAAAATGGCAATGACAGTGTTTTGAAAATCAGTTTTAGTAAATGAACCAAGAATCTGTTGCTTCAGGGAAAGGATGGTAAACCTGGCAGCACTAATAAATTCAGAGCTGCTCTTCTTAGGCGCTCACTAGCTGAACAGACAGAGGGATGTCAACCTCTAATTCTGCTTCATCGTATCTCAGCAACTACATTTAATGAGACACCGGAACAAGAGAGCGGTCCACTTTTAAATCAGCATATTTCTAACCAAACAATAGCAATGGCTAAATCTTTAAAATGCCTATTTCTCTCAAGAACACTGCAATAGAACATTTAGACTTTGGGAAAGAGATTAGTGATTTACATCACTATCTCACTGATTTAATTTAAATGCTCTTTCAAACCAAACACACATGTGCCGAACAGACTAAGAAACCCAACATGCAGAGTTCCCTATAAGTGCAGCCGACAGTGTTGACTGAAACTAAACTTGGAAATCCAGGGCACTAATGCACAATATCAAGCAATAAAACAGCATCTCTTTGGCAATATTTAATTTTAAAAAGAAGAAAGATGCAGGCGAAGATCAGGCACTGTCTGTTTCGGAGGATCAACCATTCTGCATTTCAAAGCACTGGTCCCTGCAATATCCAGGTTACTGTGCTAGAATCTCGACTATTATATCGCAGTTGTGAGAGGGAGGGCAAAGATGTGTTTACTCAGTGATTAGGCCCTTAGAATAAGCCTCTAGCTCCTAGAGAGACAGCTCACCACTTATTCATTTGGGCCAATTCACAAAGCCTAGGAAGATTAAACATCCATGCTGAGAAGACAAGCGAATGCAGATGATGAAAAAGAAATAAAAATTCTTTAAAAACTCTGAGATGACTTCATTATTTTTCCACAAGGAAACTTTAGGAAAGTGTTTAGTTAGAGAAAAACCCACATTGACCTCTCTCTAAACCCTTAATCTTTCCTTTGTGGTGGCACTGCTTTGTGGTAAGCGACTGGCTCGCCTTGCCCCTCTTTTCACTGGAAGCTGAGAGAAAAAAGCCTCTGGAGAAACAGTTTTCGTTCCAGGGACACAAACCCCTGACACTGTTAAACATGAGATGCCAGGAAAACACACTTAAAAAAATTCCCACTTTAAGCTCTAAACTGAATGTGAGAATGAAGATGATAAAAAGAGTATCAAAAGAGGATGTTTAGGCTGGGGATGCTCCCATAGTAGTCTTCAAAAGAGAAACCTAAATAGAATCTTGTCTCTATGACATAATAAGCTTTCAACACAAGTTTTTTCTTCTATTATAATAATCAAAATATAAACATTCTTAATAATATGCAAATGCTATTAAATTTGGGCTACAAAACTCTGATTAAGTTATAGGCCAGGTAAATGAGCTCCACACTCAGATTCTGATTATCTTAATGAGCTCAATGAAGCACAGGCTAAAACAGTAATAACTGAGTTTGGCGTATCAATCAGTTGGGAAGAGTTGAAACAGCAAAGTAATCAGAAAACTGCTGCTGTAAAGAAAGGGCATCTAGTATACAGAAAAAGCATGACAAAAATGGTTTGTTTTCCATTACTATAACCAGGGTTTTTTTTATCCATTAATAATTTTAGTTCAATAACATTTACAGAATGTCATGTTTTAGGCATTGAGAATATAAAGATGAATAAAACAAAGTTTCCTTGTTCTTAAAGAACTGAGGGGTGGGTACGTGGGGAAGTAAACATATAATTGCAGCACTATATAACAAGTTATACTACTGAGACATTAAAAATTTATATTTTATTTGTCCTTCCTATTTTGGCAAAGAAGGTTATGTCTGGTAGACCACAAATGCAAGCAACCCATCTTCATTATCTTCAGACTCCCTCTCTGTGCTGTAGGTGTTAGTAACACAGTGTAACTATAAGAGGAAATCTCCGAGCTTTAAAGTAACAGAAAGATCTGTTCTAAACCCAGTTCTGCCACCAACCAGCTGTGTGACCATGGGGCAAAATGGAATGTAAGGACTGAGGACAAAATAAGTTAAGTAACCTATTTATTATGTCAGGCCCACAGTCGGTATACGGAATAAAAGGTAGCTGTTAGATGAAGATTTAGAACTATCCATGCAAAATAAAGGGTTTTAGAAAGCAATTCCAAGACAAATGATAGTCATGAAAATGTATTAAAGAGAAAGCAGCTTTCATTTTCTTTACTGGCAATAGTATCTGGGATACTTATTGTGCTTTCAGTGCCTTACTAATCTTTACATTCAAATCCAGAAGCCAAGGTACTAAACTGATGCTTAAGAAATGCCCAGCTGACAGCAACCAATGTGAGTTGCCTTGAGTTATGGTATTTAAAGACTCAGTATCGCAGAATAATAGAAAATCAAAACTGGAAGAAAGAAGATATATCTCAAAATAAGCCAGTCACACAGCAGACACTCAGGAAGTATTTATTTGCTGATGGACTAAAAGGAAGTGTGTCTTTTTGAACACCAGAACATCCAACATTTTTGTGTTCAATGATTTTAAAGTTGATATGACAATTTCTTAAAATGGTAGCTCACAATTTTTTTAAGTGTAAGAAATACAGTATAAAATAATTTCCTTTGTGCAATCTGGGGCCTGACTTTATTTCTCTCTTTCTCCTTTTGATCTCCTTTTTCTTCATCCTTATCATCACCATAATAATCAAAATCGTTACTACTATTATTCTTTTGTTCTGGTTTTAAGTTTGGGGATGGTTTACTGAAACAAACAACTGATATACTGATAACACAAACACCATTTTCTTTATCTAGATTTAGCAATTAACATTTGCCACATCTGCTTTATCATTCTTTTCATATTTTTTTCCCTGAAATATTTGAAAGGTGCAGACACCTAACACTTCCACCAGAAATACTTCAGTGTCAGTCTCCTTATAATAGCACATTTCCATATATAACCATTACGTCTTTATCATACCCAAGACATCTAATATTGCTACAAAAACATTATCTAATATAGAATCTGAATTCAAATTTTTCCCATATCCCCCAAATGGTTTTTGTAACTGTTTTATTGTTTTAAATCGAACATCTACTTTGGATCATTCTAGTACACTTTCCACAATGCTATTCATATGGATGTTCATTGGTTTTGTGTAGCATCCAACCACAACTCAAGATAAGTGCATAGTGAAAATAGAGGGAGGGCAGCATATAGCCATAATGGATTCAAATTCCTGCTTTGGCACCTCCCAGCTGTGTGGACCCTGAGAAAATTACTTTGCCTTTCTGTGCTTGGGTGCCATACAGTTCTGGAGATCAAAGTCTAACACTCTACCTACATGGGAATGGTGGGGAGGCAAGATTACCAAATAGTAGTCACAAGTGCTATAATAGAGACGGTTCAATGTTCTAGTCATAAGTATCAGATGGGCTAATGTTTGTATCACCTCAGTGTAAAGGTGATACTTGAACTGAATTTTTAAAGGACAGAGCAACTGACTTCTCTATGACTTAAGTTAATTTTAAAATTAAGTGATAGTGATATAGGAGAACTCTAACATCCAACCTGCTATATGTCAGATATGCTGAGCCTGTGTCACCCAAAATTGAAGAATGAATTCCAAGAAACAACAGTTAACAGTAGGAAAGATTTGAGATAGCTCTTAAGAGACAGGAGAGGTCCTGAAAATGGGTTGCCACTGAGGCCCTTTCACTAAGAATGTTTTACAGAGCAAAATCATGAGATGGGTTCAAAATCATGAGGTGAGCACAATGTGGGTCAAACTATAACCAACGAATAAGATTACAAGTATAGCTGCTCAGTTAATATTGATCCAATAGGAAAGTGCATCACATAGCAAGGGTACATGGAAAGAACAAAGGCATTTTGGGGAAGGAATGGGTCAAGATGCAATGGTCGCCTACTTGGGTGATTGCTGTCTATCTGGACTTTATTGGACCAGGTGATACCAATTATAGTATAATCTCAAGTTATTGCTTATCCCTCCCAGAGGCATGTAGGGCTGGTCATTACATCTTTATCTTGAGGCCTGGCCTTTGATGGATGTGGATTCGCCTCCAGCCACAGTTGCGATGTGTTCTCATCTTCTGCACTGACTCCCTGGAGGGCCTAGTCCTGTCTGACTGCCTATTAATTTCTATTTAACTTAGCTGCTCATAATAATAGTAAGGAAAAGCAGAGTGGCAAAGTGAAAAGTTTGGAGAGGCACCTTTGCCAGTGGCACAATCTGTCCAGAGAACTCTAATTATTCTTAAAGAATAAACAATGGACAGGTTTTATGGTGAAAAGAAATACATTTTGCCTTGTTTGGGTCCCAAAGATGATTTAGAGATCAACAGGCAGCAATCAAACTGGAGAGGGCCCAAAAGGAAAAAGCCAGCTACTAAGAATGAGGTTGCCTTTTTCCTCTCATTTTCCGAGGCAGATGTTGGGATAGTATTCTGAAATCTTGAGAACACAGATGTCTTTGAATCTCACATAGTGAAAAATGTCATGTAGAAGTCAGACGGTTTATTAAAAACAAAAGTCTAAAGTAAAATCAAACTCTCTTCATAAAATGAGCTGATAATGTTCAAGATATACCTTGATCAGTTTTTTTTTTTTTGGTATTAGGGATCGAACTCGGGACCTTGCACTTGTGAGGCAGGTGCCAGAACCACTGAGCTAAATCCCCAGCCTCCTTGATCAGTTTTTATTGCTGAGATCATAATAATATTCAGGCCATAAATTATCTTTGAGAAGGCCAACATGTGATAAGGTTTTTGTTTTTTTTTCAAATAAGGAAATTAGAAGCTCAAATGATTGAGTTTTACAGTCAACTGAAGAAAAGTAATTACACTTTCAGGAGAGACTAGGAGATGGAGTGCAGAGGCAAGGAAACAGGCCACACCAAAGAACTTATCTCATTGATTTCTCAGGTGAACAATGAGAAGTACCACTGACTAGAAAAGAAGCCCCTTAAAAGTGCAGGCAACAGGCTGAGGCTGTAGCTCAATGGTAAAGCACATGGTAACCATGCCGAAGGCCTAGAATTCCATCCCAAGTACAAAAAAAAAAAAAAAAAAGTGCAGGAAGGATTGTTTCTGATCCTTTATTATTTTCCTCTGAGAGGGACAGATTATTCTATCAGGTCTGTTAGGCCTGCAGAACATGAGTGTGAATGTGAGGTGCACACTTTGAAAGGCAGTAGTAAATGAACACTCTCCTCTCCAATCTTTAGGCCATTGAGGAAAAGTAAAAGAACTCATAGTTTTTTCCCACATTCTAAGAAATGAGGGAGCCTTAGCAATAAAAAACTGAAGATAAATTAATTTCTCCTTAAAATGTATTAATAATGCCTTCTTGCTGAAAATCATAGGAATTACAATGATCTGTGGGTGCACACATTCAGTATCTTTTTAATACCACCCAGTGTTATCTGGCAGACAGATTTCAAAATAAAATAATTTAAATTATAAAAACAAACTGAATTTAAGCAGATAGAACTGCAACAACTTAAGCACTTACTTTATATGAATGGGAGAGACTATTCATGCATATTTTCCATTTCTTCTATAGTGAGAAAAATTTTTCCTAGTTTTTTAGTTGGATTAATGGCTGACAACTAAAAATTATGTTTTTCAGGTTCCCTGAAAATCAAATATGGCTCCATAACTAAGTTCTGGACAATTTAAGCAGTAGTGTTGGCTGGAGTTCTAGTAGTCATCCTGAATCATGACATAACCCATATCCTGTCAGCGAAATAACATGATAGAAGGAAATTGGGTCTCTGACTCTGTTATATGCCATACAAGGCCTAGACAGCTGACCTCCAGATTTCGTGAAAGCAAGAGAAAAATTAACTCCTGCTTTAAGCCATTATTTTAATTTTTGTTTTAAACAACCAAACAAAACTTCAACTCTTACTTATAATAGGCTAACTTTAAGAAATCATATATAAAAATGACAGTTTATGGAACTATATCATTAATCTACTAAAATAAGAAAAGATATGCATTAAGAGATTAGTTTTTAGATAGCAGAAATCTCAGAGTCTACTAGGGGGCCCTGAATCATACTTTAGTGGATTATAATTAGCTTTCACCTGAGGCAAATAACCAGACTGGTCATTGAGAAAGCACTATGTTACATCTGGTTAGAGAGTGAACAAAAGACCTATCCTCAGAAGGCCAAGTAGGAACCACAACTGGATGAACACAAAAGAAGGCATAGAAGTTGTTGTTTAGGGTGATGCTAGTCTTGTGTTCATGCAAAGGGGCAGAAAGAACCTCCACTGCTAACATGTGTTCCAGGCCACTGGAACATACAGAAGACGGCCTATGGGGTTTGGAATAGTGTAGCTGTGCATCTGCCAGAGATGCCAGATGTATATACACTTGAAATTCAACACAGAGATTGAAGCCATAGTAAGCAGTTTGTCTTGGTTTTTAATTTTTTAAGTTTTTGTCCTCTATTTACTTATTTATCTATATACTTCCATATGTGATTTTTAAAACACAAAAAGCAGATACAGTACATGATATTATAAATGTTGCTTTTTTCATGTAATACACCTTGAGCAACACTTTGCATCAACACAAAGTAGCTTCCTTCTTTTTAATGGTCATATGATATTGCATTATATGAATGTACCATTATTTATGTAATCAGTATTTTTTTGATGGGTATTTAAGATATTTCCAGTGTTTGCTAGTTAAACAATACTATAAGTTATCTCACTTCTCATTTGCACAAGTACATATGCAGAAACATTTTGCTATTATGACAAGTGAAAAATGATATACTGGTACAGTTTGCATTATGAAATACATGAAGATCTTTTCATATTTTACGAGTCATTTTTATTTCCTTTTCTATGAAACACCTTTTTACATTGTCCGTACAATGGTTGTTATCTTTTCCTTACTGATTTTTGGAGTTTTTCATAAGTATATATTTCACAGAAATTAGCTCTTTGTGGTATATGAATGTTTGATATTATTATTCTTTTTTTTTTGGTACTGGAGATCAAACTTGGGTCCTTGAGCTTGCGCACCAGGCAGCGAAACCACTGAGCTAAATCCCTGGCCCCTGATATTATTATTCTTTTAAAAATTTTGTTAAGCACTCCAAGGAGGCTGGGAGAGAAACAGGATACTAAAAGTTACATGTGTGTGCAAAGGTACACAGAAGTGAACATGTTATAAAATCCAGAGCCAGAAAGTTTGTAAACTATATTGGACTATTCCTGTACCATGGTTTTCAAATCATTGCCTGACACTGCAGAACTATATATATTTATACAAGTAGATCAGTCTCACTGTCACCAATTTTTCTCAATCCATTTCCAAACTGCTGCTGTATTTACTCCTATATTACAGCACCATTGTCATCCCCTTCTTCAAAATCTTTCAAAAGCTAACAACACCAAAAAGTGTCTTTAGCTGACATTCATGGACTTCTGTGATAATCGTCTGTTCTGCCACTTCTGTCTTTTAGTCCTACCTCCTATTGCTCTCTCACATGTACTCTATGTGCCAATTAAACAGAGCTACACATCTCCTCTAACATATATAATTGAATAAATTTGCTATAGTTAAGAATTCATTACTCTCAGCTAGATTCAATGCCAAGATCTTTTTAGTTCAATTTTAGAGAAAACAAAATGGAGGCTTATAAAACTAGTCAGTATCAGAGCCTACTTTCAAATCCAAATCTGCCTGATTTATTCAATATCAATCTAGTGTAAACAATTTCAAATATGTTTTCTAGACATTTCTAGGATGTGTATATATAGTATTAATTTTTTATTAAACAACATTCTGAAATGTTTTACACTCTAAAGTCTTAACTGTAGAAATGAAGCTCAGAGAAGTTGAGTAACCTGGCTAATGGCATACACCTAATAGTAATAACTCGTAAATGGAAAGAAGCCCCAATTCAAACCTGATAATTCTATTACTCTACTATACCTCTTATTTTTTAGAACAGATTTCTTGAAATCTGTGAAATACCTAGAGACCTAATTTAGCTTTTTATCCTTTTAAACTAGCTAATATGAATACAAATACTTTCTAGTACCATGGAGGGTCCTTTGGGAGAAATGGATGCAAATGTGGATAAAGTTCTTGGATGGAAATCAGTCTTGCACTTCATATTTTAATAAATTTTACCAATACTGTTTCAAATATGGTTTAAAAAGATGATGAACAGCAGTAAGCTAGGAAGAAAGTTTTACATGGCAGTGTATTTTAAAACTAATAAATTTCTGACTAATTTAAAAATAATTTTAATATGGGCACTAATAAGTTTTACAACTTTAAATAGGAAGACCTGGTAACTAAGTTGGATAATCAACCAATAGCACATTCTAAATGGTCCTAACAAAACACTGTATAGCGGAAACAATTACAGAACAGTATATTTAGTATGTTTGTATTTTTATAAAATATATCAATCAGGTGTGGTGGCCCACACCTGTAATCCCAGCACTCAGGAGGTTGAGAGAGAAGGATTGTTGTGAGTTTGAGGCCAGCCTGGACTACACAGTGAGACCGCAAAAAACAAAACATAACAAAATGAAATGAAACAAAACAAAACAAATAAACAAAAAATATATATATCAGCTTTTTGAATGATATGTATATATGTAGATTTTTAAAAAAATAGTTTTAAAAAGTAACACACTTAATACTGGTTATTTTCAGGTTTGGAACTAATTATGTGGTAACACGTTTTCCTCTTGAAATGCATCTGTATTATTTTCATTTAAAACAAATGCTATTTGTATAATGAGAATATATTTTTCTAAAAAAATATTAGCATCACAAGTCATGTCTTATACATGTGCAAGAAGCTATTTTTTTTTAAACTGAAACAAAAAAATAACACAGACAAGATGAGCAGACTGGGGATATTCTCCAAAGCTGAAAGTTAATTTGTTTGGTTTTCTGGATGTTGCAGTGCTACAAACTAACCAAGTACAACTCTGGCCTCAGACCTGTGTAGAATTTACTTTGCTTAAATGAGAGTGATCAGTGATGGCAGTAGAAACAGTACTACTTTAAGAGGCTGATTTTTAAAAAACACGTAATAAAATTTGATAAATAACAAGCACTGTTAAAGTGGAGCAGTCATTATAGTGATGGAAATGCTCACAGAGTGCTCAAAATTCTTCCTGGAGCTGTTCTTAGAGCTAGTTCATAAACTGAAAGAAAAAAAAACAGTTTTGTTATTCACACACATTTCTCAAATTTGTCCAAAACTGCTCAATGGCTCCTCCTATCTCAGCCATGGGGCTGGGTGCATTTATGGATAGCATTCCATTTAATCCCTGAAACAACCATGTGAAGTAGATATTTTCCCCTAGATTAGATGCAGGTTCTTTATTTGTTTAGGGGCACAGAACTACTGCGTCGAAAGCAGGGACTGAACGCTGGCTTCCTCCTTACAATATTTAGAAAAACCATTGTGTCTGAAGTTCAGATGTAGGAATTGCAGCAGGATTACTGATATCAAAGCCCAGTCTCCCAAGTAATGCCTGGAAAAGAAACAATCCTTCACATGACAGATAAATCCTGGCATTGGGATTTTTATTGCTGTTTATTTTTAGTTACTACAAATGTCTAATGATTCTCTCAGGTACTTTTGTTGTGTAGAAGATAATTGGGGCAGCAGGCATGAGAGGTTGGGAGACTATCAGGAGAAAAAGAATCTTCCTTGAGAAATTATGAAAATCATGGTATGGGCCAGTGGTAACTCTTTTGCAAACCTCATTAAGAAGAATAACCACTGGCTGTCACTTAGCCGAAGAGAAAATATAAGCTTCATTAAAAAAAATCTTTTAAATACCCACTAATACAGAGAATTACAGTTCTTTTCATGCCTTGGCCCTCACTGATCTTCCCAGAGTCGTACCTTGCAATGCAAATCTCTGGCATTTTTTGCTACAGAAACATCAAATTGGTTGTAATTTTCTTCTGTTTAGAATTGTTATTTGCCTAAATATTTTTATCATTTAAGATTCAGGTCAAAGATACCTCCTCTAGATATGTTCCTCTTGAACTTCTTTGTTTCTATAACATAATATATTATGTGAATTTGTCAATATTTTTTTATGTTTCCCACTAGACTGTGACTTTATGAAAGGCAAGAAATCTCTGTCCCAAATCCTTAGTGAGTATGTGATAAATATTTATGGGCCTCAACTAGATGAGCATCTTTCTTAGTTAAGAACAAGAAAAGAGGTCATAAAGCTGATCAACATGTCAAAACTGTGTTGCAACATATTTAAATACAAGAACTTAGAATACCAGCTTTGCTGAAGTTGGAACTCTACTTTAGACAGCACTGTAAATTCTTCAAGAAAAAAGGAGAAAGAACTATGAATGCTCTCACCAAGAAGTACTCTCAAATGAAATCAGTGTGAAGCAGTTTTCATTAAGATGGATTGAATGTGGCATCGTGAGAAACACTTTATCAAATGTAGTGTTTTACTTAGTGATTAACTATATACCAGTTGATGAAGCTCCTCAAATCCTTTGTAATCCCACCACTCCAATAAACATTTAATGAGTATATAAGTTCAAAAAGCCTAGCAGAGGATTTAAACCTTCAATCTTGTTTTTATTTACTCTTAGAACTCAATTTCTTACTTCCAGTGAAGAAAGCTGGTGCTTGAGGCTCATCTGTTGTCCTGGTAAAATTAATGTGCCTCCCAGAGTTTAAATTAAACATGTGATATTTAAGATGAAAGAAACTTAGCAAGAGTGCCACAGTAACAGTCATACTTACCTTGAAATGTTTGAACATTAACGAACTGTTTTCTTAAAAAATGATCCATTCAGAAATTTAAAAAAAAAATTGAAAAAGATTTATCTTAACTCTCAAAAGAACTCTGAAAAGTAGAGATGAAGTTTGACAACTGAATCCGGCAGGACAGTAGGCAGAAGTGAAAACTAAAGTGTGGTAGTATAGTGTAAATCCTACTTTTGTTGTAGCATGTAAGTTTTATTTATACTCTACTACTTATTATTGATGCATCTGTGAACAAGTCATGCAATTTTCTGAGTTTTTTCATCCCTCCAATGGGATCAGAGATACTGTTTCTATCTCACTGGTTTGCTATAAGGTTAAAATGAGATATATACAGGAAGATGTTTTATAAGCAATATAGCATTTTAGAAATCTGAAGCAGTGTTCTTATTACAATACTATATTTACACAATTGAAAAGAGATGCCTACAATTTACCTGATGACTGTAATAAATATACCAGCTTAGATTTAATTTTGAATAGTTTACCCATAATGACATTAAGTTTTACTTTAGTTTAGAGAAATGAAATGAACTATGCATAAATTGTTGATCTCTAACTTGGAAAAGAGAAATGGGGAAAGAAAAAAAAAGCTTTGAATAAGGTGTGAAAGAGAAAGATATTTTAGCAGTCCAAAGAGGTCAAGGTATTTTATGAATCTATTATGAAGCAAGACATTTAGTTACATGAACCAATGATTTTCATCTGCTAAAACACCTAGACACTAATAAAAAGCAATCAATTGTTTCATTAGAAATATCCAGGAGTTAATAAACAAGAGCTTATGTTCCTTGGAGGATTAACAGTCTGAATAAATCTAAGTGCCAATTTAACTGTACAAGATACTTAGCAAAAGTTCTTTTGCCTGTAATATACTGTATATTTAAGTATCTGCACTTAAAGCTATACTGTGAGGCATACATGGTATATTTTACAGATACTTTTTAAAAGGTTTAAAAAAAAATCTATGCCTATTTTGAGAGTTACAGTTTTAAGTTACAAAACACTGACATTTTCTATTAACTTCAACTGCTTTAGCAATTCTGCGACAAAGCAGAGACAGATATATCTAAAAAAACTCCAACTGAGGAATAACTTGAAAAATAGATGACTTAAAATCTATACTTAGACACTATTTTAATATTTATATTTTGGATATGTTTATATCCTATAAAAAGTAATTATTTAAACATAGTAGCATGGCCATACAATGGGAGATTATAGTCATTAAACTCCTGTTTTACTGTAGTATTCAACCTTACAAAACATTCTTTCAAAGTGTTTTACTTGAATCTAACAAAGCATTTAGGAAAAAATCCATTAATCTAACCTTAAATATAATCTAATTCTTAAATATAATTCATGATCCTTGAGTGGACTGTGGTTCAAAATCCAAACCAAACCAAACCAAACCAAACCAGCTAAAAAGCCATTCTGGGTCAACTGGTGAAATTTTAAAATGCATTGGTTATTAAATAATATTAGGGAATTATTGTTAATTTTGTTTCATGTGATATTGGCATTGTGATGAAATAGGAGAATATAATTTTTTTATGCAAAATGCATGCTGAAGCTTTCAGGGGTAGAGTAAGATGTTTATTATTTCTAGCAAAACCTTGGTAGTTGTTGTTAATTTGTTCCAGGAAACGCAATGAGTACCCAAAAGGACAAGTAGTAAACAAACTATTTTGGCTGGAAAGGATAAGGAGTCACACGGCAATCGACACCAACAAGTTCTAGTTTGTGAGGGGAGTACTGAACAAACAAATTAGGACCAAATTTTCTCTTCAAAAGGCGTCAAGTACTGAATTTGATGTGTTTCACAGAAGTCAAATACCAAAGTATGGCTATACTTTGAAATGGTTTAGTAAAAAATAATCCACACATGAGTTATCCTATGTGTTTAAGTTTTAATAACTTCAAAAGTTTAACTGTGATAAACAAAAATCATTTGAAATTTTAACTATTTATATAGATTGTACATTTGTTTTTTTGTACTGGGGACTGAACTTGGGTCCTTGCGCTTGCGCAGCAGGCGGCGAAACCACTGAGCTAAATCCCCAGCCCTGTACATTTGTTTTTATAAATTTTGAATAATATTTGTGTCCGTGGTGCTGGGAATTGAACAGAAGGCCTCATGCATTCTAAATAATTTTCTACTACTGAGGTACATCCCTATCCCCGAGTAATACATTTTAAATTTATTTTCTGTTCTAGTCAACATTTGCCATTTTTAATCAGAGGAAAGAAGCAATAAAAATTAATCATAAAATTTATTCATTGAAATTACAAATTAAATAAGCACAAAAATACAAGTACTTAAATTTAAAATAGTGCTCTTTCGTCAGTTTGTAGCAGTTAAATTTTTGAAGTCATTAAAGCTTAAAACCCTTAAGACTTTCAGATGTTTGTATGTGAAATATGTATGACAATATTTTTTCATAATTATTGAATTTAGGTATAAGGGAGTTGGATGTTCATTGTACTATTCTTTCTTTTTCTGTTAAAATTTTTATAAAAAGAATTTAAAATATTAGAAAGTAATAAACAAATGACAATATAATAATAAATGGGAAAAAGCTATTATAATAGGATTGTATAATGACTCAATTTTACATCAAATATCCATAAACATACCCAAACACAGCATAAAAATAGGAAGAACATAAAATCATTCTTCAGTACTCATCATTGATTTGTCCTGGAACTCATGATGACTGGGAAATTAATTTTTTCCCATAAGAAATCATGTAATTAGAAATAATTCATGAAAGTTTCCTAGAACTTTTATATTTTACTGGGCTAATATTAACCTTTTACTAGGCAAATATAAGCCTTTTAGCCTTAGTAGTATCATTCTTAACCTTTTTGGGACCCATGATTAGCACTTAAGATGCACAATAGTACAAGACAGTAAAGACAAACATGTGGGGCTTCTGAACTGTTTACAGCTACCATGAGACTGATGCAAGTGCCAAGTGCTGAAACGCTTTTCTCATCAAAATATGACGATTACCAAAGTATGACTGTAGAGAATAAAGTTAACAGTTTTGTTTTGTGATGTTTTCCATAAATCTGTATTTATGAAATCCATAAACCTGTATTACCACAACTTCTTCAAAGATAATGGCTATTTACATAGACTTATTAGTTAAATGAGAAGTTTAAAACAGCTTTTAAAAGGGCTATTCTTGCCAGGAATGGTGCTATATAACCATAATTCCAACACTTGGGAGACTGAGGCAAGAGAAACTCAAGTTTGAAGCTAGCCTGGGTTGCAAAAGGAGTTGAAGGCCAGGTTTGACTACATAGTGAGACCCTGTCTCAAAAAAGGGTGGGCTGGGTAGGGTTTCATTATTCTAAGGGTAAAGAAAAATTTGTCTACATCATTAAATTGACAATGGTCGCTCTAAGGTTGGCTACTAATTATTATCTTGGAATTCAATTTTTAAAATGAATTTTTATTTACATAAAAATTTAACATTAAGTAGAAACTAGAAATCTTAGAAGTATGCTTGACTCTAGTCTCAAAATTTATTGCCTTCTTTAATTATAATAGCCTTTGCATCTATTCCATCTATATGTTATTCTTTTTTCTTCCCTTTCTTTTTTCCTTTACTCATTGGCCATGTACTTAGTAGCTACTTGTGTAGGGTCTGTAAGACACAGTTTCTGCTAAAAGAAAATCAAATCTGGGAAGAAAGCTATAGAATGGATAATTATAAACAATATGTTAACTGTAACAATAAAAGGAGAGGGATTCATAGTAAAGTGGTAAAAGGGTGGGTGTGGAAGAGCCAGGAAAGGTTAAGTCTCAGAGAAAGGAAAAGGAAAAGTTGTCCACGTAAAAAGCTCAGTAAAAGGCATTTCTGGCAGTGGGGAAGAATAAGTGTCTCAGTCACTTTTCTCCTTTTTAGGACAAAATACCCAAACTCACAACTAAAAGGAAGAGAAGGTTATTTCAGCTTGTATTTCAGGTCCATAATTGGCTGGACATGGTGGAGGAATAGCTGCTCACCTTATGACAGCCAGGAAGCAGAGAGTGAAGGGAGGAGTTGGGAAGGGAGATATATTACTCTCCCAGGTCACACCCCAGTGACCTACCTCCTTTGACCAGACTCACCTTCCCAAGAGCAAGCCAGCTATAATACCTCATAATCCAATCACCTTTCCAAACACATGAGACTTTGGGGGTTATTTTACATATAAACCATAACAGGGAGGTTATGGGGAAATACAAATGGTACTCTACTGTCAGAAATGGAGGGACTGAATTTGGTGAGGGACGTTCATTGGGGAGGTGGAGGGAGGGGGAGATAGAGAACAAGGGGACCAAACTCCAATAACCAACTCCAGAGATGAGGGTTTTAAGGATTCATGAGGGTGGTAGCCTGGACCTAATCGTCTGTTTTTGGACCTAATCATGTTTTATAAGATAGTACTCTTTTACATTGTTACCATAGGAACTAAATGTCAATATAAATTTTGGAGGGGTCATTCAAACCATAGCAGTAGGGAATAAGAAGAATCGAAGCTATACATATAGGTAGGATAATTATTGAAGTCCTGATGGTTGTATCAGTATACAAATAGTGTTATGAGAATCTTCTTGCTCAAAATGTACTTTATGAATTCTTCTAATAAGCTTTAATCTACTTGATTTCAAGATCACAAAGCCCATTTCTATAATTCAAAAATCATGTTTTTCCCCACAGTGACTTTTGAAGAAAAAAAAAAATATTACTATCGTAGTATATCGTAGACATAAAGAGTAGCTTCCCCCTTACCTGAGTTCAACTGTGGCATGGAAACATTAAATGTTGTAGAAATAAATAATTTTCAAGTTTTAAATTATGTGCCATTCTGAGTAGTTCGATGAACTCTGCTAAGGATGTAAACTATCCCTTTGTCTAGCATATCCATGCTATGTTTCTTGCTCATAGCAGTCATTTAGTAGCCATCTTAGTTTTCAGATAGACTACCAAGGCTTCACAGTGTTTATGTTCAAGTTGCCCTTATTTTACTTAACAATGGCTGGGAAAAGTGCAAGAATATTGATAGTGGTCATTCATATGTGCCAGTGAAGCTGCACGATGAGAAGGTGAAATATGAGACAAAAAAGGGGTACATACAAACTATATTTATATAACTTTTATTACGTATATTTTTATAATTGTTAATTTCTTACTATGTCTAATTTATTAGTTGAACTTTATTTTTAAAAAAGGAGCTGGGACTAAAGTAAAATCAAAGTGGATAAAGTTCTAAATATTAAAACAGAAACATTAAACCAGCTGGAAGATAGATTAGGTAGAACTCTTGAAAACACTGGCATAGGAAAAGACTTTATGAACAAAACCTCAGTAGCATGGGAACTAGCACAAAGAATCAACAACTGGGATCTCAGCCTATTAAAAAGCTTCTGCACTGCAAGAGAAACCACCATCAGAGCTAAGAGACAACCTAAAATGTGGGAAAAAATTTTTACCAGCTGTTCCTCAGACAAAGGACTACTATCTAGAATATATAAAGAACTTAAAAAAAAATCAGAGCCCCCAAAATTTAAATACAAAAATGGATATCTGAAATGAACAGACATTTCTCAGACAAACAAGTAAAAGCAGCAAATAAACATGAAAATATGTTCAACATCACTGGTCACTTGAGAGATGCAGATGAAAACAACATGGAGATTCCATCTCATTCCAGAAAGCATGGCTGCTATCAAGAAATCAACCAATAACAAATGCTGGTGGGGGTGTGGGGAGAAAGGAACCCTTCTCCATTGTTGGTGGGAGTGCAGACTGGTGCAACCATTTTGGCGATCAATATGGAGATACCTCAAAGAACTAGGATTAGAGGTCCCATTTCACCCAGCTATTCCCCTGCTGGGTAACTTCCCAAAAGAATTCAAAGAATCACACCACAGTGATATATGTGCATCCATGTTCATAGTGGCACAGTTTGTAATAGCTAAAACTCGGAAACAGCCCAAGTGCCCATCAGTTGGAGACTGGATAAGGAAGATTTTTTTTTTTTAATAAAATGGATTACTACCCAGCCATAAAAATGAGAAACTAGAGACATTTATAGCTAAATGGATATACATTGAGGCCATATTCTTAAGTAAAATAAATAGCACAGATGTGTAAATACCAAATAGTTTCTCTGGTTTGAGAAACTGAAAGTGTAAATAAGAATCAAAATGTATAATAGATAATGTGAAACAGGAGGAAGAAAAGGCCTAAAGGGGAGGAGGAAGTAGGAGGAGTAGGGGAAAGAAAAGAAGCAAAAGGAATAAATATGAGAAAAGGAAAAAATAGAAACAAATTCTTTGTAGAGAGGGGTGGAAGGGTTGAAGTGAGGGCAGGGGAATGGGGAAAAAAATAAGAACCAAGATATATCATGTAAAGGTACAAATTTCCAATGACGAATGTCATCATATTATACAACTAAAATGTACCAATAAACAATGAAAAAAAAAAAAGGGACTGGGTTCAGTGGTAAAGTACATATTTAGCACGGATAAGGTTGAGTTTAGCACCATAAAACAAAACCAAATGAAAAATCGAAAAAAGTACTACACACACAACAAACCAAAAAAAACTTTATCATAAAAATGAATGTAGAGGGGGAAAAACAAAAATAGGGTACAAGCTGAGAATCGCTTATCCAAAATCCTTGGGACCAGAAGTGTTTCAGATTTCAGAGGCCCCCCAGTTTGGTAAAATTTGCATAAACTTTACTGGTTGAGCATCTCTAATCCAAAAATGTGAAATGCTCCAAAATCCAGAACTTTTTGGTTGTCATGGATGCTAAAAATGTTTTAGATTTTGGATCATTTTGGTTTTTAGATTTCTGGATTAGGAATGCTCAACCTGTATATATAGGATTTGGTACTATCCAAGGTTTTAAACATTCACTGCAGTGTCTTAGAATATATCAGCCTATAATGTTAGATGAACAGTCATTTTAGGAAAAACTGAAGGAAAAATCCTGTCAAGAACTTGCCATTCATATATGTGGAAAGAATATAAACATACTGCTTGGTTCCTTGTAACCAGATTTAACCTTTCCTCTCTGTAAGACAACCAGCAGTACCCCATTATACTAATGCCCCCACTGAAATGGGTATCTGGGTGAAGATTAGGTTAGTAGATGAACCAGAAACAAAATCAAGTCTAACTTCAAAGCAAAACCAGAAAACATTAAGGATTGCTTCAGGCCTAGTAAACCCATGGGATGCAGTTTTTTAATCAGAAAAGGTGAGATTGCACTTACATCTCGGGCTTTCACGTAGAAGGCCTCTTGAAAAGCAGCTTCTAATGAGCCAATAAAAAATACAGGATGGCAGTCACCATATCTATAGAAAAAAATTGAGTCTATTAAGGTACATTTCAAATTCACTTCAAAGTTTCTTAAGCCTAATCAATGACATTTAAATGTTGGAGCTAAAGTCTACTATAGATCAAACATTTCTTTAAAAGCATGGATGTGAGATTCAACAGTTTTCAGAATTCTTCTTAGCCAATACTATTTCAGAACACTGGAATTTTATGTATAACCAGCAAGTGGATTTAATAAGTGCTCTAAAGCCATACCATTTTTAAAGATGAAATTTTTAAAGATAAAATTCTTGGCTATTTACTTTCATTAAGATTACACTATTATGTTAGCCTTAACTTCCCACTTTGTTCATTTATTTGGGAATTGCAACAGAGAAGGAGGAAGAGTTCTTGTAAAGTTTGTATATTATATTACATCAAAAAATAACACTAAAGAGAAATATAATTTATTCTAAAATTGAGGGTTAAGTATTAATCCTCATATTTAAACATCTTGGAGACTCCTAATGATGTAGTTCCAGCTGGCCTTGAACTTGCAGCAATTCTCCCATCTCAGTCTCCCAAGTGCTGGGATTACATACCCAGCTTATAATAGAGTCTTAAAAGAAGAAATTCTAAAAACTCCAAAATAAAAAATTAAATGAAAAAATTCACTTACATTAAAAGATTTTAAATTATCCTTTTTATTTAATATTATTTAAAATACTTTTTGTTTATCTGTCGTAGGATATACTAAAAATCAATATCCTATATCTTAGTCCTTTTGGGAACATATAATCATGACAATAATCTATTTATTACATTTTTATAATATAGAGTAGGTTGAATATATCTCTGAAGTGGTATAAATGGTTTCCTAGTTATCTCACATAGAATAATATGTATTTCCCTATAAGGACTACATGCATTGATAATATACTTTTTGAAAGCTTTAAGGATAAATTTTAAATATTCTATGATTAAAATTGTCCCAGAAAACATCACAGTAGCATAAAAGAACATCAATTTTATATAGTTAATGTCCTAACCCTACCTTGAAGAAAACTCTGCTGTAAATTGTAATAAGGCATCTCCTTCATTTTCTGCGTTTTCTGGCACTAAAAAACAAACAAAAGAAAAAACAAAAACAAAAAAACCAAAACAAATAGACACAAAAAACAAACCACATAACATCTAATCCCACATATAAGAAATATATTTAATCAATAAAGAGGAAATAAAATCAAGTTATAGCTTCTGTGATATATATGAGGGGACATTTTAACACAATATACATTAGAAGATTTCATCAAACCAAAATCAAAAAGAACCTTTAAAATATTCCAACCTCATAAATTTTGGAAATCAACAGACACAATCCTGTTAAGCATCTAAAATATGTGCCAGTTGTCAAAATTTCAATGTTTTCTTGAAATAAAGATTTTATAGTCAAATTATGTAAAAGGATCTGAAATTAAAGATCTCATTAATTGAAAAAATTGTCAAATTTAAGTAAATATTACATCTATTTTCTGTTCACAGCATGGATTTCTCTAATTTCATAAATCAAATGACCCACTTATCGATTTTGTGGTTGCTTTGCATACAGCATTGCTTGTTATTCTATAATATGCATCTCCTGAGTGGAAGAAAGAGAAATGGCACATTTACTTTACACATTTTCCTTCCAAACATGGGTAACAGTGAATGAAAAAGTAATATTACTATTATTTCTGATATGATATGGGAACAAGTACCAGTCGCAGAAAGTACAGGTCTTTGTAGGCTTGGAGTAGGGAGTCAAAACTCATATAAAATAAAATGCTCTGAGATTCATTCCCATGAATGTTCTGAGAATTCTATTAGTGCATTAGGAATCTTTGGGCTTCATAAAAATCAAAACTCAAAAGGTTTTGGTTCTAATGATGAATGTCAATAAGGGCCAATAAGAGATTTTTAATGTCACTGTTGTTTCTACCTTTGTGTCCTAGAAGGGAGTAATACTGGCCCCAAAGAGCTATTAATACTCACTCATTGGAGATTTTCTCAGGGCAGATGACGCCATGCCGAATACTTCTCCATCATCCACCCCAAATTCTGAAGCATCTTCAAAGTCATCTCCATCGCTATCACTAACCATATGAACATCGGTGCTTTGCTATTCAAGGAAAGTCCTTATTAGATTCATAGTGACTTTAACATATGAAATTCTAAGGTTATGAAACTGTAATAGGACATTAGTGTTACAACAGTTTTATCAAATATGAACTCATTTGCTAGAGTTAAGCTTAACAGTTTCATTTTAAGGCTCAAATACATTTCTAAATTTGCTGGGAAATCCGTAAACCTAAGGTTGGAGACTGACAGAAAATGAAGGCTGCTAACCAACTCAATGAAAACAGGAATCTTTTTTTTATCCCTAGTCTATAGATAGGTGCTTAATAAATGAGGAAAAGTGTATAACTGCAAAAATCAAAGACAAAGCAAGCTATGAGTTTCTCATAAAGCTCATACTCATCTATGTTTAGCAGGTAGAAACAATGGTAGCATTTTCAAACTTGCCATTTCCACACAGGAGGGCTTCTCAAATTTCTCACTAGTAAAAAAAGATACATATGGTACCTTATCCTTAGTGTTGTTGCAAGAAAACATGAAACACTATATATGAAAGTTCTGGGTGAAAGCAAGGTTATTAAACAAGAGATGTAATAATAATGTTTCAATTCAACAAGCATTTATTGAAAATTTACTACATGCTGGACACTGACAAACATGCTGTTTATTTTGTTTTCAGCAACATCAGTTGAAGCTTATGTATTAAAAATGTTAGCTTCAGGGCTGGGGATTTAGCTCAGTGGTTCTGCTGCCTGTCTCGCAAGCGGAAGGACCCGAGTTTGATCCCTGGTACCAAAAAAAAAAAAGTATACATTTAAATATGGATAGCTTAAAATGGATAAAAAAGTAAATAATTTGAAATAATCAAGTACTTAGTCAATGATGAACTCTGTTGTTATTTGTCCTTCAAAAGCTTTCTCTTGGGGGGGG